>WHPX01000025.1:0-305975 GCA_011057435.1 Actinia equina
GCTCAAATAAAGCGGGCTTTAGTTTGGTTGATGAAAATCACGGCTGGAATGATTGCATTCAGGAACTTTAATCTAGAAATATCTGGTGTATAAAACTATAAACTTTATTCATTCTTTTGACCCGAGGAAACTAACTGTGACTTGCTTACTTGCTTAATATGATCCTTAAAAAAAAAAAAAAAAAAAAAAAAAAAAAAAATCCTCACAGAAGCAATCATATCCTTTTAATAGTTTTAAGTTAAGACGAACGATTTTTTTTGCAAATCTTCCCGAAGCACAAACTCCAGCCAACGAAATAAAATAATTTTACTGTCTAAATAAAAAAAAGCCGCGGGACAAAAATTTAGGCAATATATCCTTTTTAATATAAGAAATAATTGACGAGAAAGACAAGTTTTAATTACAAATATTTGAGTTTATGACCTTTTTTTAAAAATACATTGGAAAAGCCATGCAACAGCAGGACTCGCGAGATTGAGTAATGGCAATCAGTTGTAAATATAACACAAAATTTTGGCAGGACTTAAATTAAAAGGAGATCGATTTAATTCATTTGAAACCATGTAAAACATGTGAATTTTGAATGGTAAAAATTTGAAGAAATATCGCGAGTGCCTTTCACTTTGTTCAGCATCTTGAATAGCTTCCGTCGTGATTTCCTTTTCAAGTAGCTGAGTGTAGCACTGGGTTAGTTATTTTGCATGCACTGGCAGCAACACGTGGGGCAGAGATGACATGAAACTCAAAGTTGGCCGAGTTTGAGTTTTAATGTCTGCGTATTTTATTTTGTAGGGAGCTTTAAAGGTTGCTTGCTGTAGATAATTATAATATTTGATTTCTTGTGCTTGTCTTTCTCACTTGTTTACTATTGATTTCCTGGCATGATGTTTGTTTTCCATGTTGACCGTTTGTTTTTTTATTGTTTTTTGGCTAAGTTGCAAGTATATTTGTTTCTTCGTTTGCAACTTTTTTGCATGTTTGCTTATTTGTTTCGCCTTTACTTGTTTAGTTTTCTATCTTGTTTCTGGTGATTTTTAGTTTATTTGTTTACTTGTTTGCTTGTTCATCTTCTTGTTTTTTTGATTTGATTTTGTTAATGTAATTGTTCTTTCGTTCGTTCGTTTCTTTGTTAGTTCATCCGTTCGTTCATTCGTTCGTTCGTTCGTCGTTCAAGTTGTTTGTTGGTACGTCTGTCTGTTTGTCAGTTACCTGAGATTAGTTCGTCGTTTGTTTCAATTTATCGATTGTCGGTTTCGGTCCTCATGTTTTTCTTTTTGCTATCGTTTGCTGGCTTTCGTGTTTCTCGCTAAACGTTTGAGTACTCTTCAAAACTCAAAAAGTCCATACACACACACAAATGCCCATCTTCACTATCGCTGACCATAAAATAACGTAATGCATACAAAAAGTAATCAAGTATACGGCGATATCTTGTGTAGTGGCTTACATAAATCATTTCTCTAAAAAACGCCTTGATAACCTTCTCCAGTAAAATATCAGCTAGTTATAGATAGATTGTACATCAATCAATCCAAAATCTAATAATGAATAGTCTCCATCTAATCGAGTCCAATAATATATCAATGCACATCAGCCGCTCCCGACTCAGTGCTTGTATAACTATCAAATCTTATATTTTATCTTTAGATCATTAAAGCGGCTTCCAATAGATATATTCTATGAACTCTCGTTATACTCGAGCCATTAGTTGAAGTTCTGATGTTATTCATCTTGAATACGATCTCAATGCCATATTAGAAGTGAGAATGAATTGAGAATTACATCCCTAAAGACGGCCAAATGGTGTCTATGGCCAATCTAAGCGGCTAGTGTTGAGTGGCAAAAAAGGATTCTTTAAATCTGGTCAATAAGATTCCTTAATTCAGACATATGTACTCAATAGATCACGAATGGAAACATCTAAACACCCAGAGACATACGTCTGGTAAGAGAATAGAGATACTGTACAATTTTTTCTCTAGTTAAAAAGTAAAAGTAAGTACTTATATAAATAATGGATAACTTATAAATAATGGATAAAATTCATACTCTATGAATTTTAACTTAATATAAAGAAATAAATATAAGAATAAGACGGAATGCCATATGGATAGCTGACCAAGAGGGTAAACAAAATAAGAGAATATTTTAAATATTTTTCGTTTTCATTCGGCACTATTCTCACATTTACTTTCAACTTACAGAAGAAATAGTAATGTTTTGCGGCCCAATAAATTGTGTGCGTAGCAATATTTTCCAATAGGATTTGAACGTCTCTTGGATTCCTTTCCTTCTTGGAGTTCATATTTATTGTCTTAGGGATTACTGATGCCGCAGAAAGAATACCCAAAAAAATGCCGCTTGGAATGTATATATTTGTATGCGTAAAATTAGAAAATATTGGGCACGTAGTATAAGTGTTTAATAACACTGGTTTTTTTTAAAAAGAAGACCAAATATAGAACCCTGGGGCACAGCCGTGTGAAGAAGAAAAAGCTACAGATGTGACCACTTTTCGTGCGGATCAACGTTTACACTAGCTATCTCTAAAATTTGGGTACGTTTTGCCTCCCTTATTTAACAGTTTCCTATCGATCTGGGTTTTAAAAATATGACATTCCCAAATCGGTCAGAGTTTAAAATAACTCCGTTAAAACTCGTTCGGGAAATAGCATATCCTCCGAGTTAAGTGAATCGACGAAAAAAGATTTGTTGATGGGTTTTAACCTGAAATGCATTATCAAGCGTCGAAGGGATACATTCGTTGAAGATCTTTTCCGGTGGTCTTTTCATGTTATATTTGATATATAGATTTTCACGCGCACGCGTTCCGCTGATTTGCTGAAAAAACGGTTTTATCAAAGTACGGAACAAAGCTAAGGCGCCTGAAATAATTTTTCATTTATAGCACACGTTTTCGGGCACTGAGAGGGCAGTATTTCATAACGCGGATTTTAGAAACGCGATTATTATAGGCAATCAGTACGAAAAAAAGGGGAAATATCGGTTGTATAAATTTATGGTAACGTTTAAAATTAGGTGGTTTAGAATTACACGATAATTATTTATCAAACCCATGGTTAATTTCTTGTTGTTTTTATTTCATAGCACTGAAGAAAAATAATGTTAAGGTTGAACTAATTGTTGTAAAGTAGTTAAAGGACTAAATAAGGTGACTCTGAATACTAGAGTAAAGTATAGACCAAATAGCGCAGCGCGGTTATACTAAAAATAGATGTCACGAGATCGGACCCCCCGCATGACTCAGACAAACAGAACACAAAGGTCATAGTAAATGTAAAGCGGTTTTCATTACGCTCGCTAGTTTCTTTATATTTTCTCGTCGTTTTTTTGACAAAATGGTCAGTACGAAACATTGCTGCTGGGGAAGATGTAATAGTGATTCAAGATACCCCGATAGACTTCCAGAATCGCTCAAAGAAATGGAGAAATTGGGCCAAAAGATCTTCATTCCATTCATCAAGCCATCACAAGACCTCGAGCGTTGTCAGAGGTGGATCAATGCTTGTTCTCGAGAAGCGTTTTCGCTAAAGAACATTACCAGAAACACTTATATATGTGCTCTCCATTGGGTTGGAGAAAGAGGTCCAACAGATGAGTTTCCCGACCCTCTCAAAGCCAATCTGAGAGATAATGAAACCAAGAAAGCTTGCCGTACCAAAAGGAAGGCGCCAAAGGAAAGAGATATTTACAAACCTTGTTTGAAGAAGTCGAATTCAGACAACGAGAAAGATTGCATTTCCACCGTTAACGAGCCCTGTGAGTTGGAGGAAGAACTAATTATTGAAGACAACGAGCCAGGTAATAACAAGGCTACACAGACTAATATCTCTAAGTATGAGTTGGCGATCAAGGTAGAGACATTGATTCTTCGTAATCAAGCTAAACTACCAGAAGAAAAGATAAAAATTGTAAGTAATCTTTCTTATGAAGTGATCAGTAAAGACCCCAACCTAATGAAGTACTATGTTGGCCTAACTTCGTCTCAGTTTGACATCCTCTACGATTTTTTGAACGAAGTTTGTCCTTTGGACACAATATCATTTTGGGGTTGTAAAGGAAACCGAGTTATAAAAGTTAAGTGCTCGCGGCGTCTCTCGAAATGGTCATCCAGAGAGAAACTGTTCATTTGCCTCCTAAGACTCAAAATGGGCTTTAACATTAAAACACTGGCGCACCTATTAAGTACCCCTGACAAGGAAATAAAGGATACCCATATCAGGACCATCTTTACTACGTACATTCAGCTAATGTTCAAGATATTCCGCCAAATGCAGAAAATAATTTTTCCTACCAAGGAATTTTTGCGACGTTTCCTTCCAAAAGTATTCAAGTCAATCAAAATGTTCGATGTAGTATAGACTGCACAGAGTTTCGAGTTGAAACCTCCAGAAACTTTGCCCAGCAAGGAAATACATATTCAAGTTACAAGCACAGCAATACTTTCAAGTGCCTTATTGCCTGTACCCCTACTGGTGGAGCTTGTTTTGTGTCCGATTTATTTGAAGGGGACGTCTCAGATGTGCAGATATTTGAAGAAAGTGGCATCCTCAAAGACTTGGAGCCAAATGATGTCATTCTTGCAGACAGGGGATTTACTGTCCAACATTTAGTTAACCCCCTGCAGGTTAAACTCAAAATCCCAGCCTTTTTAAAGGGAAGAAAGTCTCTGACAGCTAAAGAGGAGTTGGAAACCAGAAAAATTGCCAAAGCAAGAATTCACATTGAACGTTTTAATCAAAGACTCAAACAATTTAAACTAGTAGGGAGAAAAATTCCCCTCAGCCTTGCACCGCTTGCCACTCAAATGGTTGTTGTGGCCTGTGCTCTTGTGAATTTTCAAGAAGTTCTTTGTAAATAAATACATGCATATAATAATACACATAAGTTTCACTTTCAGGACTGTCATATTTTACTAACATGTACATAATGTAAATAGAAGAGTCACTCATTTACACAGGTTGTAACTAATATAGACTGACTGGTATATTTTGCAATCACTCTATAAAAAATCCTTATTTCTTAATTCATCAATTTATTAATTCATAATTATTCAAAGTGTACTCTAGATTATTACTGAGCTGCAGCATAGATAACATGGCTTAGTTTATATCCCATTGGGCTTGCCTTGAATACTGATAGTCCAGAATGTGGATTTCTGTGCTCTTTAAGTCCATCATAAATATAACATGTGCCATGATGAATTATGATGCTAATGTAGTGGCCTTCATTCCATAAAGTGGCACTGTGAAGGTATAACTGGGTGGAATTGATAACAAGGGTCGCTGGTAAATCTTCCCATTCTAGATGACCTGCTCTACTGAGTAAGTCCACACAAAAGACAAAGACATTATTAAAGCAAACAAATTGTCTGGGTGAATTTGCTCGCAGTCCAGAACAGTACCAGGCAAGGTATTGCTTTCCATTGCAATCAGTGACAGTATCTTGCAAACAAGGAATGCCTGTAAGTGGTTTGTTCTGAAATCTTCTTCGGCAGAGGGAAACACTTGGATTCAGCCATTCATGAAAGGCACTTTGAAATGTGGTTATACCTGGACAACAACTAAGATTGATGTTGCATGTTCTATAGATTTTAACTGGTGAAGGGCAGTTAGGCAGACCACAAGTTGATATAAATTCAGTGGTCAAGACTGACTTCAGAAGCGGCAAAAAAAAATCTGCTTCATTTCCATACAAATCAATATCACCAGAGTTGTTGAACTGAGCTGCTGCTTGTGGTATTACAGCAACCTTTGCATCACCATATTGGTGAAGTTCTAATAAATGCAATGAGGTTTTAATAATAGCACCCCCTCCATATACATTATCAAGGTTTAGTCTGTTCGACTTTGCTAAACTTTGAAATATCATGATCCAGTTGTCAATGGGGCAAGTGTTCGTAAGTGATATCCCACCTGATGTGACACACCCCCAAGGCAAAATGACGAGATTAGTGCTAGATGCAGCAAACATGGTTGTGTAGCCCGTACTGCTAAAAGAAGTGCATGTGGTTGGGTAGCTAGTACTGCCAGACGAGGTACATGTGGTTGGGTAGCTAGTACTGCTAGGAGAAGTGCATGTGGTTGGGTAGCTCGTACTGCTAGGAGAAGTGCATGTGGTTGGGTAGCTAGTACTGCCAGACGAGGTACATGTGGTTGGGCAGCTCGTACTGCTAGGAGAAGTGCATGTGGTTGGGTAGCTAGTACTGCCAGGAGAAGTGCATGTGGTTGGGTAGCTAGTACTGCCAGACGAGGTACATGTGGTTGGGTAGCTAGTACTGCCAGGAGAAGTGCATGTGGTTGGGTAGCTCGTACTGCTAGGAGAAGTGCATGTGGTTGGGTAGCTAGTACTGCCAGACGAGGTACATGTGGTTGGGTAGCTAGTACTGCCAGGAGAAGTGCATGTGGTTGGGTTGGTTGAACAGCTACCGCTGCTAGAAACTGAAGCATATGTGTGATCATGTGATAACACGAATGGCAAAAGATCTCTTGGAATCCTCATTTCAAAGACTTCAGGTGCAACTACTCTTGTCCAGAAAGCTGTAAGGGAGAGTAGTATGTCTGATATGCATGATTCGTCCCTGTAAATCCTCTCAGCAGACACTGGACCTTCCTTTGCATACAATACAAAGTCACAATACTTCCTTTCTGTTACAAGGAGTTGCATTTGTGTTTGATAGTAATATGAATGACTGTGCTTTAAAAGACATTCGTTGTCTTTTATGTAAAAGCACTGCCTTTTCATGACTTCCTGTGATAGAACAGACTCTTGGATCACACTTTGAATAGTGTGATCATGAAAAACCTTTAGACTCTTAATCTCTAGCAAACCATCTTCTTCCACAAGACCATCAGGAGAACATGCTAGCCAGGGGTATTTGGGACTAACCCACAATCCAGATGCCACAACTTGATGCTTTGTTTGAGCTTGGTATTTCAATATAGCATCGGCTTCATTTTCTAAGCCTCTTGCCATCCAAACAGACTGGTAGTTTTCACTCTCCATATTCCATTTGTAAGATGATATAAACTTCGCACTTCGACTGGCTGCACTTTTGGATCCATCAAGTACAAGTTTTCCAATCTTAACAGCTTCAAGGCATTTGGAGGCGGTTAGTCGAAGCCATCTCTCAGAGTGCCATTTTTCACTTTGGCTCTGTTGCTCTGTGTCAGAAAGTTGGGTGAGTGATGAGGGAGTTAAGTTCTTAACAAGGATTTCTACCTTCTCTCTTAACAAAGGCAAGCAAATATCGTCTACTGAGTAATCATTATATGAAACCTTCAGTTGTGTCGTCCACATAGAAATTTTCCCGGTCTTAGCATTTTCATATTGTAGCCGAGAGACAAAGTTATTGGTCATTGACGATGTTACCTGTCTGTATTGAGGCGGTCGTGGATCGAAATCTATAACTTGAACTTGTGTTTTCTTTTTTTTGGAGGGATATTTGGCATCTGAGAGTCTTTTGGGATTTTTCTTTCTCTTTTTTCCTTTGTTCCATGAACACTCCTGGCTAGTACATGGTGTAGTTACGATATGTCCGTGTTCTTTGACGTGGTCTAATAACAACAGCAAAACCGCAACTACGTGGCTGCATCGGCCAAGTTCTGACGCTTTGCATGGCTCACACGATGCATGTATAACTGCGCCACTTTGAATCGATAAAATTATCAATACGTTGTGAGGAAGATCTGTTTTCATTGAGGGCCAAACGTGCGCGCGAAGGAAATAATAATCACTGTTCTTGTTGTCAGTAACGTCGTGTACGAAGCCAGAGTCAACATATTTACGTCCGTTCTTGAAAGGCTTGTCAGTCATATGTCCGAGTCCGTGTCCCTTTGCTTCATCATCACTATCATCAGACGTTTGATCTACGACTTCACTTTCTGATCGTGATGGAAGCGATTCTAAAGCATAGAAATAAACGTGTCCATAGTTGAACTGCGCCGGTATGTCATTGGATGGAAAGTTTTTCCAGCCCGATGTAGGTATTTCAGGGACTTTATTCTTTGGCTCTTTGATTATTTTTCCGTCCTTGCTGTATTCCTTGGATACCTTAATATCGAGCCACCTACCTCCATCTATACTCGGATCAAGAATGCGGTAATTTCCAGCGTTTATACAATCCTGAACACGTGCGAGCAGTTCGCTACGCTTTCCAGTGACTTTTAGGCCTCTGCATTTAAGCCAACGCTTTAACTGGTAGACAGTATAGTTTCCCGGGTCAGCATCAAACCTGGATCCAGGAACTCCATCATTTTCAGTCAAGTTTGTAGCTGTTTTAAGTGGATTTAGATACGAAGTATTTATATTTGCAGTCATTCCTCTTCTACTGAGATGGTTTGTTTGTCTGAGTCACGCGAAAGGTATCATATTTCGTGACGTAATAACCGCGCTGCGCTATTCAAAACTCGCACCGATGTGAGGCTTAAGTTGTGAACAAAGAGATCTAGCGTGACTCAAAGTAATCTGGCGTGATTCAAAAGTCACGAGTCACGCCAGATTCCTTTGTTCACAACTTAAGCCTCACATCGGTGCGAGTTTTGAATTTGGTCTCTTAGTTCAGTTTTGGTTCTCCAGGGGATACTATGAACAATAGTTAGCCCTAGCAAAAGGGTGGATCACTCTACCCTCGTGTAAACGGCCTCCTAACAGTATATGACCCTTTCATAAATATCTTGGCGTGAGATTTACAGAAAAATATAAAAGAAAATCACATTTTTTTTCTCGATGGAAATTGCGGCATTTCTTTTGTATTTCCTGTTCCTTCTCCTTCCAAGATAATGATGATTGCAAAAAATATATAACTTATAAAATCAAAAATATTCCACTCCATCTTTGTTTTGCTTTTTTAAAAGCTGTGATAATCACATCAATCTTAGATATTGTCTTTTGATTTAAAATTCTACGCCATATTCACCTTACATGCCAACTAAGAAATATTCCAGGAAATAGTCTGACCAGACATTATCAGTTATAAAAGTAGTAAAGGAGTATTGACTAGAAGCCATTATGTTTGCCATAAGAGATTAATTTACCATCATGAAAACCCTTAGAAATATTCCAGGAAATCCTCTGCCAGGAACACTGACAGGACAATACAAGGTACAAAAGGGGTAAAGGGGTATTAGGTACAAGCCATTATATTTACCATGCAAACCTTAGAAATATTCCAGGAAATCCTCTGCCAGGAACACTGACAGGACAATACCAGGTGCAAAAGGGGTAAAGGGGTATTAGCTACAACCATTATATTTACCTTGCAAACCTAAGAAATATTCCAGGAAATCCTCTGCCAGGAACACTGACAGGACAATACCAGGTACAAAAGGGGTATTAGCTACAAGCCATTATATTTACCTTGCAAACCTAAGAAATATTCCAGGAAATCCTGTGTCAGAAAGAGGTAAGAGAAAATACCAGGCATAAAAGGGGTAAAAGGGGATTACCCGTATGAACTTCACCGACGAATACAGTATTATACTTGTGCTGAATAATATTTATAATCCTTTTAAAGAATATTTAGACCCTAACTGAGCCTTTGGAAGGTGCTGTTGTATTATCTAATTGATTCCAATATTTTCGCAGTCTTTTTTAGACATTTTTAGCTTGATTACAGCAATTTTCAATATTATGCAGACTCGGCCATTAGCCAACGTTCAACGTGGATGGTGGAATTCTTCAATTTTTTTTTGCTTTTTATTCTTCTGCGACCAATCAACGGCACGCAATAGTTTTAAAATTTTTGATTGACCAAGATTAGAAAAAAACAACTCTGAAACAACAAAAAACAAAACAAAACAAAACATTAAAAAAACCCCCAAAACAACAACAAAAAAATCAACAAAAAACAACAACAACAAAAAACAAAACAAAACAAAAACAAACAAAACCAACCAACAAACAAAAAACACCATCACCCACAAATTGACAAACAAAAAAGAAAATAAAAAATCCACCATTACTAATAAACAAACCGAAACAAAAGAAACACTGAAAAAATCTCAAAGATTCCACCCAACCAACAACAATAATATAAATACACAAGCAAACACAAAATCTGAATTGCACAATATAGAAAATGGCAGTAAAATTGACTTTCGAATAATTCCGAAAGCACTTCCCGAAAATGGAATTCGTCGAAAACTAATATTACGTGCTAAAGGGGTGGTCAAGTGGCTCATTAATCGATATTATTATTATTATTATTAACAATGCTTAATAAATTTCATGCCTTGTTAGAAACTTTGAAAATAATTCAATACAAAAGTTAAGTTTCTACAGACTTTAAATCGGCTTCCTCGAGTGTTGAATCGTCTTTCGTTTCATCTTTTTCCACTGAGTCGCCAACACTGGGTAGGTTTTCGTTATTTTTATCTAAATCATAATTTTTGTCCGTTATTTCTTTGTTTTCTGCATCTATATCACTCAAATGTTTTTCATCCTCACTCGATTTTGTCTCTTTTTCGTCCTCAGTTGTTGAGGACTGAGTTTTACTTTTATGGTCACCCTGTGTTTCAGTCTTGTCCACGTGATCACCAAGACCGCTGTCCACCGACTCGGAATCTTTTCCGCCATTTTCATCGTGTTCTGATATCGATTCTTCCTCATTGTCCTCCTTTTCACTATGATCGTCGTCTTTAGCACTGAATCTAACCTCCTCTCCCTTACCTATGTGTACAATTCCTGTATTTAGTTTGGGTTCGGACGTTTGGTTTTGTTTTGGTTTGTCTTCGCTTTCATGTCGCTCTGTCGACTTCATATCGCCGCCATATTTCTTTTTCGTTTCATTATCTGTCTCTAGCTTTCCTTGGCAGTACTTCTCAGAAATTGATTGTTCATTACTAACATTTTCTCCTCGCTTCTTCTGTTCGATACTTGAGTCCGGCTCCTCTATAGAATCGTCGGACTTCAATTCCCCTAAAAACCGAACGTTTGACGATTCCTCTCGGGAATCTTTCGAGTCTTCGTCAAATACCTCGTCTTTTTGTGCGACCTCGAGGAATTCCTCGTCCTCGTCTTCTAAATATGGCGCCGATGCATTAATCTGTTTGCTGTCTTTGCTTTGATCTGCAGAAGTTTCCTTCTTTATTGCGATCGAGCTCAGCACTATAAAACAAACCACGAAGATGTAATAACTTTTTTTCCTTTAGCTTCTTAGTTAATTCTAAAGTTCGTTTATTCACTTGGTTTTATTATGGCGAAACACGAGCAGAGTATACGTTAATCATGTCTCTCTCACACACAGGTATTTATTCATCCATCCATCCATCCATCCCTCCCTCCCATCCATCCATGCGTTCGTTCATTCATTCGTTCGTTCATTCATTCACAATAGTATACATTAATGATTGAGGGTTGGGTGGAGTTCAACAGTTCTTTCCTTAAAATAAATCCACAAAATAAATATCCTACTATACACGTACCTAGATCCAAAAACTGAACAGCATAGAACAAGAGGGTCTTGTAACAAAACTCGTACTGTTCCTGAAAAACACAAATTAAAAAAAATAAAATTCAATTATAAAGAAATGGATGTAGGAAACGATAGGATGGGGGCACGTTTTTGGCAAATATATTTACTCTTTTGATTAAAACCACATTTTTCCTCTGTGTTTTCTCAAAGAGCCGATAAACGGCTCATCAATGGAGATTATGCTATTTATTGTGAGATAATTACGCATTTCTACATCATCTTTCACTCTCACTATTCGCGTGACGGTTTCCTGGGCATGCGCATGACTATTGGAGACCTTTAGCATAAGAAACGAATGTTCCAAATTTAGAAATAAAGAAAAGTAAAGATACAAAAACAACAACAACAACAACTGCAAAAAACAAACAAACAAAAAAACAAACAAAAAACAAAAAACAAAAAGCAAAAAACAAAACAAAACAAACAACAAACGAACAATAAACAAACAAACGAACAAAAAAACAAAAACAAAAACAAACAAAAAAAAAAAAACGACAACAACCTTGAGGATCAGATTTACTGCTAACCGCTAACTGCTAGGGATGAGGCTCAGAAACACGCCCGCAAACACGGACAAACACTCAGCATCAATGAAATTCAATATTTATTGCTCTTCCAGCAACAACTTCGTTATGACGCCTTGTTAAATGTGCGGTACCTAACAAGAAGGTCGTGCTAAATTTCTCTATTATCCAAGAAATATCTTGTAGAAAAATTAATATCAAAAACAGCGCAAGCACAGAAAATTGACAGATGAATGGAGGAATCGACACCTAACGAAATGAGGTATTACTCGTGAATATAATGTTTTGCCCATTTCAGACCACGTGTCATTCTCTTGAGAATATAAGACTCTTCGTTTGAGTTGCATCCATATTCATGTGTTTTCTCATGTGCAACCGTCAAACAAAGAAGTAATACTCTAGGGAATGACAGGTGGTCTGAAATGAGAAAACAGTGGATTAGGTCTCTTACACTGGAAAAATAATGGTGATTTGTCCAGGAATTGATGGGTTGCAAGTATTCCCAAGAGAATTAAAAGACAAACGCATGGCGTCTATTATGGTGCCGTTAACAATGGATGGTAATAAGAAATCTTTTGTTAAATGGCACCAACGCTCCCCCGAGAGGCCGTGATGACGTAACGTGAAATCGAAGAACATACTAACCTTTTTCTGAACCATGTATTTGCGTTGAAGCCTGAGATTTCTCACGAGGCGAGGAATATTGACTGAAAAAGTATGTAAGTCATGAGAATGTAAGTTATCAAGAGAAAATAAATCCCCGTGCCCCATCATGAGCTATTTTGATACAATTTTTAGAATTATTAATGCTATTTTTAGAATCATTCATTTTAAGGAATGGTTAATGCTTACCGTGCGTATATTCAGTTCTGGATGCACGCGGGAGATAATGCTAAGCATTAGCAAAGAAGCGTAAGAGTCGCACGAGGTGTAGTTTATAACATAGTGAAAAAATATTTAGTGTTTATCAATAAAAAAATTCAAAAACTTTCTTCTAACGAAATCTTCATTACATAACATTCAATCACGTCAGCATGCACCATCCATTCAGTTCTGGATGCGCGCTCGCGCACGCTAATCAACCAATCAAAGCGTGCGCTGTATCGTGTCTATGTTATAATGATCGTTTGTTCTATTCTTCCTGATGTTTCTTGCGTTTTTCATGAAAACGTGAGCGAACAGCCCAAAGCAATTTACAAAAATGAGAGTATGTGCTCAGCTGGTAGAGCATCGGTAGTACAGTTCCGAAGGTCGTGGGTTCGAATCCCAGCGAGGTCGGAAATTAATTTTTCCGAATTTAATTCCAAGGGCTTTCGCCCGGAATAACCTCGTTCCCAAGCACTACAACTTACCTATATTATCCTCTACAATTTACAAAAGGTACATATCGTTTAGTCGTCTTGAGTAGAGTTTTTTGTCTTTCCCTTGGTCATAAACAGTGCAATGGCGATGGTAGAATGATACTAAACAGTTTTACTCACCGAATACTTTATGGGCATGAAATTCTTCTATTCCTGCATAGATGACCATGAATGTACCTGTGCGTCCTATCCCAGCACTATGAAGAGAAGGAAAGAATTAGACGACATTTAACAATGGTACTTGGGCAATGAGTAAGGCCAAGCACTAGTAGAGCACCACACAGCAACATGCAACACAGCCAACACAGCAGAGCAGAGCAGAGCAGAGCAGAGCAGAGCACAGCAGAGCACAGCAGAGCAGAGCAGAGCAGAGCAGAGCACAGCAGAGCACAGCAGAGCAGAGCAGAGCAGAGCACAGCACAGCAATACACAACATCACATCACATCACATCACATCACATCACATCACATCACATCACATCACATCACATCACATCACATCACATCACATCACATCACATCACATCACATCACATCACATCACATCACATCACATCACATCACGTCACATCACATCACATCATAGCAGTGTACAGCACTGCACAGCACAGCACAGCACTACACTGCACAGCACTGGGAAGCGCATTACAGTGTAGAAAACAGCACATATAGTTAGTTTTATCTGACCTGCAGTGCATGATAATTGGTTTCTCTTGGTCTTCTTGCTCCAACTGCTTGTAACAGCAACGAACCTCATTCATAAATGCCAAGAGATCTGCAGACGATTCTGGCACTCCACTGCAAAAAACACAAATGTGTTAATATTGATTAATTGATTAATATTTATTAGCCTGTTCGAAATCGAGGAAAAAACTGGGTCGATTTGGCATTGCAGTGCATTGTGGACTGTTAAGGGGACACATTTCCAGGATGGCATCTTAAGATATATCACAAATTCCACCAAGAAAAAGTGTGATTTCTTCTGTATTTTCATGTGAGCTTCGCATCCAAGTTCTTTTTGAAAAGGGTCCATCTGGAATATCTGTAGTTTACATATTGTTGGGTTTCAATCAGCTGATAAAAGTATTTGTACTTCAATGTCTGCTCTAAATGTTGGTCAAACACATGTGCTGTCAGCCTGAAAGAATTCTACATGAGACAGGAAATGACGTCTAGTGAAAGCATTGTACTTACTAGTCAGGCCAACCAGTAAACTGAAAGTGGGTCACTTCCAAGGTATCATCACTCTAAAATATCCACAAAATAATTAGTTATAAAATCAAAAAATATTCAACAAGGGTAACTTGATCGCAAAATATTTTGAAGGAGAGGAATGGTACAAAACATTCCTTTGCAATTTTGTCGCGTGGGCTACCTGTGGTGAAAGAATTTAAAAAAATGCGCCCTCGATCCGATAAGCATGTCATTCTTACGGCGCATGCTCGACGAAATGCCATGTTCAAAATGGCGCTAGGCGCACAGAAATAATAGTACAGTAATAAAAATAAATGGATATCTTATTAATTTGTAGAACGTCTAGAAAATATTTTTACGACGTCATCAGACGTCATGAGAAAATGCGCAATATTAAATATTATTATTACTATTATTATTATTACGTCATACGTTAGAAGACTTACGTCATTACACTGCACGTGCATGATCCTCGTGACCCAGGAAGGACTGGTACGAAGTGTCTTGAGAGAGACTCTGATTGGTCCAAACAGGACTGTGTGTCCTTCATCTATTGGCCAGTACTGATGACACATCAACTACAAGAAACCAAGATTAATTAACAATTATTCGTTGAAGCCAAAGTGAATATTGGGGAATATTTGCCGACATGCGAGTCTTCGAGTGAATTTAATGAATAACGGAGAGGTATTTTTGTTCAAATTTTATTTCTCTCTGCAAGCAACGCCTGCTTCTGCAACGTTGTAACTCGACTAAGGTGGGTATAACAATTTATCATAAAAACAAATCCAATGTTTGGCTATCTTTTTCCTCGACTTTCGTCAACGCGGGCTGCCTGTGGTATTTTGTCATGTAACTTACCCGACTGCCTTCGACTTCTTTGGTGAGCATGACAGTGATGGGAGACTGTTGTTCCCAGACCATCAGCCAGAAGTCTGTAAGGGTCGTAGCGATGGGACCTTGAGTAGCGATGAACGATGGCGTTAAAGGAGTGATGTCCTAGTCAAAGAGATGAGGGTGAGTAAAAAAGTAATCAATACAAGACATCCTGAGGAGGAGGAAAAACTGGCTCGAGTTGGCATTGCAGTACATTGTGGGATGTTTTGGGGAAGGGAATACACGCCATCTTGGAAATATTTCCCTAAACAGTCCCACAATGCATTGCGATGCCAAAGCAACCAAGTTTTTTCCTCAACCTCGAATGGATAATATAGGAAATTCAGAAAAAATTAAACTCAGAAAAATGTCTGAGCACTCTAACCACTGAGCTGCTGGGAAATCGCATGGTACAAGCAAGATCATTGTGTTAAGAAGAACTGAACACGGACTGCATAGCACAGTCATGGTAATGTCAAGGCACATATGTATCAAGAAACGCACTAAATTTAACTGTATCGCGCAGTCAGGTGCTTAGGGAATTTTGCCATAGGAAATCCATTCTAACAGAACAATTCCAATAGAGATTTTGCCCCACCACGTGACGGAAGCCATGTTAAATGACGCGAACAATACAATCGTTTTACATGAGAAAGAATTCAATTCCCGAGAGCAAAAGGATTTTTTTGTTCTGCCATCTAACCACAGGCAGCCCAAGCAGTATTATGGGATGGGCTCGTGATGGTGCAAAACCACTATACAAAAAGATAGTTTTAGTCGTACCTTGAGAAGGTTTGCATTGATGTAGTCACTTTCTTCCTTTAACTGCAGCTTGACTCTTGAGTGGTCCCCTGTTGATATAAACGAAGTAAACCGCCAATTTTATTCAGGTGACACGTGATAAACTTGATAAACCCTTTGGATGAGACGGGACCGCCATTTAAAAAATCATTGGAGACACGGCGAATGTCTAACTAACTGCAGATAGTGTTAAAAGATGCGTTTCGGTACCACGGTATTAAAAAAAGTTGTTTAAAATCTCTTTCATTGTGAAACTGTTTTAACAACGACAGAGATTTTGAACAAATTTTTAAAATGTTTAAAAATGTTAGATCACTTTGCTGACGATAAGTCAGAACCCAAAAATTTGGAACAACATCAAATTTTAAATACTATGTTGACGAAACACACAACCATATTTTGAACCTCATTTGCATTTCATTTTAGAGCGAGGATAGCAACGTCTATAAGATATACCCTGAGAGTTGGTTTAAATTCTTGACCTCCCAAGCAATAATGCAGTGCCCAACAAAGATGGGGTCAATAAAATCATGTTTTTTTCCCACGACGGGTAGCAACGTCTATTAAGATATACCCTGAGAGTTGGTTTAAATTCTTGACCTCCCAAACAATAATGCAGTGCCCAACAAAGAGGGGGTCAATAAAATCATGGTTTTTTTTTTCACGAAGGGTAGCAACGTCTATTAAGATATACCCCGCTGAGAGTTGATTTAAATTCTTGACCTCCCAAGCAATCATACATTGTCCAACAAGGAGGGGGTCAATAAAATCATGGTTTTTTTTTCACGAAGGAATGCAGTTTTGTGCACGAACAGCATACTTACACGGTAGAATATCTCGATATCTGTTTTTCGCCTGGTTCATGGTAGCAGCATGGGTCGTCATGGATGGAGAGTCTAGTTCTTGTAGACGTTCGAGTTCCTACGAATAGGATTAATAAACTAAATAGATTAATAAACCAGACAATTTTTACCCAAGAAAGGAATTATTAGCACCGAAGGAAAATGAAGCCCCCAAATCACAAGTTGTTTTACAAAATCCTGTTGGGAACCAATCCTGGAAAGTACAGGTGAGAATGAGGCAAGCTCTCTCACGGTCAATGGACTGCTTTGACGATACGGCGGCCATCTTGTATTGCAAGGCATTATGGGTCGTCCAGGGGGCAGATAAAGCTTTGTTACAGTAATGACGTCAATTGATATTAACAGCTCACCACAAGAGAATACAACAAAAGATGAATTAAGACGGCACATCGATCACCTTTACCCATAAAAGAAAGACAAACACACGAAACCAATATATTTTTCACTCTATTTTTTTTGCCCCCTGGCGAGATGGCCGCCGTATCGTCGAAGTGGTCCATTTCATCTGCGACTAAGCCACGGCCTGACATCTTTCACTTCGACTCTGGCCCGTAGAGCTGCGCCACTGTTGTACTCGTAACAGCGAATAGCAATAACACGTTTTTTCTTTGAAAACCCAGGGTTAAACTGAGTTTATTTTGTTTCTTAAACCTAGTTTTCTCGGGAAAAAAACGATCCGTTAAGTTATTTCAGGGTATCGATAAAATATTTGAAAGTTTGAATTTGAAGCCTGTACAAATCTTCCTAAACAAGAATTGGAAGAATTGTTATGACGTATTTACGCTACTATTTACTACTAGATTAGTATCATTGAAATATTGTTAGGCAACAGTTATCTTTTGTCGCTAACCTGCCATTCCATGGTGAAGCCATCAGCAATCGTTCCATGCTTGGCACTGGCCAGACTCTTCACGACATTATCAAACCCTTGGACGGTAGAAAGTAAAGCTTGCAGGGATTCATCATCATTAAGGCACGCGTTATTTGTGTCATGACCCAGGCGCGATAACTGCGTCTCATAATAATGACCACATTGCCGATGAAACGATGGTTTCCGATCTTTGTGTTCATCTGTCAGCCTAAGTTCGGAATTACTCGGAATCTCCTCGCTACGACTTGGTTCATTAGAATGCAATAGGGCCGACGTTCCGGTTTCATCACTCGGACTGTCTTCGCTTTGATTCGGGCAATCAGCATGTAATTTACCAAATTCGGTCTCATTTGTCGGTACTCGCTCGTGTTGACTCGATAAATCCGAAGGTTTTGCATATTCGGATTCATCTATCGGGCTGTGTTCGGTATGATCCGGAGTCACCACGACTGGTAGTTTCCCAGGCTCATAGAGATATCCAGTGGGATGTGGCGGTAGTGGTAATTGATTTTCTGGTTTTTGTTGAAGCTCTTTAATGTGTTTTATTTGTTCTTCAATCTCGAGACGGCGTAATTCTTCGGGGTCTTCAGAACTGGTTGACTTTTCTTCTTTCGCCGTTTCTTCTTCCTCACTCTCTTCCTCTTTTTTCGCTTCATTCTTTTCGCTTTCCTTTTCTTTAAGATCCTCTGCTTCGTGTATATGTTCAGATAAATCATTTTTCTCGTTATTCTGAGGATCTTTCTGAATAACAAAATCTCCTTCTGTGGAAGCAGACCCTGGCTTGTGGATTGTACTGTCATCAGTAAGTAAGGTGCTGTCTTCAACATTACTCTTCTTCGATCCGCTTTCGCCTTCATCATCTTTGGCAGTAATATCAAGAATGTCTTTAGACTTCTCCGTATTATCTTGGGTGCTGGTGATATTTGTAAAAAACTGCGACAAGCTTGCATAGTCTGGCAGAAATGCCTTATCACTTGACGAGGCAGGAACAAATGTCTTAGACTTTTCTTCCTTCGCCGTCTGGGTATTCTCAGCCTTTTTCAGATTCATTGGCGTGCTAAGAGAAGTACTTACAGGCAAGCCAGTGCTTTCGTGAGTTTTGGGTCCTTCGCTAGCTACACTTTTCGATGGCTGTTCCTGGTGCGTCGTGTCTTTGGGTCCCTGCTCTTGTACCTCAGGTGTCTTTGTCAAGTCTTTCACATGCCCGTGTTCGTGCTCATGAGCATCGTCCTTCTTCTCTCTCACCTTCATTTCTAGATCTGCCAGTTGTTTCTGCTGCTGTAAAATCCGCTGAAGCAGCAGCCCTATTTGTGCCTGCTCATGTTCATGTGTTTGCATCGTCTGCTGTTGCCTCAACATTTCCTGCTGCTGCAGAATTAACTGTTGCTGCTGAAAAAGCAATTGCTGTTGGAACTGCTGCGTTTGTTGCTGCGAAGATGAGGTCTGGTATTGACTCAGCTGATTCTGTGCAAGGGCGACAGAGAAACTTGTCAGATAATCTGAAGACTGAGCCACATTGCCCTGTCTCGCTTCTTGATTCTCTTGGAGAAGTGAAGGTGTTGGTCGTCTAGCTTCAGGTGGATAACCAGGAGGAAACGTCGACAAATTGGGCTGACTGGACAAAAAAGCACCAGTTTCGGGATACGAACGAGAGGACATTACTTTATCAAATGGTTGGTAAGGTGGAAGATTTGGCGATGCAAAGGGTTGCTGCTTCTGCTTCTGCTGCTGGGGAAATGTTCCACGAGTTCCTACATCAGGATGACTCGTCTTCTTATCCTCCTGTCCAGGTAGATTTACTGATTCAGGTCTGGTGGTCTGTTGTGTGGGAGGTTCGTTTGGCAAGACTTCAGGGCGAAAAGGCCCTTGCTTGAACGATGGATTGGGTTGCTGTTTCATCTGAAATGATTATAGAATATTCTAAACACTGAAGGACCTTCTTTGCACTTAGTACCTCTCGGCAAACTGCAAATATAATCATTGTCGACTTCACAAAAAGTCACAAAAAATCGCTTCAAATATCTTTTTGCTCTTCAATTTGAAAAATTTAGATTCCGAATTTGGAAAAAACAGCCTAGAAAGAAATGAATAGAAGAAATTTGCTTTAAATTTGCAGGTTTGTAAGATCAAATCTAAATAATGGCAAAACTGACAAGAAAAAAAAATTTCCCATTTCTATCTAATCTATTCCAAGTGGACTCTACATCTAAGTCTAAAGCGAAATAAAGCTCAATTCTATATAATATTTACATAATTAATTTTATCATATTTTATTTATATATAATTATTCACGAAGGTCTCATTTCTCGAGTGTGCAATACAAGCGCCGAAAGACGACCCACAAGAAAATTTGGCCAAGAATGTTTCAAACACTGTTAGTGAAATCCAAATGTTTTTGTTTCCACCTAGTAGGGCGTTACCTGATCAGGTCCAAACGGATAGGGTTGGTTGTCTGCTTGTGAAATATGTGGTGGTGGTTGTTCTGGCCGTGAAATTTGGCCAGGCAGTAATGGTTGCTGGAACTGTCGTTGTAGCTGAAATGGTGGTTGTTGTCCAGGTGGTAATTGTGTTGGAACCTGTTGGCCAGGATGAACATTCCCTCCTACACGTTGATCGGGACGAAAAGGAGGTTGTTGCTGAGAATGAGGTGGCCTCTGAAATGATTGATCTGGCCTATATTCTCCTTGGGAGGGTTGACCAGGTCTAAATGGTTGCTGAGACTGTTGCTCTGGCCTGGGCTGTCCTTGTTGCGGTTGATCGGGTCTCATGGGTTGTTGTGATTGATCTGGCCTATATTCTCCTTGGGAGGGTTGACCAGGTCTAAATGGTTGCTGAGACTGTTGTTCTGACCTGGACTGTCCTTTTTGCGGTTGATCGGGTCTCATGGGTTGTTGTGATTGATCTGGCCTATATTCTCCTTGGGAGGGTTGACCAGGTCTAAATGGTTGCTGAGACTGTTGTTCTGACCTAAACTGTCCCTGTGGCGGTTGATCTGATCTCAAAGGTTGTTGTGACTGATCTGGCCTATATTGCTCTTGTGATGGTTGACCAGGTCTAAACGGATGTTGTGACTGTTGTTCTGGCCTGAACTGTCCTTGCGATTGTGGATTTGGTCTAAAATGTTGATCTGGCCTATGCTGTCCTTGTGCTTGCTGATCAGTCCTAAATGGTTGCTGTTGTTGCAGACTGTTGGGTTGGTGCTGTGAAAATGGTTGATTCTGATTTTGACCGAAGTAAGGCCGTGGTTGGTTAATCGAGGAAGGAGTGAGAGGTTGTTGGGGCCGTGGAAATAGCTGTTGCTGTGTTTGCTGCTGTGGCTGCGGCTGCTGAAAACTTTGTGGTCGCTGTTGCCCAAGATAGTTCTGCTGCTGCTGTTGTTTTTGCTGCTGCTGCTGATACTGCTGTTGCTGTTGATGTGGCGATTGCTGTTGCTGTTGATGTGACAATTGCTGCTGCTGTGGTTGGTGAAACCTTTGGTCTGGTTGTGATAGTTCCTGTTGTGGCGGCTGTTGCGGATGAATGGCACGGGGACCCTGCCCAGGTTGCAAAGGGGATTGAGCTCTAAACATCTGCTGAGCAGCTGATGAAGCGGTGCTAGTTGAGCTAATCGGTTGTGGCTGCAATGGACAAGGCAGCTGGGTAGATGTAGAAGGGGGTCCTCTTGGTAATAGCTGTGGCTGCATAGGCTGTGAAAACGGTGGCCTCATGGGAGATGATGTAGGCGTTGGCGGCATACCATAAGGTTGAGGTGGCCTTTGGAATACCATCTGCTGCGAAGAACCTGGAGAATGTGGTTGTTGAAACTGCTGCCGAGGATCACCTGCAGCTCCCATCTGAGGAGGAAACTGCTGATTTCGAGGCAAGAACTGAGGTCTGATATTCTCTTGTCCAGGAAATCGTGGATGCATTTGTTGTTGCTGTTGAGGCCCTATTGGTAGTTGAGGTCGTTGAGGTCGTTGAGCTTGATGTGGTGGTCCTTGACCAGGGCTTTCTGGTCTTATTTGTTGAAACTGATGCAAAGGGGGGTTAATATTTGCAGGGTGTGGTGGTTGTGACCTTGGTGGCATTTGGTTTTGGGGCTGAAAAGGCAACCTTTGATTCTGCATTTCGGGACCACTTGGCCGAGGCACACCTTGACCAGCCACAGAAGGTGCAAACTGTCCAGGAATCTGTGCTCCTTCCTGGCTGACTGGAAATGGATATGACATGCGTGGTGTTGAATGTATTACTTGATCAGCCGGAATATGTGTCTTTGGTACAGGATGTGAAGATGAAGGCGCACGATAACTATGTCTTCCATCTTGAATTGACGAAGGTGGGGCTGTAGGACTGGTTTCTATTCTTCCACCAAGAGATCCATCCTCACTTCTTTGTTTTTGCAAGACTGGATCAAGAGGGTGACCAGGAACCTGTCCAGGAACATGTTGTCCTTGACTTGGAACAAACGGTTGCATACTAGAAGTTGCTCCTGGCATTTGATAAGCAGGTACCATATATCCTTGTCCAGGAACACCTCTGGCATTACCCTGAGGTACCATCTGCCCTGGTGAACCAGGTGGGAGTTGTGCTCGAAATCCTCCTGGCTGTTGATACATGGTACCAGGTAGGTGTTGGTCAGCGAATGAGGTAGGCATTGGTCCAGGAAATCTTGGACCAGGCATAGAAGAAGGTACAGGTGAGGGTTGAGGTCGCACTAGATGGTCTGGTTTTGCAGCTGCTGGTCTGCTTGGTGGCTTGGGAGGTTCTACTAAAAAACAAACGATCAGCATTTTATAAAAATATAAAAATGAAAGAGGCCTTGCATCATCATTTGATGTCAGCCATAAAAGCAGGCACAACAATATAGTATTTTTCTCATGGGAAAATGAATTCTTTCTCGTGTAAATCAGATTAGACCAGATACAATTGTTCCTGCCCCCTGTCATGGCTGTCATCAGGCGATGTTGCAAAGCCTCTATAGGTGACAATGATGCTTATCATGATGATCTCGATAACAATTATATGATAAATGACGTTCATGAGGATGACGCTGATGATAATTCCTAAGGCAAGAATGCTCAACCAACTCTTCAACCAATAAGGGTAATATGTTAACAGAACGTATCACTAATGTACCTGATGCAGCTTTGATCTTTTCCATCAACTTGTCCAGCTCTTGGCCATGTCCGTCGAAGAAGTTCTTACTCTTTTCTTGGAGTTTGGAGACAGTTTTGAACAAATTCTGATAAAACAGAATACCGCGACTACGAAGGGAAAAGACAAAGAAACGTAAGGTCTCAGGAACATAGGATAAGGGATATTTAACTCACATGTGACTACAGGTCTAAGCCAAGAATCAAATCAGCTTGTTCAACCTCTTGGTGATGTTTTAGTAGAATTTGGAGCCGTTAAGAGTTTTTCCGCTCCACTTTACATTTGAATATTTGTGCTGAAACGTCGCCAGGAAATTGACAAGGTACGAATAACGAAATCTACTTTTCTGGGGAAACAGCAAGCAATTCCCAGAAAGTAACGAATCGGTTTTCTTGCTTCAGCCTACCTCAATTTTCCCTGAAGTTCACAGAAAGTGTTGTATGACAAGATTAAAGCTTGAACCACTTCGTCCCTCCTACGAAAAGATAAAAACAGCTAGATATTGTAAACTGGTTGATACACAACTAAAAAACCTTCAAATGTTATCGACATACTGAAAAAAACTTTTGGGCTGATCTAAGTCAGGGCACGGCTAACTCACAGACTGAACCCTGAAGCAACGTCTGGGTTGATCTAAGTCAGGGCACGGCTAACTCACAGACTGAACCCTGAAACAACCTCTGGGCTGATTCAAGGCAGGTCATGGCTAACTCACAGATCGAACCATGAAACGACCTCTGGGATGATCTAAGTCAGGGCATGGCTAACTCACAGATAGGACCCTGAAACAACCTCTGGGCTGATCTAAGTCAGGGCACGCCTAACTCACAGATAGGACCCTGAAACAACCTCTGGGCTGATCTAAGTCAGGGCATGGCTAACTCACAGATAGAACCCTGCAAACAAACTCTGGGGTGATCTCTAACTCACAGATAGAACACTGAAACAACCTCTGGGCTGATCTAAGTCAGGGCACGGCTAACTTACAGATAGAACCCTGAAACAACCTCTGGGCTGATCTAAGTCAGGGCACGGCTAACTTACAGATAGAACCCTGAAACAACCTCTGGGCTGATCTAAGTCAGGGCATGGCTAACTTACAGATCAGTCTAGAATTTAGCTTGTTGGGTTTTGCAGAGGATGTAAAACGGGAAAACCGGAAAAACTCTAATCACGGGATGCCGAGTTCAGCATCCAACCCGACACCCCAGAGATGAGAGGCGAGTGTACTACCGCTACACCACCCTTGATTCTTATTTCTTGGATGCCGACAACTTCTGGAAGTTTGTTTGTATGTTTGAATGCTTGTTAGATTGTTTGTTTTTGTCTATCAAAATCTGCTAAAAACCGCCACATTTCGAGGAGTCATGACGTTACGACGCAGAACCATTAGCGCTGCGATATTCCTGGCTTCTAAACTCGCCGAGATAGGACCACCTTCAACGGCAGAATACACGCTTCGAGTTCAAATTAAAGCAAGCTAGTGTACCTCTGCGAGTTTTCCTTTACTGCTTGTCTAGTCTTTGCATATTTGGCGTTTGCTTCTGTTAAGGTACTGTTAAAAAAGTCACGTACAGGTACATTAAGCAAATATAAGCACAGGGCTTGTTTTTGAAGGTTCGCGGTCAGTATACACCTATTTCAAAAAAACCTTGTCGGTCGGAGAACTGAAATGGGCGATCTGAAACAGAATTTTTGTGCTTTTTAGTTTTCTGGCTAAAATACGAAAAATCACATTTTTCATGCTTCATTTTTCATGCTTCATTTTTCATGCTTCATTTTTCATGCTTCATTTTTCATGCTTCATTTTTCATGCTTCATTTTTCATGCTTCATTTTTCATGCTTCATTTTTCATGCTTCATTTTTCATGCTTCATTTTTCATGCTTCATATTCCAATCTAAAGGAAACTACGTTGTTCGGCTGTGAATATATTAAACTTTGCAGCATGTTACTCTCAGATTTCAAATTCGAGATCTCCGTTTTTGAAACAGGTGTACAAATACTGATAGCATTCAAAATACAGCGGGTTACGGTCAACGGTTTAGCGTCCTTATTGAGAAGGCTTGCAGGTTTAATCATTTACGCATTACAAGATTTTGCCCGCAGGCTGGTGCTGCACAATAGGACACAAGTCCCCTTCAGAGCAAAGATAGCATCTTCTGCTCAGATACTTTAAGATCCCGAGTGCTGGTCAGGTCTGTGTTAAAACCCAACACTCTTGAACTCTAACATTTTAGAGGGCTTTCAAGTTTCAACCATTTGCGCATCAACACATTTTAAGACCAAAGGGGCAGCACCTACAGATATCTTACCTCCTGTCGGTACCTCCTGGGCTCGCAAGCTCGACCTCTCACACACCAGGCCAACATACAATCAATTGAGCCATGTAGGTGCCAAATGTTATCCACATTTTACTAAGCTTTGTATCATATTTTTACCTCAGTATTCGGTCCTGTGCATCCAGATTTGCTTGAATAAGCGAGCACGCACCATCATGCTTCTTTAACTGCTCGTCGAAAAACGCCTGTGTTGAGAGAAGATCAGTTTGATCTGTAACCCTCACATCTCCATACACAACACATCTTCTTTTATTTAGCGAATTCGAATTCATCTAGCGAACTACATCGCTCTGAGCTCTGACTGAACTTTTTTTGGTTGTTAACGGAGCTCAAGAGACCATGAAGGACTCGTAGTCTCTTGCGGAGCGGTAATGTAGCAACAGAAGCATGCAACACTGTCATGTCGCGCACCAATAGCGAAGTTTGCCGTATGACTGTGAAAAGTTCGAGGCACGAACGCGGTCGTGGCACGGCATGGCCAATCACACGGCGCGAGAATTTGGATTTTGGTGAATCCAATCAAATACCCTGAATACGGCATGAACACGACGCGGACACGGCCACGCCAAGGTGAGGGCTCTGCCAGACCAATCACATCGCGCGAGTAAAAATATCAGCAAATCAAAAATTCTAAAAAATATCACGATCGCGACAAGGAACAGCGGCACCGATCTTTTCATAGTCATAATAAAATTGCTTTATTCGGTTAAAGTTGCACAGCGAATATTACTCGGACATATAGCCACTCAACCCGCAAACCTGGCATCTCTGCTTAAATGTTGTCCATAAATAAATAAATAAATAAATTTTCGTTGTTGCAAAGTGTAGAGAGAGAATATATACTTTGTGCAACAAAGAACATTTCAAAAATCCAGTATTTTTCAAGGAGTCTACTTACCCTTTTATTGCCGTCTTCTCTTGTCACTAACAGTCCTGTGATGTCATCTTCATTTAGCTGTACATTATTATAAAATCAAGATAAATCAAGTCAAAGAATACCTCTTCCCCCTTAAGTCACGAACAAGAATAGGAGGATCCCGTACCTGCTTTCTTAGATTTTCTTCTAGGGTTTTTCTTTGTTTCTTCATCTCTTCAACTTTTGCCTGTAGAACCGTGAAAAAAGGTTAGGAGTTAGGAGTTTCTAGTGCCCCAGGTTTAGATTTATTTAGTTTTAATGGTGGTGGTGATGCTGTTGATGATGATGGTCGTGATGGTAATGAACTTGGGGGTAGTAGTGGTGATATTAGATGATGAAGGTGATAATGATGGTACGTAATGAGGATGGTGATGATCATGATCATGATCATGATCATGATGACGATGGTGGTGATGATAACGATGGCCTTTAGAAAGGATATAACCGTTGTGAACAGACCTTAGAATTTACTATATTATAAAATAACTGTTATGAATGTCGCGTTCTGCTTGGTTTGGAGCGCGTGCTTTATGAGAGCATATTGCACGCGCGCGCACTTTCCATTGCGTCATTCCTATCTAAAATAACGGTTATCGTAATTTGTATTGTATAAAAGAAATAAAAAACTTGCTTGCCGTGCTGTGTGCCTTGAGAAGTGTCCAGAAGCACGACGCGTAGCGGAGTGCTTCTCCTAACACTTCTCTCGTGTTCTGCCAACCCCCGCGTGCTTTATGACAGCACACAACACACGCGCGCGTTTTCTATTTCTTCATTCACATCCCATAATACTTACGATTAAATCACGTAATCTCTGTACTGCTCCATCATCAACTGGTGCTGTGACAGAAATGTGACATTTCAGTATTTTTAACTATGAGTGACAGGTGAAGTGGTCAAATTAGGAATCCCTAGCATTGTGTTGTGGGTGTCAATCAATATTTAGGAAGCCCTTGTCAACACGAGTGAAGTGAGTCCTGGGGCAAATTTGGGATCCCATCATTGTGTTGTGGGTGTCAATCAATATTTAGAAAGCCCTTGTCAACACAAGTGAAGTGAGTCCTGGGACACATTTGGGATCCCATCATTGTGTTGTGGGTGTCAATCAATATTTAGAAAATCCTTGTCAACACAAGTAAAGTGAGTCGTGGGACACATTTGGGTCCCAAGCATTGTGTTCTGGGTGCCAATCAATATTGTAGAAAACCCTTGTCAACACAAGTGAAGTGAGTCCTGGGACACATTTGGGAACCCATCATTGTGTTGTGGTTGCCAATCAATATTGTAGAAAACCCTTGTCAACATAAGTAGAGTGACTCGCGGAAAGCATCAAAATGTCGTAAAAACGCACGATTTTTGCGTCAAGGCGATCCCTGTCTGGGAAGCAACAAAGTTGGTCTTCTAAAGGATTTTGTGAAATTGCTAGAGACCATAGATGTGTACTTACAGTCAATGATGTTGAGTGATGGGAGAGCTGCCAGAAGCCGTTCCTCAGGTCCAGCAATGAGCTCAAGGTTCTGCTTGTGAGCATTGTACACCCGAACTAGTTCATTATTGGTTTGGTTCTGTCATATAAATAAGAAGCACCAATAATTAATGCTTAAAAACCCAGTTTTGAGTTCTCTGTTGCTCAGATATTCATATGTTCTCGGTGAAGGTCCGTTTTCTCAAGGTTGCGTGCGCATCCAAGTTTAAGGAACTTGACGGCCCACGATACCAGAACACGAGTATTATCATGCATTGCTATGATTTTTTTTCCGATAAGAATTCATAAAATCGATTATTCTCCTCTTTAAATATAAAACTGTCTTATCAATTTTACTGAATTTGCGTTTTTTAGTTTTGTGGCCCGCCAAGTTGGATACGCGCGCAACCTTGAGAAAATGGTCTATTGGAATTATATAAACTAATTACGATTTTGAGACGACAATACCACGAAAAATTGACGGCTAGTTGGGAGAAAATATATTCAATATTGGGCGTAGTCGCGAATTCGTAAAATAACTAGAGGTAACGATGACATGCACAACTAATCTATTGAAATGGATAAACTTACTGCTTTAGAGAAAGTTTCCTTGCATTTTTCTAACTCCTCCTTGATCTCGTCTCGCTCAGGAGGTGAAGGTCTTGGGCCCAATTTCTCCTAAAAAATTCAGAAACACTTGATCAAAGTTCAAAAATCAATCTTCAACAAACGTAATATTCTTAAGCTGCTCACATACAGTGCAACATTGCACACAACAGGGCTGTTGCAGCGTGTGTCTACACCAAACTTGTTGCACGCAACGTTGCATGCAACAAATCTGAAGTTGAGTCGCTCTACGTACTCTTGCAACATTGCGCGCAACAAATTTCATTATGTGAACATGGCTGCAACATCACCTGCAACATTTTGAAATTTCCAGCCAATCAGCTTGCACCAAATTTATAACTGCTGACCAAACATCTTACATAGCAGGCTGACACAAGCGGTGTTGCGTGATTTTGTTGCAATATGTGTCACCCCGATTCAAATTTGTTGCTTGCAATGTTGCGTGCAACGTTGCACCGTGTGTCAGCACCTTAACATACCTTTATTAGTCTCTCTTTCCTTTCGTCTTCCTCGAGCATTGAAGAAATTGTTTTTAAAAAGCTGTCAATGTCTCCTCCAAGTTTTGAAGAGTCTTTATGTGAAAAATAAGAAAAAAATCAACGAATAAATCTAAGATGGAAGATGGATGGACGGACGGACGGACGGACGGGATGGATGGATGGATGGATGGGATGTATGGATGGATGGATGGATGGATGGATGGATGGATGGATGGGATGGATGGATGGATGAGATGGATGGATGGATGGATGGATGGATGGATGGATGGATGGATGGATGGATGGATGGATGGATGGATGGATAATAATAATAATAATAATAATCTTTATTTAAGCACGGTAACTCTATCAATATCAAGATAAAAAACTTAATGTTGCTCTACCTAGAGGCCGTAAAAACTATATTAACAAATGATAATTATGTAAAATATACAAATGCTACACTGATACAATAAATATACAATTGAAATAAGATAATAGGTTAATTAGATATATTTCGTAGAACTAAAACGATTAAATATTAGTTGTCATCAGTGCAAAACCTATAGCTTTTTATTTTCTTTTTAAATACTTTTAAGGATCGTTCTTCTTTTAATGACTGAGGCAGAGAATTCCAAAGCCAGGCTCCAGTAAAAGCAAAACTATTTCTGAAATAGTCAGTTCTGGCTTTTGGAATTTGTAAATTTTTAGAAGAACGCCTTAAGTTGTAAGATTGAGTACCAATCTGGCTGGAAAACATATCTTTTAAATAAGATGGGACGATATCATTGACGATTTTGAACATCATAATGGCCTTTTGTTGCAGTCTTTGTTCATTTAAAGGTATCCATTTGAGTTCATTAAAAATTTGACTCGTTCGTACGCTTAAATACGGTGCGCCAGTAATTATACGGGCTGCACGGTTTTGTAGTTTTTGTAACTTGCTAGTTAAAGTTTCGTCGATACTGTCCCAAACTAAACAGCAATAGTTAAAGTAAGGCTCAATTATGTTCTTATAGATTTTGATTAGATAGGGCCTACTTAAAATTGGCTTAATTTTCTTTAACGTGCTTAGGTTACATGCAATCTTCTTTTTAATGTGCTCAACATGAGAACGTCAAGTCAGATTTTCATCAATATAGACGCCGAGACATTTTGTTTCTTTAGATCGTTTTAACGCGGTACCGTCTATAGTCAGACATAAGTCTGTGTCATCTAAAGTAGAAATTCTTTGACGGGAACCAATTAACATAAATTCTGACTTTACAGCATTCAAAGTGAGTTTGTTGGCACAGAGCCAAGAAGCTACATGTTCTAAGTCGATATCCATTTGATTATTCAGGTTATTAATTCCACAGTCAGAAAATGATAAAGTCGTATCATCAGCATAAAGCCTAGTTGTACTATAGTCGAGGCAACGCGGTAGATCATTAATGTAGATTAAAAAGAGAACTGGGCCCAAAATTGTTCCCTGAGGTATACCAAAAGAGATGGGACGGGCTTCGGAAAGTACTCCATTGATTGAACACTGTTGCGATCTGCCAGTCAAATATGACTGAAACCACTGTCGGACTGTGGCGTTAAACCCATAATATTCTAGTTTTGCTAACAATATACTATGATCAACGGTGTCAAATGCCTTCTTAAGGTCTAAAAATATCACACCATTGATCATTTTCCTGTCTATATTGAAGTACCATTCATTTGTTAGATCTAAAAGCGCAGTTAAAGTTGAGTGATAAGGTCTAAAGCCCGACTGATGGGTATCTAGTAAATTATGTTCGTCAAGATATGAAATCAGCTGCTCACAGATTAGTTTTTCAAAAAGGCGGGAGATAGCAGAAGTAACTGAAATAGGTCTATAGTTGCCTGGTTCATCTTGTTCACCAGATTTAAAAATGGGGGTGACTTTAGCCACTTTCCATTCCGACGGAAAAATATTTGTTTTAATCGAAAGGTTAAAAAGGGTAGTTAATGAATTACAGATATGAGGAGCCGCTGCTTTTAGAATAATATTTGGAATTTTATCAAGACCAGTTGCTTTAGCAGTATTAATACCTTGCAGAAGCTCAAGTACTCTAGAGGAATCGATCAAACGAAAAGTAAACACATGGTCTACTTTTTTAACATAATCAGCGAAATTTACATTACTGGCACGTTTAGAATTTATTTCTGAAGCTAATTTACCGGCAATTTCTGTGAAATAAGTGTTAAGGACATTTGCTACATCCTTTGGATTAGTAACAGTATTTTGCACAGTCTGCCTAATTTCGCTGATTTCAACATTTTGTGATCTCTTGCCCCTGAGATTATTTATTGTCTTCCAAGTTTTCTTAGTGTCACGAGAGTGTTTTTCAATTTGATCTTGATAAAATTTCCTTTTCGTCTTAGTAACTAATTGATTAACAAAATTCCTCATCTTTCTATACTTAGACCAGTCTTCTGGGTCATTAGACTTCGTGGCCTTTTTCTTTAGGAAGTCCCTGTTATGCATTTCCTGTTTAACATTAGCATTTATCCAGGGAGAGGGTTTGTTGCGCACTTTTATCAACCTAGTGGGAGCGTGCTTATCAATAGTTTTTAAGAAGATTTTTTTCCAGCTTGCCCATGCTTCGTCCACGTTTTTTAGTTGGTCGAAGAGTGGCCAAACAGTGTTTTTAAGGTCATTTTCAAAGTCTTCACAGTCAAAATTTTTAAAATTTCTCGTTTCAATAATTTTTAGGATGGATGGATGGATGGATGGATGAATGCATGGATGGATGAATGGAAGAACAAAAGGCGCCAATACGGCCAATACTGCCGAGTATAATTATAGTAATCACTTATTTTATGTGCATGGTTCCGATTCCCCTCAGTTACCTTTGCTATGTCCCACAAGTTCAATAAAATGAGCAAGATTATCTCATACCAGAATTCGAAACTCTGTTTGCGGACAATTGATAATAAGTTGTTTCAATTATTTACTGTCCTGTGAAAATCAAATCAAAGTCCCTCATAATCTTTGTAGTACTCTATAAAACAGATACTGTGTAGTTGTTTTAATTCCACTGGAAAACTGCTACAACAGTGATTGGTTCGCTATTTTCGGAGTCGCTGAATCATAAATTGGTGCGAAAGAGGTGGCATCTCCCCCCTACACCCTATGTAAATCCAACCACTGAAAAAAGCTAATGTACCTTGAATATTTTGATCTGCCTGTGCCAATAGAACAGAATCTTTTCTCAGAGCTTCATGCTTGTCTTTCAATAAAGAAGGCAGTAAATCTGCTTCCTCTGGCTGTAGAAGGTCATCAATGTGCAGACTGGCCAGGGCTTGACTACAAAAGCAACAAACATCTGTGTATTTACTTTACAGCTCAGTGTTACCATATGAAGTATTGGGCAAGACTAATGCTTAGGAAAGTGAACTTAACATTGGAATATAAGTAATTAAAATTTGATTTACCTTAGCTGTTTATTCTTGGCATCCACTGAAGCATTATATCTCCTTAGTAGCTTTGCTTTCTCTTCACTATTTAAAAAAAACGATACCCTTTCAACCAGGAATGTAGCAGAAAGGAAGGGGTAAGGGAGGGGGGGGGGGGTGTAGCTAAATACATACGTGTATAAGTCATTTTATCAATGCAATCTTTAAAATCTCAAGCATTTTTAAGATACAAAAGGAAAAAAAAAATCTATTAGCTTTGGATTGTCATATCACAGCGTGGGACAGTAACAACAGAGCCCTAAGCTACAAACTAAGTGAAAACCTAAAGATTGAATTGGAATTCAGTACGGTAGGTGATTTTCAAGGAGGGATGAAAACAATGAGTCGCTTCTCTGACCTGCTACAATGTACATCCCCAAAACAATTATGAAATAAGTTTATATGTTATTTTATTAAACTCATTAATAATTCATGAGGAAAACAGAAATCACGACAGTGAAGAGTTTTGTAAATCAGATACAGAATTCTGTTCATTTGCGTAAACTTTTAAAAAGATGTATTTCCTTGGCCAGATTCACTTTTATCTTGAAAATTTTAGCGAAACACAAAGGAACTAACCTAGACGTTTGATAAGTAATCTATACAGTATTCGTGTCTGTGTTGTATCCAATATACAAACTCTCGGCTACACCTTGAGTTTTTATATCGGATAAATCACGGCCACTCATACTGTATATATTACTTACAGACTGAAGTAGACTAACCTGTAAATAGATGCATCTGTATGAGCCTCTATAGGGATCAGTCTCTCAAAAATATCTGGACCAGATACGCTAGGATCACATGGTTGGAAGGGGATGGGCTTGACTAGGGAAGCTCCTATAACAATGATAATGATAATTAATATTATATATTAATATTAATATTTTATAATCCTTTTTCTTTAGAAAGGGTAACACATGACAGTTGCAAACTTAGCACTGATAAACTTGTTACCATCTATCTTTAATGTACTTCTCTAAGTGAGAGGGGACTGCCATTTTATGTTGTTGTCTGAGCCACGGTGAAGGTCTAACCATTTGCAGATATTTTTAGAGCAAAGGCAGCACCTTCTACTCAGATACATTGCATATATTCTAATACCCCATTCACACATAAACGTGTTTAGTTAAGCTATGTTTTCACTAGGAAAAAAATTGAGAAACTGGAAACCTACAATATTATGAAACTTTCTAAAATATTGTCAGAGCAAGACAAAGGATAGTTTACATGCATTATTCCACCAAATATTGTGCAGTGTTCGTAGATAGTTTTTTAAACCTGTTTAGTTAAACCACTTTAAAACATGTTTAAGCCTTGGTGTGAAAGGGGTATAAGACCCTGAGCATGGGTCTGGCCACAGAGGCTTGAACCCACAACAACATACTCAACAGACTGGTATAGATAACTAACAGAGCTAACCTATTGACTATGGCCAATACTATATAAACAGGGTAACGGGAGATGCACTAACCTTTGATCTCCTGCAGAGTTGCTAGGTCAGGAACAACTTCATGGTAGATGAAATCATTGTCTTTTACAGCTCCTTCAAGCCTGGTTTTGTAAAAAGGGAAAAATCATTACTGTTGTACAGTACTTGAATTATATTGATCGATGGATGGAAGGATTGGTAGATGGATGGGATGAATGGTTGGATGGGATGAATGGAAAGATGGGATTAATAGATAGATGGGAAGAATGAATGAATGGGATGGGATGGATTGATGAATTTCAGGTTTGATAGAAGGAAAGGTATGGATGTAGATGAATGGATGGAATTAACGGAAGAATGGATGGATGGGATGAATGGATGGGATAAATGGATGGGATGAATAGATGGATGTGATGAATGGATGGATGGGATGAATAGATGGATGTGATGAATGGATGGATGGATGAATGGATGGATGTGATGAATGGATGGATGGGATGAATGAATGAATGGACGGGATGAATGGATGGTTGGGATGAATGATGGATGTGATGAATGGATGGATGGGATGAATGGATGGGATGAATGGATGGGATGAATAGATAGTATGAATGGATGGGATGGATGGGATGGATGGGATGATAACCAATGTCTCTGTGTTACAACATGGTACTTACTTGTTGCTAACCACATCAGCCATAAACTGCAGCAATTCTAATGTTCTTTCTGGTTGACCCTGTAATAGATAATAATGTAGTACTATATCAAAAGATGGATGCATTAGTAGTTATATTTATTTATTGTTACACGTGTGCAAAACAAAGCATGTAACTGTAGCTAGCATTTACAGTACCTTTGATTGCTTCTGTGCTTCAGTTAACTTCTGTGAGGCAGCCTTCAAGTATGCAACCTAAAGAAGGATTGATAAGCAATTTAGCTAGCACATACAGTTAAGTGTAGTCTAAGGCAAGAAACTTTAAAACCATTTAATTTTTATCAATATTCTGAAAAAGCCCCTGGGCTGGTCTGATCAAAGTCAGGACATGCTAAAATTGGAATTTAGCATGTTTGGGTTACGTACCATAGAAAAAGAAGAAGGAAAATTGGAGAAAATTGCTGCAAAAAATTGTTGCAACCCTAACTAATTCAAACTTGTTAGAGCTGTGCTCCTGGGTCAAACATTGACTATGTAGTGGCTGCCAGACAAACATAAATATATTAATTACCTTTTAAACCTCAAAATAATTGACATCCTTCACTTAGGTTTAATATGTCTGTTAAACATAATCTTTTACCTTTTCACCAAATTTTTGGTTATCATTTGCATGATTTGACATGTGAATCTAAAAAGTAATTCAGAAAGTAATATAATTATAAAAAATATTAAAGCATAATTACAGAAGAAAGTACTGATTGGATAAGTGTTTTGAATGGACTACTTTGACGATATGGCAGCCATCTTGCCAGGTGGCAAAAAAAAAAAAAAAACCAACAGCGAAAAATATAGAAATATTCATGTGCTTGTATCTTTTTATGAGTAAAGGTGATTGAGATGTGCTGTCTTAATTCAGCTTTTGCAGTTGTATTTTCTTGTGGTGAGCTGTCACAATCAATCAATGTAACTTTAACATAGCTTTATTTGTCCCCTGGATGCATTGGATCCAAGATGGTCACCATATCATCAAAGTAGTCCATTGCTTAACATAGTATATGGTATTTTTTTGGCTTCTAAGTCTTTTCACTTCTGGTTTATTTAAGGTTGTTTGCCAGTATTTTTGCTTCCTACGATATGTGGCGATGTTTGCTTCCAAATAAGCTACCAAATAAGATTTGCTTCCAAATAAAATCTGGTCTATTTTTACATCCGTTTATTTTGAACTCATTGGAAGACAGCATACAGCTACCTTAAATCCATCTCATGACCAAGCAAAAACGTTTTAACACACTGGAAGCAAGTAATTTGATATAACAAGACTTACATATGAAACACAACTACCTTAAATCCATCTCATGACCAAGCAAAAAAGTGTCAACAGACTGGAAGCAAGTAATTTGATATAACAAGACTTACATATGAAACACAGAGGAAGTGACAAGCCTTTATTTTCACTGCTTTGGTCCAGGTCTGAAAACATAACAAAGAAAATTATAAGCAGTTAGAAATATTCATAATTATGCTATTATATTGGCTGAGATAAAAAAATCTATCAGTTTTCGCTGTAATCACAGAGTGGACAATCACGAACGGAACCCTCAGATCCATGCCATGTGAAAGCCCAAGATCAAATTAGAATTTAGAAGTTGGTTTTTGCGGAGGCAGGAGAACCGGAGAACCCGGAGAAAAACCTTCGAAGCACAGGAGAGAACCAACAAACAACTCAACTCACATACAACACCAAGCTAGAGGGACTCGAACCTGGGTCGCATTGGTGAGAGGCAAGCACTCTCACCGCTACGCTACCCATGCTTCCCAATAATTCAGCCAATCCCTCACAGCAAAGGATCAAAGGTTTTTATTTCCCTCACAATGTGTAGTTCCAGAAATTAAACAAGCAGAGGATTTTTGTTTTAGACCCCTACTCCCAGAAATTTCAATTTTCTTCCATACAAACTCTGTAATTTTGTTCTTTCTCTGACCCACCCTACCCCTTGCAATTTCGAAATTCCTCTGTGTGTGTGTGTGTGGGGGAGGGGGGGGGGATCTTATCTTTTTATAAGTCTTGTTCTAATAAGTCCCCAGTCTCTAATAAGCCCCCACACCTGAGGCCGAAGGGTGTGGCCCTTTTTTTCCTTGGCAGGCCTTTAAAAGTCATTTCACCTATAGAGATTATAAGATAAACTTAAAGTAATTATGAATTTCCAAAGATCACTAAAATTTATCAAGCCCCCAGCCTAGCTCTAGGGGGCTATAGAGGAAATATGGTATTCATCTGTTCATGATCATTCATTCATTCATTCATTTATTGTTCAAAGTACCTTTGCTTTTTTTGAACCCATGTATGAAGATCCTAATGACTCTAAGATACCAAGTGCTTGTTGATAATAGTCACAAACCTGAAAGGTAATACAAAAATTGATATATCTGACGTTCACTCATCTCCCGCTTTCAATCATTTTTTACTCATTCATCCTTTTAGTCATTCATTCATTACTAATTTATTCATTAATTTATTTTCATTCATTAAATAATTCATATTTATTAATTCATTAGTTGTCATCCATCCATCCATTTTCATTCATTCATTCATTTTCATATTTTGAGTTAATTCATTCATTCATTAGTTTGCTCCATCCATCTGTCCGTCAGTCAGTCTGTCCATCCTTTCATCCGTTCATTCATTCATTTACATTACCTGCATACTAATTCTTGCAATCAAGGAATCTTTCCGACCATCAAGAATTGATTTTTTCGAGCAGACATTCCTGAGCTTGGCCCTGAAAATTTCAATGAAAAGCAGATAGAAAGAATAAATTAAATACAGGTCATGCTCGGTCATGCCCCATCATTTCTGGCTAAACTATACTGGTCAAAATGACTGACAAGGCAAAGATTTGACTGGAAAAGTTCCAATTCTGGTCGTTTTTTAGCCCATCATAAGTTATGATGTCTAGAACAAGAAATGGTAAAATATAGTTGGATAAAATTGGAGGTAATAACTTAAGGTACCTACCAACATGATGTTGATGTAAAGTTGAAGTACACAACTTGCTAGATCAAAGAATGGAACCGCAAAATGATCCTGCACGAAAATTCAAAAATTATTTCTGTGCAATTCAGGATAGATTTAATTTCAAAATTGAAATTAATTTAATACATTCAATTAAAGAATCGTTGTCGGGTTCAGAAACATAGAACATAAAGCTGAGATCGAAATGGCACATGGGAAATGTCTTAATTATATTATAATTTATTCATTTGCGCCATCCATGCAGTCGGTTTAGAATGCCAAACGCGTATTAAAAACAGTGGATGATGCCACAGGTTGCCGGTCACAGCATGCATCTAATTAACGTACTGCATGTGCCATTTGGGTCTCAGCTTCAATGTTCTATGTGTCTGAACCTGACAACGATTCTTCAATTGAGTGTATACAGAATGAAGATTAACATTTACCTCAGAAACCCATGGTAGTTTCATGGAAGACAATGGAACCATGACTGTGGTCTTGAAAGTAAAGAGGAAAAAATTGTAAACGAACGTCAGACATTGTTCTAACATTGTCAACAAGGGTATTATAAAAGATAGCCCAGTGATAAAACATTAAATTTTAATACAGGTTGGGTGACCAGTTCAATTATAATTCTTGCTCAATAATGATCCCTGCAGATGTCACATGTCGGGCTCAGAATAATGTAGCAGTAGTGGGGGGTAGAAGGTGCCATACAGGGCACTAGAGAAAAGCGTTGGCACATGCGTGCACTTCAGCACCTTTTCTAAGAATTTTGAAGTGGCTAGTGGGACTTGGTATCAGCCCAATCCCTGTACCACCATGAAATACCATAAAGAATTATTTTAATCTTTCTTTTAAAACATCAAGAAAGAGGACGATAGATACCTTCAAGTACTGAAATACACCAGCCGCTGCTTGAAAATGAGTACATGCTACCTTCATTCCCTGAAAAAATTGTTTATAGAATTTGAACATTGTTAATAATAATAAATTATTATTATATGAATTTTCAAAAGAGATAGACAAGTAATAATTATTATAATCAATTTTAGCCTATAGGAAAGGGGAGAATAGCTAAAACAGTGCTCTGACCCAAGCTTTTAGTATCTGTGTTCTAATTGTAAAATGGCAATCATCTTAAGTCCTGAATAATTTTTTAGGTCCTGGTTCACACAAGCCTTGCAATTGGAAATCAGAAGCAGACTCAGTAGTGTGCTGCTCATTAACTGCGCTTGTATTTTTTCACACCTAGGTGATAAATGCAATACTGAGTCTGCTTCTGATTCCATTTGCTAGGCTAATGTGAACCAGGTTCCAATTCTGAGGCTTAAATGCTAAGCAGACTTAATGGTAGCAGTCTTCTCACCTCCTCATTAGTCCTGTCTTCCTGGCTACCAAGAAGAGAATGTAGAGCACCTGCAATGAAGAATTAAAAAAAAACATTATTTTTTAAATCCTGCAGTGCTCAAATAAGATTTTCAAAATCTGTAACTATCTTACCTAGATTGTGCAGTATTGCTGCTTGCTCAAACCGAGCATCAGATAATGCTATTGATTCTTCTGAATATAAATCTGTCCTGTTGATTAAACACTGAGAGTTTAATGTTTATTTTAGGGTTGCTAGATCCAACAAATTATGGATGAAAAAAAATTGTTTGTCTATCAACAACTGGTTGAATTGGGAAGCACGAATGGATGGCGTGCGCATTGCTAATGAGCTGCCTCTCACCAATGTGACCCAGATTTGAGCACTGCCAGGTGACTAAGTTATGGGTACAACTTAAAGGCTGCATTATCACAAGCACTTTGTAACAATCGGCATCTCAATCACATGGTTTACTCTGATTAGCAAGTGCTTTTATGCTCGCTAACATTGACAAGTTATCTATTATCTATCATAATATAACATATATATATATATATATTTACCAAGTAAAAGGTACTGATACAGCTCCTCCATCTATCATAGGAAATCTTGATTGTAAGAACTGTAATTGTGCAAAGTACCGCCGTAAAACACTACAGCCAGAGTGATCATGGCTTGGGTGAAGACAAGTCTGAAATAAATTGGACATTTAATGAATTAGGAATACAACAAATCAAAATATGGCAACCAATTCAAATTGACCATTTTCTCAAGGTTGTGTGTGCATCCAAATTTAAAGAACTTGACGGGCCACGAAACAAGAACACGAGTATTATCATGCATTGCTATGAAATTTTTTACAATAAGAATTCATAAAATCGATTCTTCTCCTCTTTATATGTAAAACTGCCTTCTCAATTTTACTGAATTTGCATTTTTCAGTTTGTGGCCTGTCAAGATTGGATGCGCATGCAACCTTGAGAAAATGGTTAAATAACTGTTCTGGACTGACTAGCCTCTCTATCATGTAAAAAAGCTTTTATGTTTCCATGTGAACACGATGCCATTGTCAGTCCAGAATAAATAGTTATTCAAATTAGTCACTATATTTTAATTTAGTGTAATTATTACCAGATGCTATACACTCAAATAATAAGCCAATTTGAGCCTTAGGGATATAATTTTTTTATTAAAATTTTAGACTTGAACATCAGAGAAAAGTTGAAAAACGTTTTAGCATTAATGATAATTTGTGTTATCAACCATAGATTTAATAAATCTGATCCGAGCTTTCAGCCTACTTGGCCATCCTCATTTTTAAAAAATCACATCTCTTTGATACTTTCCAAAGCCAAATCATGCCTTTTCCTCTCAGCAGCGCCACTATGATCACCTCTGACTAATCTATCCAAATACTGACCACCATAATTAGCTCCAGTAAATGCTAAAGCTGCGATAACTCCTCCTGCGACCATTTATATTAGACGCAAGCAAAGCTTACGTCGTCGGCAGGTACTTTTCCTTCCGTAGGTAATCCTTTACCATGATAGCCCCGCCTACGGCAGCGGTCATCTTAGCAAAATTAGCGAAGCTCTTGCTTGGGTCTTCAGTAAAGTCTTCTTTGAGTACAAAAAAAATGCGACCTCATTTAATAATGTTTTATATAATCTTTTATAAGCACATGATATTTACCATTAGTATAATTTTAGACTTTCTCAAGCTGTGATTGGTCGAGTGACTGGTGATTCTGAGATGTTAATCACCGGGTTTTCCAAAGTTTTCCAGATCAGAAGTAATACTAAAACAAATTGTTCCTTGTTGGTTTTTGTGACATTCATAATAATTCATTTTATCAACCATAGATTTAATAAATACGATCCGAGCTTTCGGCCTACTCAGCCATCCTCAGGGAAATGAAAAACATTACAATTGACAAAGAAAAGCGCGATCAAACCATGGCATTAAATTAAACAAATTCGCACGCGCTTAGGAAAAAAAATGAATAAATAAAATAATTTTAAAAAAATGAGGATGGCCGAGTAGGCTGAAAGCTCGGATCGTATTTATTAAATCTATGGTTGATAACACAAATTGTTATTAATGCTAAAACGTTTTTCGACTTTTCTCTGATGTTCAAGTCTAAAATTTTAATAAAAAAATTATATCCCTAAGGCTCAAATTGGCTTATTATTTGAGTGTATAGCATCTGGTAATAATTACACTAAATTAAAATATAATGACTAATTTGAATAACTATTTATTCTGGACTGACAATGGCATCGTGTTCACATGGAAACATAAAAGCTTTTTCACATGATAGAGAGGCTAGTCAGTCCAGAACAGTTATTTAACCATTTTCTCAAGGTTGCATGCCCATCCAATCTTGGTATTTATTTATTTATTTACATTCATATTTTAACAGGAAGCTTCTTCACTTATAAATGTGATTTTCAAGAAGGTCCTGATAAATAAGATATTTTGACAATAATATGCAAAAAGAGAATTTGGAGGTTGAATATCGAAACCAGCTCGTTACTGAAAAGTCAACATCATTATTACTAGTATGTAAAATTGTAAAAGATGAAAAGTTCAAATTATTTAGGTTTACAGGTTTAAAAGAAATTCGATTTAAAATGGTTGATATTAGAACATTGTTTAAGAGTGTATAACATATTAGGACTATTTAAGGATAATTATTTTTCATTCATCATGAAAATTCTAATCTTAAAATCATCTGTAATTTCTAATCCTCACTAATTTATAAGTAGGTGAACCTATCAATTATTTTAACCGATTCGTTCATTGTCAACAAAACCCATATAGTCAATCTCTTCCGGGCCTTAAATGAACCTTGAACTTGATTCATATCTTGGAAACAAAGTTTGGTTTTGTTATTAATTTAATCAAAGCATAAGAACTAAAAGAGATCAGCCAATAAAGAAATGAGGATTTAGTATCCGTATTTAATGCTATTTATTCAAGTAGCTTAAATTATCCTATAAATTCTTCTTTAGTAGATAGTATTTTTAGATCCATGACGTGAAGTTTGTGTGTGCTATATAACACGAAGCAAGCTTATATAAGTCCAATATACGTCTTTATAAAAATAGTTATAATAGTCTTTCTTGATTCTTAAAATAACTCTTACCGCTCGAAGTCCTTCCAGCTGTTGACATTCATGTTTATAACTTTCGGGATCCTCTTGATAATGTTCGGATATGTACTGAAAAATTGTGTTCAAAATACGAAAAGTTGACGATAATATGATTATTGTGCGAGACGTCCACATAATTTTGTAGTCGAAAGAACGTCAGAAATATTAAAAACTTTGAGTTGAAAAATAGTCTATAGGCTTCATAGATACTTACTTTCTTTAGCTGTGTAGCAAATTCAGTAGGAGAGGATTCTTTTAGGTCGATATTTAGCATGGAAGAGCGAGGGCAGCCTTCCATGTTGGATGATTTTCTCTCTTCGTTGACGTCTATGACGAGCCTGCGATTAGTTTCTCAGCAGCGTTTCCAAAATATCAATCATTTTATGCGTGCGCATTCAAAATGGCGGACCAAAAACACCAAAAATGGCCAAAAGATACTCCTCAAAAATGCGCCAAAAATGACGATTTAGAACGCCTTGGAAGTATAAGTTACGAGGAATTCTTCAAGGACTATCTTCTGGCAAACAGACTTTGTATTTTTTCTAGTGATTTGACGAGTTCTTGGAGAAGTAGACTCGAGTGGGTCAAAGATGGCAGACCCAACTATGAATTTCTTGAACAACATTTTGGTACGATTTAATGCCTAATATAAGTCAAAATGATTTTAATTGTTTATCGTAGGCTAGAGTATAGCTGTTGTAACGTGATTTATATAAGGGACGTAAAAGAATCACTGAGGACTTATAAAGAAACCCTGGCAAGAAACGTCCGCCCTAGTATGAATTACGAAAGGGCGCTACATACATGTAATTCAATATTATTATCATTATTTGATCTCCAATTTACCATATTTTAAGCTATGCAAATAACTTAAGTCTAAAAAAGCTAAAGTTTATAATTTTTTGTGCAGGTAATGCGACAGTTCCTGTGGCAGACTGTGGTAAAAAAATTTGCGGTAGTAATCCTAAACAAGAAATGAAGCTTGCTGAGTATTTAGCTTACTTGAAAACACCAGGTTAGAAGCATATTGTTTAGATGGAAATTTATAAACCAGCAATATGTGATTGCTTATTCTTCCCTTGCATATTTTCCCCCCTTGTAGGCACATACTGTATATCATATTTTCTTCTCACCCACAAAAGAATTATGCAATTTATTGGTGTTAAAAGTGTTTTCGTTGCTTTTTTAAAAGTATTTTTGAATACTTAAAAAAAAATGCAATGAGAAATTTTTAAAGAGTAATTTTATAATTTTTGTCAGAAAGGAAAATATTAAAAAATATATTATGCTTTTTATTTTATAGACAGAACTCAATCTCTTTATTTGAAAGACTGGCACTTCTGTAAGTAAGTTCAAGTTTTCTTATTTAGTGTTACCTTTTAATTTACTTTACAATCTTGATTTTTTGAGTTTTCCTCCCGTCTTTCCCCCCAGACATTTTCCAGATTACAAAGCATACCAGACCCCTAAGTACTTTAAGTCTGATTGGTTGAATGAATATTGGGATCAATGCAATGATGCCTCTGATGATTACAGATTCGTATACATTGGACCAAAAGGATCTTGGTAGGTTTTGGCAATGCTGAAGAAATGGATGGTTGAATGGATGGATGGGATATAAAGCTATGGGATGAATATGCATAATGGATGGGTTAGAGGAATGAATTTATTGAATGAATAAGTTGATGGTATGGATGAATTTGAGGGGCGAGAGGACTGTCAGATGGATGGATAGGCGTAAAGCATTGGGAAAAGAATTGTCTCGCTGTGCCATGGCGTCCCAGGATTAATTCTAAAACTTAGAGTCATATATGAGTAAAAAATTGCTTTGTTTCTTGATAAAATGGTTTCCTCCAGCCAATTCCTCCACAAAAATCAACTACCAGATTGATTTCCAAGATTGGTTGAAAGAAAGCTCCTTAGTGGAACCACTCCTCAATCCCATTTTAAAGGTGGATTTATAAATGGGTGGGTGGGTGGGTGCATAGATGGATGGTTAATGGAGGATTGGTGGGTAGATATATGGTAGTCTGACAGATAGCTATAAAGTAATGTACATGTATATTTTAAAACTGTTGATGATTTTAGAAATTCCACATTAGGGCATTTTTACTCACCAGGGCTTAAAATAATGGCCTGTCGTCGAATAATGTCCAGCAAGAATTGGAAATTGTCCAGAACCTTTGCCTTGCTGGTCATTTTGACCAGTAACTTTGAATGAATGAATAAGTTTATTAGACACAAAATCCACTCAGCTGACACTGCATGAATGGTTTCCATGTGTTAGATTCTAATTGAATCTGATTGAGAAAAGCTTGATAAACAGGCTGTTCTTACTTTTATTTAAAGGACGCCATTCCATGCTGATGTTCTCAGGTAAGATTTTATTAATAAATAATTGTATATCTATAAGACTTAGTATACTAAATCTTGAATAATATTAAAATTCGTATCCTGTTATCATAATGAAAGAGTATAGAGCAACTTCCACCTAAGAACCTACATTGTAATAGCCAGGGAATCAACAGAGACCGCGGAGCTGGGGGGGCTGGGGGGCTGCAGCCCCCCAACTTTGTGCGGCAAAAATATGAATATAAATAAAAAGCGTTTTTATAACTATTTTTCTTTTTTCACTATGCTTAATTTTCAAATGCCAGCCCCCCACTTTTCAATATGCTCCATGGTCCCTGATCAAGGATGGCGCAGTAGTAGTGCACTACCTATTTATCTCTCGCCTCTGGGGTCTCGGGTTCGATCTTCAAACTCTGCATCACATGTGACCAGAGTTGATCACATGTAGTTAGCTCTTGATGCAAGGGTCTTTCTCCAGGTTCTCCAGTTTCCCTACCTCTGCAAAAATCAACTTCTAAATTCCAATTGGAATTCAGGGGAAGAAGAGCCACTTTGTGGAAATGACACTCACGTCTGTTAAACCCCTTTAACTTGTTATTATTTAGTATTTATTATTAATAATTCTAATCAGGTCATACAGCTGGTCTGCTAATATCTGTGGCCGTAAAATATGGTATATCTACCCACCAGGCCAGGAAGATTATCTTTATGACAAACTAGGGAATCTTGCTTATGATATAACAGCAAATGAAATAAAAGATATTGAAAAATACCCAAAAATTCAAGGAATTCAAGAGCCAATCATTGTTGAGCAGACTGAAGGAGAAGTGATATTCATACCCAGGTAAAATTTATATTAATCATGAATATTAAATATTATAAATATCTATCATATTATGTTATTACCAATATTTTTTATTGGCTCATGATAAATAGTACGCAATATTGATAATACATAGTTATAGTAGACATTAAAGATTTTCCATTAGTTGTCAATGAATTTTACAATTTTCTTTCAAGGGCCAAGTAAAATCACTCTAACATGCAGCTTGTTTTTTTGTTAATTTATTTAGTGGTTGGCATCATCAAGTTCATAATATGGTAAGTATGTACGATTTGTGTTACATGTGTTTACATGTCGACTATCATATTAAATTATAATATATCATAATAATTGATTGGAATGTTAAGGTATAGGCAGGGATGTAGAGAGGGGAGGAGGGGCTGGGGGTAATAACCCCATTTTAGTCATTCAAGTCTGAACTTAAAACATGTTTGTTTAAATCCACATTCGGTCTGTAATTAATTTTATCCTTTCAGATTCATAGATTACCCTACAAGTATGGAATCTCCTTTTACCTCCTCCACGGTGAGAGAAGGAGGAGTTAAGAGGGGACAGTGCTCTCAGGGTAATCTTAAATCTGACTTTTGTCACTTACTTAGATAATTGATAATTGGTTCCTTTAGGGGTAAAGATCATTAGTTGCCACGCCTTCCTGGACAAGACTCGGCTATCTTATAGGGGTGATCATTTTATTTCGAAGTTTCCGACAACCCCCCACCCACTGGGGATTTTCCTCCATCTTTCTCACAATCTTTGGGCTTCCCAATCATTTTATGCCCCAGGAAGATACAATTTCCATCAACCATAACTGGACTAATGCCTGTGGATTATTAAAGACATGGAGTCATTTACAGAATGAACTGATGAGGGTAAGAATACTTGGAATATTTGCTCTAAAATCATTGAAGAAATTTTATTTTTTTTAAGTTTTTAAGGTCTATGGGACTATGGGGTTACTTATATCTATACATATTGTGTAGTTTCAGAAAATATCCATACCCTGACCAAAGAGGGAATTTGTAAAAGGACCCCACTACCCCTAGGAACTTCCAATTTCTTCCATACAAACTCTGAATTTTGTTCTAAAGTTATCTGACACCCCTCCCCTACAGAATTTCTAATTTCCTCCATGGATGGGGTATGGATATCTTATGGAACTACACATTAATTTTTTTATGCTTCTTAGTTTAAGATTTTTTAGTATTAATATTAACTACAACTTACAGTATTATTTCTTTAAGTTTATCATATTGATTTATCTTATAAGTTCATTGTTTAATATATTTTAATTTTAAGGGCTTAGGACCTTTCTATAAACCACAGATTAATAATGTTGGTATTCTCAATAAGGAATGATTTATTATTATCAGAATATATGGTCCTGTAATTATTTTTCTCATAACAGGTACAAAAGAGTATAGAAGACTGTCAGGACATGGATGATTGGCATCAACACTGCCAGGTATAGTACAAGGAAGATCCTTTCAAGTACCAACCTAATAGAATTAAGATCTTTGTTTGTAATCAAAGAAATCGCAATATAATAATAAGATTTATAAATAATAATAATGATGATGATGATGATGATGACGACAATATTTTAATGATAATTAAAGCCTTGGTTTATTGATGGTAATATGTACTGAAAGGTACATATTCAATAGTTTAGTTATTATAATTATTAATAAACTTGCAGCCCTGGTTACTACGCAGAGTTGGCAAATTTGACTAGATTCATTTTGACTTATGCTCCTCAAACTATGGATTAACAAATCAAAAACAGTTTTCCGTGTTTGATAGTCTGATCAAAACATGTGGGATGTTGAGAGAACACGAGAGGAGCATAGGAAACCACGACGCGTAGCGGAGTAGTTTCCAGCTTCTCGAGAAAAAAAAAACGAAAAAAATATGGTATTATTCTGATGTATTTGTAAAGGATGTCGTGAGCGTGCTTTGATACCCTCATCAAACATGATTTTCGACCAATCGTAATGCGCGTACTATCCCAATTATTTTATAAATCATTTTTAAAATTTGAAAGGTGTTTAGTACTGCAAGAAAGAAATTATTCACCTCCTTCAATTGTCAGTGAAGGCATACTTTATCTCAATTTTACATTAAAGCAAGCTCCTACAACGTGAAGGACAAATGATATGTTAAGAAGTTAAGTTCCTCTTTTTCACAAGTTAGAGTAAAACTCACAAAATGTATTGTCTGGTTTCCACTATGTTCAATGATTCTTTTATTTATTTATTTTACTTTTATTTAGAAGTTAAATTTTAAAGTTGAATTGACTGGATTTTTTTTCTACCCATTTATAAAGGTGCTACTGTACCTAACCATGAAAGGATATCTGTGTGTGCAAATGCCATTATGCTTATGCTTGCATTGCTAGTTAAAACATTACACCTTATTTAATTAATTATTTAATTTTAATTTTTAACACTTCAAAAAGTGTTTATTTATTTCCTTATTTTACTGCAGCTCATGTTAAAATCAATGGCTGGAATGGATTACAGTGACTTCATAAACTACTTAGTCACAATAGCTAAGCCAAGACTGGACTTCATTCAACAACAACAACATACTACAGAAAAAGATATAAACTATGTAACAGCTTTTGAAGAATGGAAAGAAAGCATCAAGCAGTTAGAAACATCAAAGGAAGAATATTCTGTTGAAGATTATTGTAGATATGATATATCTGCGATTCACAAATGTGTAGATTTGATTCAAAACGATGAAACATTCAAGAATCTAGATGACTCATGTATGAAAACAAAAATTGACAAACTTTTAGATCAAATATTTGATATTTTAGGTGAGGATAAAGAAAGGTGGAGTAAATTGGCTACAACAGATCTGCAAGACACCAGAAGTATTTATCCTACAGGAAACCCAGTTCAGATGGATTAAAGGTGAACCATTTTTGGCATAAGTCACATTGAATTACGACTGCATTGAATCACTTTGAAATTGTATGCAAAGAAATTAATGGAGGTATGAACTCGCCAACCTCGTAGCATGACTGTTTCTACCAGACTAGGGGACCATATAACGAGAATAAGACATTAAGAAAAAAACAAAGATGTGCAAAAAATTTTCATCTTTTTTACTGAGTATTTTTGCTGTGTTTTTTTCATTTTCTTATTTTATAGAAAACTTTATCTCGGCCTTTAAATATTAAATTCAATAAAGGGAGGTGAAAGACAGCTCATTATCAGCACATCCCATCCTTTTCTCGATACCTTAAAACTTTCAATTCAAAATGCCTCTCAAAAAAATGAAATTGATATCATCAAATGCATTCCTCTGTCAGTAAAAGATATGTAAAAATATAACTTTGAAATCTAGGAACCTTCTACAGTATAGCTGCAACTGGTATACTATACTTCTGGGGTCTCAGGTTTGATCTCTGGACCTGTCAGCATGTGTGAGTAGAGTTTTTTAGGTCTTTCACTTGATTCAAGGGTTTTCTCCAGATTCTCTGGTTTTTCTGCCCTCTGCAAAACCTAGAAAATCCAATTTGATCTGTGAGTTATACATATGTGCCAGAAGATCAGCCCAGAGGTTGTTTCAGGGTTTGATCTTTGAGCTAGACGTGCCCCAACTCTGATCAGCCCAGAGGTTGTTACAAGTTTGATAATAAATTTAAAGTCTAGCTTTTTCTTCCTTCTGCATTTGCATAATTTTCATTTTTAAAGGTTTTTAAAAAAATTGGGAGATTTAGGTTTAAAATCACTGCAGTTTAAAGACTTATCTATGGAATTTGTATTTTTAATATCTTCACATACCATAATGAAGTTAATAAAGGAATAACTTACTTTAATATATGTAATATTCTTTATTATCTGATTAAATGTCGGAAGTAGCAATAAAAATAGATTTGCAGATAAAATGATGACTTGTAACCAATAATTTATCCAGAATATAAATTAATTTACTGTACAATAATTATAAAGAATTAAAGCATTTATTAAAACTCCAGTTCTGATTTTTTATTTATATTCATTTAGAGCACAAAGCCATTCTCTTAAAGCTAATTTGTAGCCACTATTCTTTTTTTTTTTTTTTTACATTTTACTTTGGATTTATAAACAGAAATTTGTGAAAATCTATATTCATTTGATGTATTCATATTGAATTTTTTTTCATTTCCTGTTTTGAATTTACATTTTAAGTAAAGCTTGAAGTAAACCTTATCAGTACTTAAAGCACTAGGGGAAGTTTGTTTTATAGAGCACTAAGACTTATTCCAATAATTTAAAAAAAACAATTCCTCGAAATTTTCTCATTTTTTAACTACACATTTTGGCTTCCTTTGTGAAAAATGTCTCAGTTTTTGTTAAAATTATTTTGACAATGACAGATAATATGTCAATAAATATGCACTTTTTAAGTCTATATTGTTGTATTAAATACAGAAGAAAGTGATATTTTTAAAGGCACTTAAGTTTAAAAACTTTTTGAACTATGAATACATTTGAATTATTTCGTGATTTTTTTTTTTCTTTTTTTTTTTTTTTTTGCTCATATATTTTGACTACATTAAGCATTCTAAATCTTTCAAAAAAGTGTCAAAAAAAGTCTCTTTCATTTTTAGATAGTTTTTGCATTTATGTATTTCATTTTTTACTCCGAGAGATTTAAATTTTGGTCAAATTAATGGAATATGAGAAGAAATAAAGTGACTCTTAAATTTAAAGGAGAAAAAACCTTTTGAACACCTGTGCAGTTCGAATTTTGCGGCTTTTGCTCTGACATTGTCCTTAACGCTGATTGGCTCAAACCTTGACTCATTGTTTTCTCCTGTAAATCTGATTGGTCGAAAAACGATGAAAGGGTTTTCGTCAGTTTATGTCGAATGAAAACATCGAAGATAAAAGCCAACTAACAGCTGGACTGAACAGACTTTGATCTCCTTTTTTTGCCATGTCTTGCCCCAAAAAAACCCGTCTTTGCACCGATTTCTACCGAAACACCAAGTTAAGATCCTTGTCTTCAAAGGCACTGAAGTGTAGCCATGGTAAGTTGATGTTTTCGGGAACATTTTCGAGTTTTCTTTCAGGTGTTCTTCGCAACGAACTTTGCTGCCCTTTGTTGGCTCAAAACGGAAGTATCTATACCTGATTCAATTTTTGTGTTTTTATCCAGTATCGGAGAAAAAAGAAAGCGTATCTAAGGTTCAACAGGGGAAAGTAAGAAAAACAAGGAAAACTTCTAAAAATCTACGAAAATCTGGAATGTAAGTAAGATTTCTACGCTCAATATTGAATCCTAAAAATATCCAAAACATTTGCAAGCCGGCCAATTAAAAATTCTGCGTGTATATTATTTTTTCTTTATTATTGATTAATTTTTTTGTAGATCTTACAGTTATTCTTAGAAAAATATTGTTTAGAATTTTATTTTATTGTTGTCAATCTTTAGATCTTACGATAGTTTTTCTTATTTTTTCTAGGGAAAAAGTTCAGCCACATCTTTACAAAACTGTCAACTTTCAAAAACCTTTGGAAGGCTCTTCGTGTAAACTACGTAAGATTACGACGCTTTTCAACTGCAAACCCTTGCTAAATGGTAAGCATATTTATTTTTCTACATGCAGACAGGGTTTGAGGAGCTAAAACGATGCGAGTTTTAAAAATCAGACATAGTTTAGTCATCTTTGTTTTTCACTTCTTTTGTTGCAACTCAATTCAATGGAGGCCACGTGCCGAAGTCACGATTTGCTGACTTCTTTTCTTTCCTAAAAATACGTAGCGGTAGCTAGAAGTTATGAGATTTAAAAAGATGAGACCTTAAAAATCATCCCACAATTCGTTACTAAAATAGCGATAAATTATTCTGTAATGAAATTATGGGTTTAAGCTTGGAGAAGAACGAAAGATGGTGAAAGACGACCACACACTTGGTTTGTTTGGTAATGTTACGGTACATTAACTTTCATATGGCCACACGTTTTTCGCGTTGAAACTTGTCTAAACGAATGTTACTACACATGTTAAGGTTTTCATTTTTTTTTTAAGCCGGTCACGCCCTTGAAATCAAGCTTTTTAATCCTCTTTTCTCGATAATCAATATACTAATATCAAACAAAGAATTCTACCTCCTGAAAAAAAGATGTTTACCCAAAAAAGATTACAAAAAGGCCGAGTTTCTCTCTTATAGTGTTTTATCACACATGGTTTTAGGGTGTTAATTGCTGGAAAACATATCCCAACCACTAAATCTGTCTTTTTAACTGTTTTAAGCTATGCAAAAATCATAAAAGCAGGTGTAAAGCATATTTGCAAATTACAAGGACAATAACCTAATACACAACCACTCCCTGGATTAAGTAGTTTGAATTCTAAATGACAAAATAGGTATTTTTTTGTTTCCATGTTGTTAGAATACTAAATGGTTTGAAATATCTAACGCTCTACTTATTCTCCATCTTTACCATTGAATTTGGCCTGAAAAATTAAGGATTCATGATCCCAGACAAAGGAATAATTATAATGATATACGAAATGAGGGAACATTTCTTGATATTGACAAAAAACAAACAACACAAAAGATCAATATGTATTTATATATGTTTCTTTTTTTGAGATTAAAAGGCTTGCACTATATAAAGGGATATTAATAATAAAGAAATCCATGGTTATATATCACTGCACCAGCAGACTTAAGCTATTTGCTTATATTGTTTTATTAAAAAGCATATAAGTTACAAGCATTTTAAAAATGCAAATTTTTATTTTGGCTTCTGTTTTGTTTGTCTGCCTTATTATTATTTAATAAGGAGTACTGCAGAAAAAAAACCCCATCATTTAACCCTTAAAAGCATATAATATCCTTTATTATATACCAAGTGTCAAAGTTCCATTTTCCTCAATTTCTATCGGTCAAGAGTGTGTCACGTGAACATGAAGAAATTCAACTGTTTCCTGCGACCATTCTGGGAGGGGAATATTATGTTATGGACCGGGAATAACAAAACTGGAAGTCATGGATCGAAAAAATATAAAAACCGGAAACCAGAAAGCAACACATTTGAGAGCTCGTTTGCAAAATTCAGAAAACATCAGATTAAACATGGAGTCTTCGGAGTTGTGTATTAAAAACATTTAAAATCTTATTCATTTCTCCATTTTTGTTTTGTTCTCTTTGACACTTGGTATGATAATAAAGCACTTATTTACTGGAACCTCAGGGAAAGCAGTATGTTTTGTGGTCCCTTGACCGCTGATGTTTTCCTCGGCTTGGCCTCGTGAAACATCAGCGGTCTCAGGGCCACAAAACATACTGTTTCCCTCAGTCCCAGTAAATAAGCGTTAAATATATACCAGCATTTTAAGTTAACATTCTTTTATTCATTGTTGCATTGACTTTAATAAAATGCAGGGCAGGAATAAATAATTACTCACTAAATACAAAATTTCGCTTGCATCTTGTGAGCATTAGTTTTGTGCCCTGAAATACCACTTAAAATAATTATAGAAATAGAGGAGAAGAGAGAGGAGAAAATGGAAAAAAATGAAAGATGTAGGGTAGCATGGGTGGCTTTCGTGGCTAATGTGTCGTCTTTCACTGCTGAGTCCAATGGGTCAGGTTGCTGGTTCGAGCCATGCGGTCGCCATGTGAATTGAGTTTGTTTGATGTGTTACGTTCTCTCCCTTGCCACAAGGGTTTTTCTCTGGGTTCTACGGTTTCCTCCCTCCATAAAAATCAACATGTGAGTTGAGCGATGTGTGCATAGAATATTGAATGAAGTGGTAGTGTGTGTGAGCGATTAAGTGTCCCCAATTAGTGCGAAAGTGCTAGAACGACTAGACAAATAAAAGATATTTATGTACTTATTTATGATCCATCTGGGAGAACTGGATATTATGGGGGGGGGGGGGGGGGGGGGGAGGGGGGGATTTCCACATTTTTTATTTTAAAGACCTCAGGGTCATAAATTATTTCCTTTTTCCCTATTGGTTTTTTGCTTGTTTTGCAATAGGACTTTTGCATGATAATGTCATTTGACTCACTACCATAATGCTTCACCAATTTTCTTTCTTATTTAAATTTGTATCTCCTCATGAGAATAGTAAGACAATTGGTGCTAATTAGCTCAACAAAAGAAAGTGTGCAAGTGTGTCTGGTAGTAGAGGTCAATGACGCCATCATATGCAAGCAAACGTCCTATTCTTTTTGTTTTATAGCTTTTATCCAATATTCCAGAATATCGGACTGTGGTCAGAGATAAGAAAATACCACCTGCTCACACAGCCAATTAGAATGCATGATTCCTTTAATTCATCTCTTGTCAAATTGTTTTGTTGTGAACCGTTAATGTCAATCGACATCAATCCCAAAGCTTTGTATGTTTGCCCCCCTGGATGACCCACAATGCCTTGTAATTCAAGATGGCTGCCGCATATGTCAAAGTTGTCCATTAGTCTTGAAAGTTTACCTACTCAGCCAGTATTTATATATATATATAGTCACATTTTAATTTTAATTTATTGTCTAAGGTATGGTGTTTATTCCTGCAGGCCAGTGCTATGTCAAAGCTGCTCCAGATGAACTGTTACTTCAGATATTCTCATTTCTTCAAGCTACTGATCTTTGTAGAGTGGCCCAAGTTTGTTCCAGATTTGCAGCTATATGCCGAGATGAATCTCTGTGGTAAGACAAATCCTCTTTCATGTACAAGAGCATAAATAATTATATTGATCTCTATTTTGGTACTGTAGAATCCCAGTTGGAGGGCCAGTAAGTTTTTTGATCTTTTCACAGTGTATAATTGACCCTCTTATCATAACTGTTTCATTAGAAACACCAACGCAGCTCGCACTAGTTTTTAGCAAGCTATCTCTTCTTATGACCATTTATTTTTTTAATTCATCAGGAAACAGCTTTACTTTAGAGTATTTGACATGGATAAGCCATTCGTAAAAACAAAAGATGGATTGATAGTTACAAAAGAACCTGAATCAGTGTCATGTTGGAAGGAGAGCTTCAAAATGCTACGCAATGTACACCATGTCTATCATGAGAAGACAACAAGTAAAATGTATAGAAAGAATAATAATAAGGTATTAGCAAAAAACCACCTTTGGACTATTCAAAGTTAGGGCATGGCTAACTCACAGATCCAACCTTGAAACAACCTCTGGGCTGATCAAAGTCAGGGCATGGCTAACTCACAGATCCAACCTTGAAACCACCTCTGGGCTGATCTATCAGGGCATGGCTAACTCACAGATTAAACCCTGAAACAACCTCAGGGCTAATCTAAGTCAGGGCACAGCTAAGTTTTAGATCCAACCCTGAATTCACCTCTGGGTTGCATGTTCTAAGTTAGCTCATGGCTAACTCAACAGATCAAGTCCTCAAACATCCTTTGTGCAGATCTAAGTCAGTTTAAGCAGTGTTATCTCTCATCAAGGGGAAAAAAAACAAGCTAGGGAGTAACCTTAGACTCTGCTTGCATGCGATGCCGATTCCTGGAATGATGTAGTGTAAAATAATGGGAAAAAAGCAATATATATCCATTATTAATAATTAATTAATTGTTGTATTATACTGATTCTGTGTGCCATTCCTTATTTTAATTTTTTTCAGCACCACCAGTCAATACAAGAAGCCATCAATTCTGCCCCTGACAAAAGCTTTATCATGGTTCATGCTGGTGTTTACCAAGAATCTTTGATCATCGGCAAACCTGTAGCGATCATTGGGGTAGCATTTGGTGATGTTAGTGCAGTGCAGATAGAGAGCTGTTTGACGACAACAGTCAGCTTTGAAATGGGTGCAAGAGAAGCACTCTTAGGACATGTTACTGTCAAGGTAAATGAGTGCAAGAATTATTAGAACACCTCCATGGTCCCAGCGTATTGTTACATTTCCAATGTAATGAATAATATTGAATCAGGATGATTATACCATGAGTTTTGGCTTGTTGCTACCTTGTTGGAAAAAAGGAAGGCAGAGGGATGGATTAGGTAATGAAGAAATCGTGGATAGTTGGGAATGAAAGAGAGATGGATGGATGGAAAAATGGATGGGAATGATGGATTGGAAAGAGAGAAAGATTTGTGTACAAATGGATGGGAGGATAGTGAATGGATAAGAAGAATGGATGGGAAGGATGAAATGGGAAGAGAGAAGGATGGATACAAATGGATGGGATGAAAAGAGGGATGGATGGATGGGAATGATGGATTGGAATTAGAGAAAGATTGGTGTACAAATCGATGGGATAGTGAATGGATAAGAAGAATGGATGGGAAGAATGAAATGCAAAGAGAGATGGATGGATGCGAATAGATGGAATGAAAAGAGGGATGGATGATGGACAAATGGATGGAAGGATGGAAGGATGGGTGAATGAATGGATGCATGCATGGGATAAATGGAAGGATAAATATGAAGTAGGGATGGGTGGACAGATTGATGCTTTGATGGATCATTTGGGGGGAAGGTAATTTTTTCATTCAATCACTCACCAATGCACCCATTTATTCATCCATCCATTCATTTATTTATTCATTCATTTGTTATTTTGTATATTTCCATAGCACACTGTCAACCCATCATCCCAGTACAGTAAGAATGGCTGTATAGAAATCAGTGGAGAGTGCAGCCCTCTAGTATTTCACTGCAAGCTAACAAGCCTGTCGCATGGTAAGTGGCATTTTCAGTGACCTCATACACTAGTCTCAAGTGTGGGGCGGTTTGTTAGTGTGCTGTGGCCTGCTAAACAAGAGGTCCATAGTTTGATCCTCAGTGACCTCACACACTTGTTTTAAGGAGCAAGTGTGGCTTGGTTGGTTAGTGTGCTGCCTGCTAAGCAAGAGGTCCATAGTTTGATCCTCCGTGACCTCACAAAATGGTTTCTTAAAAGCAGCAACAGAGCTTGGTTAGTTGGTGTGCTGCCGGCTATGGTTTTAAATAGCCTTAAAACAGAGCACAGGTGGGGAAAATAAAGCAAATATTAACCTTCTTTTTACCTCTGTATTCCATAGCTGGAGCAACAGTATACGTTCATGGTAAGGGCACCCGGCCTGTCGTATCCAACTGCTACATTTCTGATTCAGAAAATGTAGGAATATTTGTGACCGATAACGCTCAGGTATGTTACATTCCCGTAGATATCTATCTATAAGGAAATCAAGGGAAGGGAAGTGTCAAGGGGATTTTTGCAGCGAGTTGAGGTGCGTTTTTTGCAGCGATTTTGGTCATGTTCAAGAATGATAAAGGATTAACTTAATTCCGGACACCAATATTTCCTGGAAAAATGTCTTTTTAGAAGCCTTAGGCTCAGCTCAAACGTCGAGCTTCACATGAGCCGAACCTAATCGAAACATTAGATAATGAGAGGGTCTCCTTTGATGCCATTAGGTTCGGCTCGTGTAAAGTTCGACGTTCGATGTAAAGACAACATTTATTATATATTTCAAAATCCCTTAAAAGTCGCACCTCTAATTGCCCTATTTCACTATGACGTCACATCAAAACAATCTATTATTGTTTAAACGCAAAGGATCATGGTTGTCGGAGGGGGTCAAATCAACGCAAATTCACCGAAAATTGTTCTAAAACGCGCATCAATCCACGAAGAGAAGTAGAATAGCCAGCAAACTCTCAGAATATTTTTTAGTACATATTAACACATATTATATCTGAAAACCAGGCCATTTTAGATTAAACTGTTTCGCTAGGAGCAAATTTTGTTGAATTTTCTATTGGATCTGGCGATTCTATCCCCCACATAAACAAGCAGTGACGTCATAGTGAATTAGGTCAGTTGCCACAAAAATTGCCTTTAAGCATAGATGGAGGTTCAATTCTTGGACTTGGCATCGCACGTGATTAGAGTTCGTTGAGTATCTTTCTCAATTCGTAGAAATAGGCACTAAAGACGCGTAAAGAAAAGCATAACGCGCGTGCTTGATCACGTGCATAAGTGATCACGTGCATGAGTGATCACGTTCCTGAATGCTCACGTGTGCGTGTGTGCTCACGTGCACGCTTCGAAACATCTAATACCAATTTCTTTCTTTTAGGGATTGTACGAAGACTGTGAGATAACCAACACAAAGCTAGCAGGTGTTTGGGTTCGAAGTCACGCCAATCCCATCATGAGACGTAACCACATCCACCATGGAAGAGATGTTGGATTTTTTATCTTCGATCAAGGAATGGTCAGTATAGATAAATTTTACAGAAGTTTTAAAGACGCAATTTTTATTTCTCAATTTTGCGCAATTTTTATTGGAGAAACCCAATAAAAAAACTTTTTTTGGTGTTCCAAAACAGACAACTAAATTGATTTTTAAGAAAACAGCGTTTATTTAGTTTTCAGGAAATGTATACTTTCATATAATAATATTGAAAAGGCAGCGCGAAACGTTTTCCCGCGTAAAGGGATCTCGAAGATGTCCTGATACTGTACCACAAGAAAGCAATAGCCATGGCGGTTGCAGGCGATCTGTTTCGAAAGGTTTAGAAACTGAATAGTCCATTTCGCAGTTCCTTGCGCCATCTTGAAAGGTAGCCGTGCCTTTGCGTCGAGGCGAGACGAACGGTGAGCTTGCAATGATAGAGACTTTATTTTGACATCTTGGAGCGAATTATTCACTATTGAGCAATGGTGAATATGTCTATTCAGCTTAGGCGTAATTTTCCATTGCAGACCAGCGTCATTCCCCAGAGTATCATTTCTTTGTTTAATGGTTGCACATAAGAAGACACAGATATGGATACAACTCAAAGAATGAATCTTATTCTCGAGAGAATGACACGTGATCTGAAATGGGAAAGCATTACGCCCGAGAGAAAGAGGTTTATTTTGGATCAAAATAATAGAATGCTTAATCCACAGGGTTACTACGAGAAAAATGACGTCCACCATAACCGTATAGCAGGGTTTGAAGTACGTTCATGGGCCAATCCTACTGTTGTTGGGTGTATTATACACCATGGAATGACGGGAGGCATTTATTGTCATGATGATGTAAGTAAACGGGTACATTTCACCCCATCCCATCCCATCTATCCATCATTCATCCCATCCCATCCCATCCCATCTATCCATCATTCATCCCATCCCATCCCATCTATCCATCATTCATCCCATCCCATCCCATCTATCCATCATTCATCCCATCCCATCCCATCTATCCATCATTCATCCCATCCTATCCCATCTATCCATCATTCATCCCATCCCATCCCATCTATCCATCATTTATTCCATGCAATCCCATCCATCCATTCATCCCATTTATCCTTCCATACATTCCTATTTATTAACCCATTTCCATTGATCCATTCATTCATTCATTCTTTCATTCAGACATTCATTCACTCATTCACCGAGGCTAGAATTGACCCTATTCAGTGATTATTCATTCACCATTTTCCATACATTGGTTCACTGGTCAAACACAAAGCGCTCAAGCGAGGCGTTAAGGTACATTCAAAGGATTATTCAAATTTGAACCTTGCAACCTCGACTGAACACTTTGTTTTTGACCAGTGAACCGATGTATGGAAAATGGGGAATTTGATCATTAATATTTGCATTCATTGTTCACGTTATCTCCAGTTTCTTTCACTCCTTTTTGCATTCATCCCTTGTATTAAGTGGAGAGGATGGATGTTTTTATCTAACACTTAACGTTCTTTTCAAGGCTCGAGGAGAATTCCTAGAGAACAAGATCCACTCAAACAAGTACGCAGGAATCTGGATCACATCACAAAGCAACCCAACAATAAAGTGAATATTTCTTCCTTTTTATGTAACTATATATTTATTTCAAGGGCGGATCCAGGGGGAGGGTCGGGGGGGTCGCGACCCCCCTGTCATTCCTGAGGTCAAATGGGCTTCTTGTGGTAAAAATGCGACTGGGATTCCTTTGCCCACAAAATTTACCCCTGAGACCCCCCTTCAAAAAAACCCTGGATCCGCCCTTGTATTTTCAAAATATATTAAAAATCCTGTACCACTTATAACATGTTTGCAGGGGGGAAGGGGCGCCGGAGGAAGAGGGAGGGGCAAAAAATAAAAAATAAAAAAGTTTATTTAAGTGTCTAGTCGTTCTAGCGATTTCGCACTAATTTGGGACACTTTTCAATCACACGCACTAACACTACATTTAATATTCTATGCACACATCGCTCAACTCGCATGTTGATTTTTACGGAGGGAGGAAACCGGAGAACCCGGAGAAAACCCTCGTAGCATAGAAGAGAACAACACATCAAACAAACTCAATTCACATGTGACGACCGCAGGGTTTTCTCTTCTATACAAAAAGGGTGTTCACAAAGCAAACATTTGCGATAAGAATTGTGGTGGCGTGTGTCGTACATTTTAGCATTAGCCTCTGGCTACGGAGAAAGCTATGGAGATCCGGAAACGACTCCCCGTATGACTAAGTAAGATAACAGTTTTGTTGTTGTATATTTTCAGGAATAATGAAATTTTTGATGGCCAACAAGGAGGTAGGGATGGTTTCGAAATTATGTTAATTTGGAAAAAGCTATAGAGTCACGTGTTGTCATAATGGCTGACAAGTGCACGAAAACGAGTTCACCCGGTCATTAGTTCACGATTCTCTACTTTCACATCCCCATAATGCCTTGCGGCTTTGGGGGTAACCAATCAAAAAAACTGTCCTAAATTGAAAGGTTTCTTAATTGAATTTATACTTTACCTGCTTTTATCTGTGCAATACTGATACGGATCATCAAGAGTTTTAGTCTTACAGAAAATGTATTGACTTACGAAAAAACGTTTAAAATTTACCTTAAACGTCTTCAAGCTTCTATCTTTTTCTGTTTTTTTTTTTTTTTTTTTTTTTTTTTTTTTTACTTTTTCATTTTATTTTTGGATACCAAACAAGGTATTTTCAACATTGTCTGACCAGCCTTCAGCAAAATAAGTGGGTTTTTACCCTCTGGTTATCCCCCCAAAGTCGCAAAGTATTATGGGGATGTGAAAGTAGAGAATAAAAGATATAAAAGTATATGAAAGGCGTTTATAGAAGAAAAGTATAGAAATTGACCTTTTGTTTTGTTCTTCTGAATGAGCAGTCTTGCTAATGACTGGGTGACTCGTCAGCCATCATGAGAACGGTGTATATTCATTTTCAAAAGTTTATCTTGATTTTCTCAATATTTCACACGTGCCCTTTATTGATTGGTAGGAATTTATGTGTTTGGAGAAGGAAGAGGTCTTATAGAGAGTAATAATATTCACGGTAAGTTAGTTCTGAAATTTGTCTTGTCATGAAATAAAAAGAACCATTGAAAGAACCAGCAAGTCAAAAACTGGTCAGAGGGGAGGCTAACATGGTCAAGGTAAAAATATATTATCATATGGGACTCGATTTACAAGAGAGGGGTGGGGCGGGTACCCACCACCTCTGAAATTATATCCTTTGTCCTCAAATATCTCCAAAACTAAAATTGAAATCACAAAAATGAATGTATTGTCTGTTTACATGTATGCTAAATAACGTGTTTGTGTATAGAGATAGTAGAGAGTTATAGATTTTTCGTTCACGGCAAACGTGAAACGTCAGTTAACCAGTAAAAAATTCTTTTAAATTACTGAAAAAGAATCGCAAAAAAGTCCAAGTAGTAGAAAAACAAAAGAGTATTTGCGCTTGGTGAGAAGGTTTGTAAAAGGTAAAGTAAAATACAGGAAAACTATGAAAACGTGCTCACGTTTGCCGTTTGCGGGGAGAAAAAAAGTCAATCTAAAACTCTCTAGTCTTTACAGTCACCAAGTATTGAACATTTCAACAGGACTCTGGGAGGGGTGGGGTGGGGGCGGAGGTATTTGGCATACCCACCATGCATCTAAATCAATAAGATCATGTCCCTATTTTGAACCATATCGTTGTTGAACTTGCTTCTAATATCTATATCTCCTTTTCATAGATAATGCTCTGGCTGGTATCCAAATTCGAACCAAGAGTAACCCAATCGTTCGATGTAATAGAATACACAGTGGTTTACATGGAGGAATATATATCGTAAGTAGTGAAAAACTTTAATAGTGACAAGAGATCGACCTATGAGATCACAGGAAGCCCAAGCTCTGTTTTTGACAGGCTTCCTTACACTTTCGACTCCAGCGTACGAAAACGTCATCATGTTGAGGTCTATAGCCATTGCAAGAATAAGGAAAAAGCTAAGTATACTTGGCATTGCAGTGCATTTTGGGGTAGTTCTAGGGGGCGAAAGAGACTCCGTTTTGGAAATATGTCCCTTGAGACAGCCCCAAAATACACTCAATGCCAAGCCGACCCAGGTTTTTTCCTCAACCTTGCTAATAGAACATATTAGAGTTACACTTTATTGCCTTCAAACAATCGTTGCATTTTAGACGGTTTTTTTGTATAGACCCCAATGCCTCGATTTGAAACAATTGTTTTAAGGCCAGAGAGTTTTTATCGAGTGTCTGTTCTTTTTTTTTATTGCAGCATGAGGGTGGCCAGGGTTTGATAGAAGAAAATGAAATCTTTAGTAACACATTAGCGGGAGTTTGGATCACGACAGGTAAGGAAAATAATATCTAACTCGAAAAGGAATAAATATGAACTAAAAAAGCAAAACGTGTTACACCTTATTGAAAATGCCCCCTTCCTCCCCTCCCATTTTTTGACTGTAGTAAACAGACCTCAAGCCTGTAAGAACATGCGTAATAGGGAATTACGAGCCTTGTATTTACCATTACGCATGTTCTTATATGATTTCCGAGCCCATCCCACACGGCTTACCGCCTCATCTCTCAGACCTCAAGCTTGGGTTAATATTGTTCTCATTTCATGCCACGTTTACGTTTTGCGAGTCAGTAGTTTGACGGTTGGTGCGCATTTAAGCTCTCGTACGTGCACAGTGCACTTCAGCCTGTTTATGTGCAATTCTTTTAAAGAAAATACATTTTCAGCACTTGTGACCAGATACCAGTGTCACTTTAGTGAAAATATGTAACGATATTTTTGTATTTTGCAGGGAGTTCTCCAACGCTCAGATACAACCGAATACACAGCGGAAAACAGGTTTGACGACTTTTTTTCTTTTTTCTTTTAAGGCAAACTTAACTCCATGGGGGACATCAAGGAATTAATATAAAATATATCCATGTAGTACCATATAGGTCATTTCCCTTTCCTTCCCTTCTCTTTCCTTTCTTTCTTTTTCATTCGTTTTTCATTCATTTTTTCTTTCTTTTCTTTTCTTTCGTTACACGTTTTCCTTTCCTTTTCCTTTTTACTTTTCGTTCTTTCTGGATTTGCGGTGAAAAGTAGCCCTCTCTTTCCTAACTGAAAAAAAAGGGGGAGAAGAAGCGGGAAATTCCCCCCTCCCCTTCCTCCCCGCTGAACAGTCGTCATAGTTAGCATTCATTTGTTTAATTACTGGGGGGAGGGTAGGGAGTGTGTGATGGTGGTCATTTAGTAGAAGAGGAACTAAAATCACTATGATCGACAATAACAGAGGAAACAATAGCAATAAGTAATATCAGAACGCAATTACTGTACTTTGTGGAAAAAAATCGGCTCTGACTTTTTAAACCAGCAGACCTTTCTAGCTTGGACGTAATTTTTTCCCATATCAGACCACTTTTCATTCCCTAGAATATCATTTCTTTGTTTAACGGTTGCTCTTGAGAAGACACATGAATATGGATACAACTGAAACAAATAATCTTATCCTCAAGAGAATGACACGTTGTCTAAAGTGGGGAAAAACTTAACACACAAGCTAAAAGTTCCACTAACTTTCGTGTCTCAATAAACCAAATTTTAAACATTAATTTTAAAAATATAATAAACTGAATAAATCATTTTGCCTAAATATAAACAATTTACTCATCTAAGGTTAAGCCAGCCTGTCATTCCTTTGCTAGACTCGTTTAAAATAAATTTAGTTATCACCTAAATTGTACTTAATATATAAACATTTTTCGCTGCCGTCCATCAAAAGGACATCATTAGATTGTCAAAAAGGTCCTGTAATTTGCCAATCGCAGTAAAACAAAGAAAAAGAAGAATGTAGAGAACTAATTTTCTAATGTGCGCTTTCGTCACTTTTGTCAAAATACTGCTGTTTCTTCAATAGACCGAGATCCAAATTACCGCTGTCTTCCTTGACTACAGACTCATTTACTCAGGCTTAGCCTCGTATCAGTGTCTAAATATTCACAAATAACAACGGTAAAGTAAAGAATGCACTAATTGACTCTAACTTCACTACGCCGTATTTATTTCTAAATCTAATACTCCCTTGAAGTAATCACATGAGAATCGTGATATTTCTTATATGGCTTCTGTTTTAATCCAATCAAAAGCAAGCAACCAAATCATGACCAGCCAATCACGAGCCTTTAACATGCAAACCACAGAAAACCACTTGACAGCCAAATCCTTTGTTTATTTCTCTTACAAAATCTGCTACACCGCACACGTGACCACGGCATGCTAATTTCTTTGTCTATACGTCATCTCATTACCATATAATCACGTGACAGGAATTATTAGTCCAGGATCTCGTGGTTCAGTATACTTTTTCATCTGCTTTTCTCCTTCAACCCGCACGCAACTTAATCTGTTCTAAATTACTTTTCAGAATCTAAAGAGCTACAGAGACTCGACTGGACTTCAAACTAAAAGCTAAATCATAAAACGTTAGTTCAAAATAACATTAGACGACTAGAAGTTAAACTAGATTGAACTGTGTCCGTGTAAAGTGGGGGTAAAGAGATGGATGGGAATTTTTACACCGTTAAGTAAAAAAAAAGGAAGGGAGGGAAAACATGAGAATATCCTTGGGGTTTCCTCTTGTCCTTCCTCTTCCCGAATCCTCTTTCCTCTTGTCCTTCCTTCTCCTTTTCCCCTCCCTTGCCGTCCCTCCCTCCCTCCCTTTCTCTCTCTCTCTCTCTCTCTCTCTCTCTCTTTCTCTCTCTTTCCCTCTCTCTTTCCTTTCTTCCTCTTTCAATCTCTATTTCTTTTTTTTCTTCTATTTTTACTTTACGGTGTTAAACGTACCACTACTTACCCACATCACACTAAATCCATCACCAATATAATAAACCACAATCATATAAACCAACATAAACCTGTCATAAACTAAAACTAAACATATTAACTTTTACATAAAACCAAAAATAAACACCTTTAATTAAAGACATTAATTAAACTTGGAAAACTGCTATGCCTAAATAACTGATTCACTATTATAAAACTAAGCTCACGTAAACCTTCTCAATTATAAAAATGGGTTTTTTAAATGAAAGAAATTTAAATATTAAATCTATAAATAATAATTTATTAAGTTATGTTTATGAATTTATAAATAAATATTTCATTAATAATTTATTAAATTTCAATAATTTAATAAATTAACTATAAAAAGTATTTTTTCAATAGTCCCTTTCACAGTTACCTGCGCCATCTTGAAAGGTAGCCGTGCCTTTGCATCGAAGCCAGACGAACGGTGAGCTTGCAATGATAGAGACCTTTTTTAACAGCTTGGACAATTATTCACGTGTCTCTATCATTGCAAGCTCACCGTTCGTCTCGCTTCGATGAAAAGGCACGGCTACGTTTCAAGATGGCGCAGGGAACTGTGAAGAGGACTATTAAGGTTCTAAAACAATTTTATTTTGTTGCTAGTGGCAACTATTGTTATTGACCTGAATATTGTTATTTGTGTTAGGTTGGGGTGTATTTCTATGACGGGGGATGTGGAACGCTAGAAGAAAACGAGATATTCAACCATAAATACTCTGGAATACAGATACGGTAAGACTTTAAGGAAAAAATATTGGTTTTTTATGTTTTATCCACGCTTGACATTTAGCAATTATTCGCCGAAGGCGAAGTGAATATCGGGGAATATTTACCGAGACGCGAGTAATTGAAATTGTAGCAAAACGATTGCCGGCAGATGCCATTTTGTTGCCGACTCAATATTCCGAGATTCAGAGGTGAATATCGTATAATATTCACCTCCAATTAAGCAATGAGCGCGCGCGTTCTTAGGAAGTACACAGGTTGGTATATGCTAAATTCCTAATATACCATTTGTAGCACGTCAGAATGAAGCTCAATTTAGAGGACATAATAGGGTTTCCAATTCTCAGGAGATTGAAATTTATTTGTTTGGTACTCAGAATTGAGCTGCTTTGACGTCACATGCAAGGAGTCTATAGACCCCTTGCATTAAATTCCTAAAGGAGTTGTTCTGGGGGACAAACAATAGGCCGTCTTTTCTTATGCAAAAAAATCCATTGTTTTGTCCCCCAGAACAATTCCTCTAGGGACTCAGTGCAAGGGGCCTATAGACAACGTTAGGTTTATTCAATTTTATTGAACAATGGTGTTGTTTTTTTATTACAGACCATTTGTCATCATAATAATGATAATAATTTTAATACTTATAACGCGCATTTTTCATGATGAAATGATCAAGTGCGCATTCTCTTGAGAATAAGATTCTTTGTTTTAGAGGTCTATTTAATAAGCATTTTGATGTATTTTTCGTTTCAGTTCAAACAGCAATCCCTTAATTCGACGAAACAAAATATGGGGAGGACAAAACGGTGGTGTTCTCGTCTACAACGAAGGTGAATATGCTTGCGATTGAGCCACCGGTACATTATGTACGCAAGCTGAGAGGTGATTGCGGCGCGCAAAGCATGAGTGGACAAAATAAATACGAAAAAAAAATCATTTCATCTTTCCCATCCATTATGAGATTTTATGTTTGTTTGTGTATGTTTGTTTTATTCTAATAAATGTTCTTTGATGTGCTTGATTACAGGAATGGGTTTACTCGAGGAGAACGAAATTTTCGATAACGCAATGGCCGGTGTGTGGATCAAGACTGACAGTAATCCTGTACTAAGGAAGAATAAGATTCATGATGGACGTGAAGGGGGTGTCTGTATCTTTAACGGTGGAAAGGGTAGGTTTCTTACTCTTGTGGGTCACGTGATAGGACTGAAAAGAGATTTGCTTAGAAAATGTCTAACATTCCATAGTCCTCTGCCTCTGCCTCTGCCTCTGCCTCTGCCTCTGCCCTTGCCCTTGCCCTTGCCCTTGCCCTTGCCCTTGCCCTTGCCCTTGTCCTTGCCCTTGCCTTTACCTTCGCTTCTTTTCTTTCCTGCCACCTATCCTACCTGCCTGCCTGTCTGCTCTGTCTGATATATTCATTGATTAGTACTACTGCATCTTCAACCTTTTCCTTTATTTTCTTTCATGCCTTTCTCTTTACATTACTCTTTCCTTCTCTTCTACTCCCTTTCCAGAACATTCTTTTCTTTCCTGCCTCCTTCCCTACATGCCTGTCTGTCTGCCCTGTCTGCTATATTCATTTATTGCCAGTATTAAAATCATCGATCCCTTCGTTTGCTCTCCAGGTGTTCTAGAAGAAAACGAAATTTTTAGAAATAACTTAACAGGTAATACACCGAGTTTTTGAAATGTAATGACCAGCGGTCATTAGTTACAACTGTGTGTGTGTAATACAATACTCTAGGTTCGAGCTCTCTGTCGCTCAGGGTTAACCTCGATTTTGTGTAGAACATTCATGTGTTCCAGTCAAGGTCCGTCGATTTTCAAAGTGTTTGTATTGTTAAAGTTGTGCATTCTTTACATTACCGTTGATATTTGTGAATATTTAGACACTGATTCGGCTAAGCCTGTGCAAATGAGTCTGTGATCTAGGAACACAGCGGTATTTTTGAATTTATTGTATTCTGTATCAGGGTTTTTAGTTTTGCATAGTATTCTTTTGCTTTAAATTCATTACCCTTGGCTATTGATTCATTGTCTTCATACCTCAGGTCCCTTACAACACCAAGAAAGAATCCAAAGTTTATACACGACTTTCTTTCATTTGTTTTTTTTTATTTATTTTTTACGAGAATTTTACTTTTTTTACCTTTTTGAAATCAATGCATAGTTTAGCTAGCAACTGTATTCTTCTAAGGTCTCACAAGAAAGAAAACAGCTTTAAAGTTTGTTTTCTTTCGTCAGGTGTGCTGATTAGTACGTCGAGCTTCCCTGTGCTCAGAAACAACAGAGTTTACGACGGAGGTGCCGCTGGAATCGAGATCACGAACAATGCAGGTTTGTTCCTTGTGCTTGTCTACTTGTGCGAAATTACCTTGGATCCTTTAAGTCTACTTGGATCCTTTAAGTCTACTTGGATTTCACTAGCGGCATAAAGATTATCGTAACGTACACAAGGCGCAGTCTTTTACATTTATTTTAAGCCTATTTATCTTTTGTAAAACAAAGCATTCTGTCATTTCGACCTGGTCATAGAAAAACCACTTTTCTCGAAATAACAAACATTGCTTCCCATTCACACGCGAGAAGTCGTACAATTTGCTGTTGCGTTAAAATAGGGTTTTGTTGGACGTCAATGAAAGTGTTTACATGACATTGTCGGAAAACACATTTTTCAAGGGCACGTGCTTATGGAATGTCATGGAAATGCCTTGATTGACGTCCGTCAAAACTTACTTCCTTCCGAAGGACGATTCCGCGCGTGCTATGAAGCAATGTAATAAACCCCTTGTAGAACATCAGAATGAAGCTCAATTCGGAGGGCAAAATAATAGGTTTTCAATTCTCAGAAGATTGAAATTGTTTTTGTTTTGTCCTCCAAACTGAGCTGCTTTGACGTCACATGCAAGGTGTTTATTGGGGCTGTTGTTTACCAAAAACTTCTTGGTACATAGAAAATCAATTATACGATAGCCTTGTTTGCTTGTTTGACGTCAAAAAGGAAACCATAAAATCTTAAGTCAGTTCTAAATTGATATTTGGAAACAACGGAAATAGTTTTACCTTGTTTGATGTAATTGATTTCTTTTCTCATAGGAGGTGTGCTGGAAGACAACGAAGTTTTTAACAATCGTTTTGATGGCATTTGTCTCGCCACTGGCGTCAAACCAAAGCTTAAAAGTACGTATTTAGAAAACATTTACACTCGTTTCCATGCTTACCGCCGTTTGCATTACTACGCGGCCACCCCAGACACAAATCGAGTCGTGTAGTTTGCAATAGACTAGCGTCAATCATTCATGTTGACACCATTTATACACGTTTGGATCAGTGAGTTGGCTTTTCTATCAAACTTTCTCAGTCAGATATCACGAAGGAAAGTTCCGAAAGCGATTGCAAAGAGTTTGAGTACATCCAAGTAGAATGAGGGGTTATTTATTTATTTATATGTAACTTTCTGTTGTTTGTGTGTCAGATAATAAAGTCTACGGCAATAGAGGTGAAGTCAAGGATGCTGTAGATGTTGGGCTGTGTCTTTTTCAAGTTTCTGGTAATTCCTGCTACCCAATGCACGATTTTTACAAGTAAGTACCCTTGATACCCTTGACACCCTTGGCAAACATAGACACCTTGCAACACATTGGAATGCAGCTCAATTAAGGGGACAATACAATAGGTTCTAATTCTCAGGAGATTGGAATTCTTTTGTTTTGTCCCCCAGATCGAGCAGCTTTGACGTGACATGCAAGGGGTCTATGATTAACATTGATTTGACTCAAATTCTAATCCTTACTTCTGGCTGATTATTTGATTCAGCTTAAAAATAAATCCGCGTAAATAAGATTTTGAGCATGCGCAGTACGTAACTCGTGTTTAAATAAAAGTAACAGATAATAAAAGGTCGAACTGGAATTCAGCGTGTCGCGTTTTTGTGGAGCAAGGGACGGAAACCAGATAACCTGGAGAAAAATCCTCAAGGAAGACCCAACATAATTTGATCACATGTAAAGCCGAGTCCAAAAATGGAAAGCAAGTGCTCTACCCCTACACCATCCTCGATTCCCATGATCTCTCTGGTCGGCTCATCTCGTTGAGCACTGAGCCATGTGAAGCCATGTAATCACAATATTTTGATAATAAAACATACAACTCAATGATAATAATGCGTTGTTCCATCTTAGGTGTAATACGTGTGGGACGTCTGACGGCTTTGCTATCTGTGTCAGCTGTGTGAACAAATGCCATCAAGGACACAACGTTAGCTTCGTCAGACATGACAGGTAAGGAGCCTAATAAAAATCTTTTGCTTTTACCTCCAACATGGCGACGATAACGTCACGTGCAAACATCCTAAAACACAGTCCAGTGGCATTATTTATGTTAATAGTATGACTGTGAAACAGAACGTTACGGTATGGAATCGACGACATTCCTTGGACCAATCACAGCGCACAAGATTACGGCTCATCCAATCAAAACGTTCGATATAACGTCACGTCACGTTATATGCGTACAATGAATTTCCACTGTCACGAAGTTTGGTCTATAAATCTTTCGTAAAATTTGGATATTGAATTTTCCTTATAAAATTTTATCTATTCGTTTTCTTTTAGATTTTTCTGCGATTGTGGAGCCGGGTCTACTGGAATCAAGTGTCACCTAACTGGTGAAAAAATCCGGCCAACGGTTTCGTGTAGCTCTAGACATGCGCAGAGAACAAGTAGAAGCGAAGAAGAACGTGGAAGTGATGGATTATCGTGCAGTTGATATAAATTAACCAAAATGAAAATTATAATTAGTTGGGGGAAATAGGTCGAAAGTCAGTTTTTCAACTAGGTTTTTAGTGCTCTCATTCTAAACTCTCAGCTTCTGACTTCGAAAAACAAATCGGAAATTTTGAAAAACCACCAAAGAAATCTCAAGCTAAAAATAATAAATAAATAAATAAAGGACATTTATCTTTTGTGGTGAGATAGTTAATAAAAGGGATTTAAACCGAGAAAAGTGACAAAAACGTGGTCACATCTGCCGTTTGCGAGAAGAAAGCTTTTAAACTTCAAACCTGTCGTACAGTGAACATTTTAGCAGACGCTCGCGTTTAATGGTGTCGAAAGCAAGGCACATTAAAGTACCAGCCTCGTACGACCTTTTATTAGGTATTATATATTCAAGTTACATACACAATTGCCTTTTTTGCGGCCCTTTTTTGCTCGATAAATTTTAAAAGCGGCGTGTTTTGCTAAAATATTAAATTGAAAACACTATCAATATTTATTATCTCTAATGTCATAAAAAGTTTAAATAACAGAACCTTTCATTACATTTTTGTTCATTTTACATCACTTACACTCCATTAAACGTCTGATGTGTGATGAGTGAACACTAGCAGTTTTTTTCTCGTAATATTCGTACGAAAACTTTATTTATTATTAATTCAGTCGTAAAAGGAGTAAGATGTTTTCTTTATTTAACGCAAAATGGAATTGAAATATTAACAACATTGTGATATTTATCAAAAAAAGTTTTAGGTGATAACAGTATATTTATTTTAAAATATAAATCATCTCTTATATGTAATAATTTATACTTAATTTATAAAAATGGCTTTAATAAATACATTTTATTGCAGATGGTTGTTCTATGAGTGATTGTGCTACAATATTAAAACGAACTTGTATGAAGTTGATTTTTTACATTAGTAAAACCGAAGTTTTAGGGAAATATAAGTTCAGAACTCGCGAAAATATCATTTTTGAAAAGTGTGAATTTTCTAAGAAAAACCTTTGCTCGGAGGCAAGAGATGCCTTCGACGAATGTTTTTATACAAGGTACATTTTAATTTTTGAAAATTTATATCTTCGCGATCGGGTAAACTTACTTCCTTCAAACTTCACAGTTTTACTGATTTTAACATTCAATTTCAAGTTATGGCAATTATTCTGTCCTGTGAGTTTTGAAATTAGTATAGGTAATAGGACTACATCCTTTCCAAATTGGAAATAATTGGATGAAAAATTAGGCTGAGTCCAATTTGGCAGTCAGAGGAATTTTTTAAATTCAATTTTTTCAAAAGTGGACGGACATGTAGTCCTATTACCTATACTAATTGTTTTAGTATAATTTTAGACTTGAATGAAGTCAAAATTCAGGATAAAAACGTCTTAGTATTACTTCCGATCTGGAAAACATTGGAAAAAACTCATAAAGCGATTAACATCTTAGAATCACCGGTCGCTCAACCAATCATCAACCTTGTCCCCAGGGCACTCTCAGGTTGCGGCGGGCCCTGGGGAAGAGGTTGTCGACCAATCATTGCTCGAGAAACTTTATATTTAAGCCTAAAATAGACTTTCCTTAAAATAGAGTTTCTCAAGGTTGCGTGTGCAACCAACTTGACGGGCCACAAAACTGGAAAATGCAAATTCAGTAAGATTGAGAAGACAGTTTTATATATAAAGAGGAGAATAATCGATTTTATGAATTCTTATCTAAAAAAAATTCATAGAAATGCATGATAATACTCGTGTTCTGGTATCGTGGCCCGTCGAGTTCCTTACATTTGGATGCGCACACGACTTTGAGAAAACGGCCTATTATACTAAACATAATTATATATATATTAATCTAAAAAATATTAAAATATTCCGCTGAATTTAATTTCTTTTACATTTTAACAGTCCAACCAAAATAAAAAAGTCAGTTTAAAAAAATGATGAAGACATCTAACAAGCTATAAAAACTTGTCAATCAGCCTCCACCAGAAAACTCTGATAGAAATTAATTGAAATCGAAAAAACCAGACCAGACGTTTCGAGAGAAAAAGTTCAAATTTTGTTAATTATATATTCTTATAAACATTTCAATCATTTTGCATTTTTGTTTTTGAGTATTATGATATGCGATCTTCCAGTAATTGTATTTTTAAGAGTTTTCATTAATTCCCGCTTTTTATTTTAGAATTGAATACTAATTCTTTTAGCTCATTTAAAGTTTGATCTCATCTCACAATCTTCGTCGTAAGAACCGCTATAACCAAAGTTCACGATATATGATTCACACCATACGATCGGCTTAATCATTCATGACCTATGAAGGTGGAAAACAAAAAAAAAACTTGTATGAAAAATGAGTTAATTTGGTCACGAATCGAAGACTACAGACAAAGCTCAATGATCACAACATGAATCTAGTTCTTTCTGGCTACGAAGCGAATGAACCCTGAGTACAACAGAGTTTAGCTTCACTCTTTAATTCTTTCTTCTTCACATAAATGCAGAACAACAAATGTGAAAAAATTATAATGCAACCGAAAGAGAAAGAAGAAATTAAGAAGAACCAAAATTTAAAGCCGGAGCAAAGCAGCGTTTTGGAAGAAAGTAAAAGCTTCAGAGACCGACAATACACAAGAGCTATAGCTTGTATTTTAATTTTTATTTCCTTGGCATGGCTTCTTGGACGTTTTGAATTTGGATTTTTTTGGCTATTTGCTTTAATTATACTTGTTTTTATTTGGTGGCGAAGCAAAATTGCATGGCTTCTGGAAGTTGTATGTAAAGATGCTGATATAGAAGCTCGTAGAGACAGGGCATTCCAGGACACCGAAACGGTCGAATGGCTGAATTTTATTCTAAATAGATGGTGAGTAGAATATAAAAAAATCGCATAGTTCTAAATTGTATATTTTTTCCTTTTTGTACATTATTGAAGCAAGAGTTTATTCTTCGAGCAATACAATTTGCAGCTGATTTCAATAAAGCAAGCAGCCTTTGACGTCACAGTACGATCAACATGCATTTTCGAGCTGTCACTGAATTGTAATCAAAAATATTATGAAGGCGGTCTGTCTATGTTCAAGCTCCTCTGCATTCAGCACCAACAAAATAGTATTCATTGACTTTAATTTGACCTCCAATTGTGAAGTAAATTAAAACTAGCTGAATTAAACCGCGAATTTCTTGATATTCAGGACAGGTCATCGATCGTATCTCCTCTACTCCAAAACAATTAGAAATTTATGAATAAAACATAAATATCCAAGCTGTTTTCTCGAATATATTATTACTTGCAGTCCAAGCTACATCACCTTGCTGCAGCCGGTGATTTTTAGCTTCAAAAAATCGTGCCCTTTGCTCCTCTAAAATATTCTTCCCTAAAATCGAAAAATTGACGTTTCCATTGTGGGACTGTCTTTGAAATCTCTTTTCTAATTATCGTAAAACCTTTTTTTCACTCTTGTTTATCAACTAAATGATAGGAGCCATTCAGTCGTAGCGACTATTTTAAGAGATATCAGCTTTTGAACTGAACCGTTTTAATTTAAATTAAAAAATAAATAATTTATTAGGCCGTTAAGCCAACCTCTTGAGAAATTCTGCTGGAAGTTCCTAGATGTTCTACGTGCATAAAGGCAACATTTTGACAATTTTTTAATAGGCTCTTTGCCAAAATAGCGACCGTAAATTCAACTTAAGGTGTCTCGGCCGACATGACGCCTAACATAATGAATCTTTGTAGGGCTGCTAAAGTAAAGGTGCTGTTTCTAGGTCTGGTAGAGGTTTTTGATTTAACTAATTTGAATTTTCGGCCGCGCCATTTTGGCAAAGTGTCCATTAAATTATTTGATGTTTATCGATTAGTTTTAGTATGACCACGTGACTCAGTGATTGCGGGCGGAAAACTGCAACAAATGTAAACGTGGAAGGCGTGAGAAACATAATTAGATAAAGATCACTGATTGGTCAATTATCGTGGAAGAAAACAATTAAACCGGAAACGTATGTCAATTTTCAAAAAACTTATTCTGTTCTTTTATTAATTTATCTGCTTGTCATCCAAGGCCACGGAAAACTCTGGTTTCGAATTCTCTCTGTTGCTCAGGGCTAGCTAGCCTCGAGTTAAGTCGATGAATATTCATGTGTTCCAGTGAAGGTCCGTGAAAATTTCCGAAAGTTTTTGTGATTGTTGAGTATGCATTCTTTACTTTACTGTTGGTATTTATGAATATTTTTGACACTGAAATCAGGCTAACACTGATGAAATGAGTGAATGAATAATCAAGGATAATAGAGCGCTAATATTTACGAATTCGAATAAGGTCTATTTGTGCTTTCGTTTTTCAGGATAATTTATAGCGACGAATCTCTTTTACTGCTGATTAAAAACAGTCTTGATCCCTTGCTTGAGGCTAATCTTCCATCCTTTATTGGTAAGAGGTTGTTGTTGTTGTTGTTGTTGTTGTTGTTGTTGTTGCTATTGCTGTTGCTATTTTTGTTGTTGTTGTTGTTGTTGCTGTTGCTGTTCATGTTGTTGTCGTTGTTGTTGTTGTTGTTGCTGTTGCTATTTTTGTTGTTGTTGTTGCTGTTGCTGTTCATGTTGTTGTTGTTGTTGTTGCTATTGCTGTTGCTATTTTTGTTGTTGCTATTGCTGTTGCTATTTTTGTTGTTGCTGTTGCTGTGGCTGTTCATGTCGTTGTCGTTGTTGTTGTTGTTGGTGTTGTTATTGTTGATGTTGTTGTTGGTTTATTTAGATTAGTCCAGTTAGCTCGCACCTTCAATGGCATATTCAGGGAATTGATGGTTTTCGCGGCGGCCATGTTGGAGGAACTTAATAAAAGAATTATCAATGAATTTTTTTGTTATATCCTCCAACATGGCCACCGTGTCTTTTGTTATTTAATTCTCTTGGGAATGGTTGAAAACCATCAATATTTTTTATTGTATAACTTTGTTTTGCCATGTAAAGGCGCCAAATACAAATGTTTCAAGTTGTGGAAAGATTTTAGCGATCTTTTGTGTGATTTTGGACCCGGAAATACGTCACAACCTAAAATCCCTATTGACTTTCAGGTTCTATAGAGGTAAGCGACTTCACGCTTGGTACACGAACACCGTATATCAAGCATGTCAAGGCTTATGACAGCTTCGATGACCTCCAGAAGCTGCGCGCTACAGCCTTTAGTATGAGGCAGCCACCAGAGGATCTCATGACCAGGCAGACGTACCGAGTGGTTCTCGACCTGGATATTGGGCTGGCGTCACCAGATGCACGTTTTGTGCTGCGAATAAGACTGGGAAATAAAGGGTAAGTAACGATTGAAGAAAGGGAGATTATGGGTAACAATAGTCCCCTTCGGAGTTCCCTGCGCCATCTTGAAAGGAACTTGCAATGATAGGGACATTTGAATAGTTGTCCAAGGTGTTAAAAAAGGTCTCTATCATTGCAAGCTCACCGTTCGTCTCGCTTTGATGCAAAGGCGCGGCTATCTCTCAAGATGGCGCAGGGAACTGTGAAGAAGACTAATTAGATCGTCTAAAAACTATGTGTGGCGCTTTCTCATTGCACGTTTACGAGACCTTGCTCTTTGGTATTTGGACAATACTGCACTGCTCCATGATTACAGGCTCACTCCTCAGGGTTAGTCTTATTTAATAGAGCATCAAAAAAATTCACAAATACCAACGGTAAAGCGATCAATGCACAACTTCAATTAAGACCACCTAATATAACGTATTTGCGCATTTGATGAGCATATTAGGTAATTGTTATTGTTTTTATTGTTTCCATCATTTACTTATCTTGCCCGAAATTCATTATATATTGGCGTTCGCTGCCTCTTACGTACCAATGCGACAATTCCACATCTTATAATACAGTAACAAAATTATTCGATTCTGATTGGACAAGAGGAGTACAATTAAATCCCAAATTGTACTCTGTAGAGTCCCTATTAAGTTGCTCCATTTTTTTGAGTGTATTATAAACAAAAAATCACACAATCTTCTCGTACAATTCGGAATTTATAGATACTCGTGATGTTTTGTTTCTCGCCTAAAGACTCGTGCAGTTGGCCAATTTTGAAAACTTTAATAAATTCCGAATTGTACTCGAGATCGTGCGAATTCCTATACTTATCTGTTTCAGTCGTCTTGCAACGGAGACAGATATCGCAGTAGAAGACTTCCACATCAATGGCAAGATGCAAGTGGTTCTACAGTTCAACCGAAACATTCCTTTCCCTCACCTGGCATCGCTGTCATTTTGCTTCTTACAAGAGTAGGTGTTTACTTCTCTAGAGCTCTGAAGTCGTGACATGTTTCCGTGTCCAACTGCTCGTAAAAACCGCTAAAATAATGCAAAACATGTTCTCAATGATTTAATCTCCATAATCGAAATAATTAGAACTTTGGACAACAAACTTTGTCATGAAGAAAAAGTAAGAAACATCTTCATAAAATTGCTTTTTCGTTTTGGACCCGGAAGTCGTCTTCCATAAGATTGACTTCACATTTATAAAAGCTCTAGCCGTCAAGGGAGTTAGAAGTTAAGTGAAGATAGGCATTCTAAGACCTAAAGGATTCACAGGGAATACAGGCCTTCATACGATATTTTTAGAATTGATTGTTTAGTTAGCTATAGTTGCTAGTTGATTGTGGAAATACTACATCATTTGAGGGTCGTTTCTTTTAGTTATGGAGGTTTATTTCCAACGTGTTAATAGCTATGGCGTAGCTTAAGAGATACGAGCAATTTTGCTTTCCCATTTCAGACCAGGTGTCATTCCCTAGAGTACCATTTCTTTGTTTGACAGTTGCGTTCGGTTGCACACGAGAAGACATGCATGAATATAGATACAATTCAAACAAAGAATCTTATTCTCAAGGGAATGACACGTGGCCTGAAATGTGAAAACATTACGACCGATCGAGCCGATTAGGATTATAAACAACAAACACGGAAAAACAATGTGCTTCATAAATTTTCAGACCTCACGTATTGTTCGACATCCGAATGCTCAAAGCTGTCCAACTCATGGATGTTCCCCTAGTGAGGCAATGGGTCAGTCAGATGGTAAACGACACTCTCAAACTTTGTAAGTATTACTGCTAAGATGAAAGTTTTAGGGGCGCGCGCACATTATGCACGTCCAGTAAACCATTTCAGTGCTGCAATCAGATGCACGCAAGCTATGTACGTCCAGTTAACCATTTCAGTGCTGCAATCAGATGCACGCAAGCTATGTACGTTCAGTAAACCATTCTATAGTGCTGCAATTATCAAAACTCTTGAAGTGCTCAAGTGATCTAGAAAACCATTCTAATGCATATAGAAAGGTGCACAAAAGTGGAAACGTTTTTAATAGTTGCTCTCATCACAATATTAAAATCCATGCAGTTATATTCATACGATACGTAAAAACCCTTCTGCATATTTGTTTTTACTAGCATTAGTAGATCCCGACAGGATTTATATTCCGTTATGTGACGACCCAGATGAAGTCGCAAGAGGATCGGAATTCGGTAAGAGAATGTGCAGCTTCAACAAATTTTATCATACTAGAATTTTATATTCCTCTTTTGATCGTACATGCACGTGCGGTCATGTGCGGGCGAAATTAAATACTAGTTTTTCAGTCCACTGTGCTAGAAAATCAAATTAAAAATCAAATTATTGAGTATGTTTCTCAATTTTACTTTTTTCACGTAGCTTGTGGTGTTCTAACACTTTCCATCAGCGGAGGAATGGATGAGCCTCCAACAGGTTAGTCCTAATACTATCAAAGGTGAGGAATATGGGGATACAAATAACATGAACGGAGGTGTGACCTAGTTTTAAATCCCAAATACCTCTATCACCTTAGGCTATGAAAACCTTTTTTGAAATTATAGGTGCATACATCATTACTTGAATAAATGAGACGCATTTACGCAATACGCATTTTCTTATATGATTTCCAAGCCCATCCCAACATGGCTTAATGCTTCATTTATCATGTACTACTTTACGTGGGATTCTACCGTCTCACTAGATACACCGTTGACGAGGACCAATACCGGCCGAAACAGCTGTCCACGGTTTCTAGTTGAGCTAGCTCATATTTTACGCGACTTGAAGTTGTGAAAGGCCCATTGGCAATTTTCTTCGGTTGTTTCATACGAGGCTCGTAATTTACCTATTACCAATGTTCTTACTTAAATAAATGTGGTTTTTTCATTTAGATGATCCGTATTGGTGCGTGGTGTCGCTTGGCAACCAAAAGATCAATACGAAGGATGTGACGTCAGACGGTCCTTGGAGTGATCACGTGTCCTTGCTGGTGCATAATCTTCATTATGACAGGGTACGATAAATTATTAGTTATTACGAGGATATAACTAGCTAAAAACTAGTGTGAGCTGCGTCGGTGTTTCTAATGAAACAGTAATGATGAAAAGGTAAATTATACACCGTGAAAAGATGAAAAAACTTACTGGTTTTTAAGTAAGTTTTTTAAGTAAGTTTTTTCATCTTTTCACGGTGTATAATTTACCTTTTCATCATTACTTAGTTATTACGAGGTTGAGGGAGAAACTAGATCGAGTTGGCATTGCAGTGCATTGTGGGACTATTTTAGGGCTATATTTCCAAGATGGCGTCTATGGCGTCTAAGTTAGTAGTTTATGTTTACTTGATGCAAATGATAAAAGGGGACAAAACGTTTATCGTCTAATAGTTGTTATTTGATTAAATAGTAATTTTGTAATTTTGTAATAATCAAAAAGCAATGCCGAATTAGAAACGAAGCGTTTTTTTTTTTTAATATGGAGAAAAAGGTCAAAACCTTTACTTTTTTAAGGAAACAGATAAGCTAATAGGAGATGGCGAGGTGTCGTATAATAGTCCCTTTCACAGTTCCCTGCGCCATCTTGAAAGGTAGCCGTGCCTTTGCATCGAAGCGAGACGAACGGTGAGCCTGCAATGATAGAGACGTGTGATTAATTGTTTAAGGTGCTAAAAAAGGTCTCTATCATTGCAAACTCATCGTTCGTCTCGCTTCGATGCAAAGGCACGCCTACCTTTCAAGATGGCGCAGGGAACTGTGAAAGGGACTATTACAGTTACAAGGAGTATTTCAGCAAAGATGCAGAGAATTGCACAGTAGTTTATTGGTGTCGTTAGCTAAGAGTTCCACGCGTGTAGTTAACCGCTAAAGCATGTCCTAAGTCATTTGTGTGTTTTAGTAGTGTATGGAAAAGTTATACCGTGTAAATCGGCCTTAAGGTGTTTTCTCTTGCTCTCTGAAAACGCATCCCTTGATCCCTCGTTTGTCGCCATCAAACTGGATTTTCTTTCTTTATCAGCTGACGATCAAGATCAAAGGAAAGCGGAAGCTTGGGACCAAGTACACAGTTACGCAGTATGACATGCCACTTGCTCGACTTTACCTGGATACCAATCCCGAACAGTATGTCGCTTACCTCTAACATTTACTACTTTGTAATCTATGATAATACCCAGTTAAATTAACCTGGTTTAAGGTTGGCGTAATAGCTGACGTTTTTTCGCCTGTCACCAATGTGAGTCCTACTGGTCGGGCCGTGGCATGGATCCGATTCCTGCGGATGCCACGTGCCCGCACATGTGAGGGTTTGTTTCATATTGTAGGTTTTTCCTGCTTGAAACAAAGGATTTTTTCTTGTTTCTCCGAATTCCTCCCTCCGTAAAAACCAACACGTGTTTAGAATATTACAGCTGTTCTCAATGGAATAGCATTCGCAGAAGCATGCAGTTTGTCTTCTCGACAATATAGGGTTGTTGGACGTGTCGTCAATCAAAGTGTTCCCCTGGCACGTGCCTATTGAATGTCATGGTAACGCCATGATTGACGTCCACATTCACTTCACCGCGACGACGATTTAATTCCGTGCGTGCTATCGTGGGTCTTATACTTAGCAATTAGTCAAATCCAACAAGCGGTCTATCGTCAATGCTGGGCTCTGATTGGATGAGGTACAACTAGGCTATAAGTTATAGCCTACTAGTAGCGATAAGGGCCGACCAAAACCTTAAATTTAACTTTAATTCAAAATTGTTTGCATCTAAATATTTGACCCACTAGTTTGATTTGACTAAAACAATTAGCCTCCCGCCCTTATGGCCTATGGGTCAATATAGCCCTTTCTGGCTAGAGGACTTATTGCTAATGATATAATCTCTCGATACGAAGACTCGGCAACGACTTCTCATATCACGACGTAACAAAAATTTAAAAAAATGCTGTAACCGTTTTGTTTCTCCAGAGAGAAGATTTTTGAAAAAGAAAGCTCCAAGGGCTCGACACTTAAAGTGAACTTCACCTACAACGCGTTACCTTTGGTCAGCATTCCTGCTGAAGAGGAACTGAACACGGACGAAAAAAGGGAAGAAATTGTGAAGAACATAAAAGAAAATATTCTAACTGTCCCAGAAGCAAAGGAGGAAGGTAAATTAGTAAGAAATCAAGATTAGATTAGCTTAGAGGTTGTTTCAGAGTTCGATGTGTGAGTTAGCCGTGCCCTGACCTAGATCAGCTCAGAGGTTGTTTCAGGGTTCAGTCTTCAGTCAAGTTAGGCATGCCCTGACTTAGATCAGCCCAGAGGTTTTTTCAGGGTTCGATCTATGAGTTAGCCGTGCCCTGACTTAGATCAATCCAGAGGCTGTTTCAGGGTTCATTCTTTAAGTTAGCCATGCCCTGACTTAGATCAATCCAGAGGCTGTTTCAGGGTTCATTCTTTAAGTTAGCCATGCCCTGACTTAGATCAATCCAGAGGCTGTTTCAGGGTTCATTCTTTAAGTTAGCCATGCCCTGACTTAGATCAATCCAGAGGCTGTTTCAGGGTTCATTCTTTAAGTTAGCCGTGCCCTGACTTACATCAGCCCAGAGGCTGTTTCAGGGTTCATTCTTTAAGTTAGCCGTGCCCTGACTTAGATCAATCCAGAGGCTGTTTCAGGGTTCATTCTTTAAGTTAGCCGTGCCCTGACTTACATCAGCCCAGAGGCTGTTTCAGGGTTCATTCTTTAAGTTAGCCGTGCCCTGACTAAGATCAGCCCAGAGGCTATTTCAGGGTTCATTCTTTAAGTTAGCCGTGCCCTGACTTAGATCAGCCCAGAGGTTGTTTCAGGGTTCATTCTTTAAGTTAGCCATGCCCTGACTTAGATCAGCCCAGAGGTTGTTTCAGGGTTCATTCTTTAAGTTAGCCATGCCCTGACTTACATCAATCCAGAGGCTGTTTCAGCGTTCATTCTTTAAGTTAGCCATGCCCTGACTTACATCAGCCCAGAGGCTGTTTCAGGGTTCATTCTTTAAGTTAGCCGTGCCCTGACTTACATCAGCCCAGAGGCTATTTCAGGGTTCATTCTTTAAGTTAGCCGTGCCCTGACTTAGATCAGCCAAGAGGCTATTTCAGGGTTCATTCTTTAAGTTAGCCGTGCCCTGACTTAGATCAGCCCAGAGGCTATTTCAGGGTTCATTCTTTAAGTTAGCCGTGCCCTGACTTAGATCAGCCCAGAGGTTGTTTCAGGGTTCATTCTTTAAGTTAGCCATGCCCTGACTTAGATCAATCCAGAGGCTGTTTCAGGGTTCATTCTTTAAGTTAGCCATGCCCTGACTTAGATCAATCCAGAGGCTGTTTCAGGGTTCATTCTTTAAGTTAGCCATGCCCTGACTTAGATCAATCCAGAGGCTGTTTCAGGGTTCATTCTTTAAGTTAGCCGTGCCCTGACTTACATCAGCCCAGAGGCTGTTTCAGGGTTCATTCTTTAAGTTAGCCGTGCCCTGACTTAGATCAATCCAGAGGCTGTTTCAGGGTTCATTCTTTAAGTTAGCCGTGCCCTGACTTACATCAGCCCAGAGGCTGTTTCAGGGTTCATTCTTTAAGTTAGCCGTGCCCTGACTAAGATCAGCCCAGAGGCTATTTCAGGGTTCATTCTTTAAGTTAGCCGTGCCCTGACTTAGATCAGCCCAGAGGTTGTTTCAGGGTTCATTCTTTAAGTTAGCCATGCCCTGACTTAGATCAGCCCAGAGGTTGTTTCAGGGTTCATTCTTTAAGTTAGCCATGCCCTGACTTACATCAATCCAGAGGCTGTTTCAGCGTTCATTCTTTAAGTTAGCCATGCCCTGACTTACATCAGCCCAGAGGCTGTTTCAGGGTTCATTCTTTAAGTTAGCCGTGCCCTGACTTACATCAGCCCAGAGGCTATTTCAGGGTTCATTCTTTAAGTTAGCCGTGCCCTGACTTAGATCAGCCAAGAGGCTATTTCAGGGTTCATTCTTTAAGTTAGCCGTGCCCTGACTTAGATCAGCCCAGAGGCTATTTCAGGGTTCATTCTTTAAGTTAGCCGTGCCCTGACTTAGATCAGCCCAGAGGTTGTTTCAGGGTTCATTCTTTAAGTTAGCCATGCCCTGACTTAGATCAGCCAAGAGGCTATTTCAGGGTTCATTCTTTAAGTTAGCCGTGCCCTGACTTAGATCAGCCCAGAGGTTGTTTCAGGGTTCATTCTTTAAGTTAGCCGTGCCCTGACTTAGATCAGCCCAGAGGTTGTTTCAGGGTTCATTCTTTAAGTTAGCCGTGCCCTGACTTAGATCAGCCCAGAGGTTGTTTCAGGGTTCATTCTTTAAGTTAGCCATGCCCTGACTTACATCAGCCCAGAGGTTGTTTCAGGGTTCATTCTTTAAGTTAGCCATGCCCTGACTTACATCAGCTAAGAGGTTGTTTCAGGGTTCATTCTTTAAGTTAGCCATGCCCTGACTTACATCAGCCCAGAGGTTGTTTCAGGGTTCATTCTTTAAGTTAGCCGTGCCCTGACTTACATCAGCCCAGAGGTCGTTTCAGGGTTCATTCTTTAAGTTAGCCATGTTCTGACTTACATCAGCCCAGAGGTTGTTTCAGGGTTCATTCTTTAAGTTAGCCATGCCCTTACTTACATCAGCTAAGAGGTTGTTTCAGGGTTCATTCTTTAAGTTAGCCATGCCCTTACTTACATCAGCTAAGAGGTTGTTTCAGGGTTCATTCTTTAAGTTAGCCATGCCCTTACTTACATCAGCTAAGAGGTTGTTTCAGGGTTCATTCTTTAAGTTAGCCGTGCCCTGACTTAGATCAATCCAGAGGCTGTTTCAGGGTTCATTCTTTAAGTTAGCCGTGCCCTGACTTAGATCAATCCAGAGGCTGTTTCAGGGTTCATTCTTTAAGTTAGCCGTGCCCTGACGTAGATCAATCCAGAGGCTGTTTCAGGGTTCATTCTTTAAGTTAGCCGTGCCCTGACTTAGATCAATCCAGAGGCTGTTTCAGGGTTCATTCTTTAAGTTAGCCGTGCCCTGACTTAGATCAATCCAGAGGCTGTTTCAGGGTTCATTCTTTAAGTTAGCCGTGCCCTGACTTAGATCAATCCAGAGGCTGTTTCAGGGTTCATTCTTTAAGTTAGCCGTGCCCTGACTTAGATCAATCCAGAGGCTGTTTCAGGGTTCACTCTTCAGTCAAGTTAGCCATGCCCTGACTTACATCAGCTAAGAGGTCAGTATTTCGGGCGGTATCGATAAAATTGAAGGTTATGTTTTTCGTAAAAGAAAACCCCTTTTAAAAATATCTTTTACGATTAAACTATACCAATTTTGCTTTGTAGTTTCTGGTGTTATTCTTGTGGTCGTACACAGCGGTGTGAGCTTGATTCCTATGGACAAGAACGGCTTGAGTGACCCTTACTGCTTGGTGTACGCCAACCGATCGCTAGTAAGTCAAAGATCCTAGTTAACACATGAAGAAGAGAAGGGCTTTGACCTTGCCAACGATGATAAATACCTTTTTTAATACCTGTCTGTCAGCCTTCCTGCTTGTTTGTCTGTCTGTCTGCCTGCCTGCCTGCCTGTTCATTTGACTATCTGTCTCTATCGGTGCCATTACTTGGAACAACATCAAAGATGAATTAAAAAAGAACTAAACGTTCAAGTTTTAAAAAACTAATAATAGATCAAATTTTAAAAACTTACTAGTTACTCTGATGCATTTTACTTTTCGCCCATGGTTTCTTCCTTCTTTTCCTTTATGGTTTTCTCTTTCTTTGTTATTATTATTATTATTATTATTTTTTTTTTTTTACTCCAATCTAATTACATTTGTTTTTGGATTTTCCCATTTCTATACTTCTTCTTGTAACAATTATCAAACAGTACCAAATGACTAATTTGCTACCTAACTTGATTAGCATTGCTATTTTTAGGTAGCAAGTGGTTCCTCAAATTTTTATTGTAATCTTCAAAATATTTAATAATTAATTTGCAAATCAGAGGGCACAAATAAAGTTCTATTCTATTCTAACTTCTATTCTATTCTCTTTACCATCTGTTTATTTGTTCGTCTCCAGGTCAACAAAACAGATGTCGTCAAGGAAACTCTTGATCCTGTTTGGAACTCAATGGCAGAATTTCCTGTGGCTAATGTTTCTCAGGTTGGTTTGTTTAGCTAGATTACTGCGGAACTTTCCACAACATGTCGTAGTTATCGTAGCCTCTTTCGTAATCCTTCGTGCACCTAAATCTAATATGAAATGACTCCTCGCCTTCCATCCTATCTAAAAGCATCAGTTAATCCAATTTTATCCCTTCCCTTCTATTCGATTCCATTCTATGCTATCCTATCATCCCATACTATCTCATGCACCAGGGGAAAATTATCAGAGTTCATCTTTCAATAAATGTTAGTCCAATCAGATTGCTAGCTATGATAAGAATAACTCGCGTGCTGATTGGTTGTCGAGTGTGACGTAATCAACCCCATTTCAGGTGACGTTGTCTTTCCTGGTTCACGACAAAGACGAGAATGCGTTGAGAGTAAAAGATGATGACGACGACTTTCTTGGCTCTTGCAATCTGAAATTGTCAAAGGTTTGAGAAGAATTTGATTTTTTGTTTGACGGTTGTGTCTTCTTATGCGCAACCGCAAACGAAGACATGGTACTCTAGAGAATGACACGTGTTCTAAAAAGAGAAAACATTACGTCCAAGCTAGATATAGGCTATTATTACAATTACATTCATCCTGAGCCACTTTGTTTTCATTGTGTCCCGTGTAGGATTCGCCTGTGATTTTGAGGAAGGAACTTCATCTCCTTTACAAGCTTAAAAGTTCTATGAAAACATCAGGAAAACTGTGCGTGTCTGTGGTGTTCAGGCCTGTTGCATCAATACACAAATCCTGTAAGTACATTACCGCGAGAACCGTGCGTTACATAATAATCCTATCGTGACCGTGTCCAGACGGTGCAAAAGAGAAGCTATTGCACGAGTAGCACATTTACGGTACTGACTTACAGCACGGGCACGGTACGACATGCCGTAACATGATACAATGCTTCCCATGAAAATGGTTTTCGTATAAGTAGGAAACGTACGGTACTGACTTACAGCACGTACATGGTACGACATGCCACAATAACTAGAGTGTTTTTGTATAAGTAGGCAACGTACAGTACTGACTTACAGCACGTACACGGTACGACATGCCGTAACAACTAAAGTGTTTTGGTATAAGTAGGCAACGTACAGTACTGACTTACAGCACGTACACGGTACGACATGCCGTAACAACTAGAGTGTTTTCGTATATGAGTAGGCAACATACGGTACTGCACGTACACAGTACGACCTTATCATAACAGTGAAATGGAAGCTGAGCTGATTTTAAGTAGGTTTGCTTTACCTTTTTAACTTTAGGGAAGCCTCAAGTGCCTGGTGGCTTTCCAGAGGGACAACCAGTAGATGAGGTAAGACGGTTGATGATCCGATGATTTGCTGTTTGTCAGCTGATGTCTGTCTATTCGTCCGTCTGCCAGTCTATTCGTCTTCTGTCTGTCTGTCTTTCTTTTTTTTTATTTTTTCCATCCATCCTATTTTCGAATTGGACAGAAGTCTGTTAATTTGTCTGCCTCGCTGTCTTAAATTCCGTCCCTCTGTCTATAGTCCCTTTTCTCATATCGTTAATACCACTGTGTATTAAGACTGAAGACTCATCTCCGCAGTCTTAGCCTCGCTTAAGAGTTAATCATTTGCAAATGTCAACTTTTATGTAAAGAATCCCACGGACTTTTAATGGTATCTGTGAATAGCTAACTTATAAACAAGGCTAAACCTGTGCAAATGAGTCTGTAGTCTTCAAAAACAGCGGTATGCATCGAATTTGAATCTGGTGTATTGCCTTGTGTCTTTTACTCCAGAAATGGATCCACTTTTATTTCTGTTTACAGTTATGTTCGTTCTGATCCAAATCAAAGCACGCGGGCGCGCAAAGATGCATAGGAATCGGGTTCTTCATAATAAGTATAAGAAAGTTTATTACTAAACTAGGATTGCCGGCGTAAGACAATAAACATAATTGTGAATTGTGAAAAGTGAGTCCAATTCTGGACTAGGTGTCTAATCTTCATTTTTTGCATTTAAAGAAATCTCTCAAAGTGGATTTGAAATTCATGGAAGCATTGCTCATGGCAGGTAAGAGGAAATAGAGAATGAAAAGGTGCGGAAGTTTTCTTCAATTCAGCTCCCGACCCCGCAAACCGCCATTTTATAGCAGTTCTTATTTATTAGATTTTTTCTAAAGTTTGATGATATGTTTTCTTCCTGAGCAGAACGCGGAGCTCTTCGTATAAGCATCCACCGTGGTCGTAATCTAGTAGCCATGGACCTTACAGGTAATTAATAAACAATAGACTGAAATAGTAGTTTTACTATTCTCACTGAATAAATTATCACCAAGCAGTATAAATTAAGTCAACACACATGGCTCGATCATTGCATAACGTCGTTTGGAGCTTCGAAGTACGAATTTTTCCCCACCCACCCACCCCTAAGCCTGGTGGCGGTGGTGTTCTCGTTTTCCCTATTCTCGCTGTTTGCCTCATCATCGTCGCGGATCTCGCCCCATAACTTAATCATACTGCGACGTGATAATGGCTTCAGTGAGAATATATTACTAATTACGGACAAAAATTCAATAATACACACCACTTTCGCGTACGATGCATACCGCTGTTTTTGAAGACCCCAGACTCATTTGCACAGGTTTAGCCTCGTCTATAAGTCACCTATTCACAGATATCATTACAAGTCCGTGAGGTTTTAAAACATTGGTAATGTTCAACTTGCACATTCTTTACATTCTTTACAGTTGACTTTTACAAATGATTTACTGATAAACGAGGATAAACCTGTACGAATGCGTCTGTAGTCGTAAAACACAGCGGTATTCCCCGAATGAGAAAAGGGACTATTGCGCGACCAACGCATCAATCAATGAAAAAGAATGTTGAAAATTTTGAATGAAGAAAGCTAAAAAACCCAGATACCTCGCTGTCTGGGTTGAGTGATTATGAGAGTGGGTCGTAAAATACGTCTATTGGCAACTGTAACTTATTAACCTATAATACGTGCGCAAGGGACTCTGGTAGTTGTAGTATATAAAGTGAGGTCAAAACAATGGCACAGATTAAGACCATCTACCCCCTTGCCTCCCATCCCCTAGATACCTGTTGAAATATTCGATACTGGGTGACTGTAAAGACTCTTTCTATACTCATATTTGTTGTTTAGCATACAAACAATCAATTTATTCCTTTTTGCGATTTAACTTTTTGTTTTAGAGATTTTTGAGGACAAAATCCAAGATTTCACCTCCAGAGGTGGGGGAGTACTGTGCAACCCCACCCCTCCCTCTCTAGATTTGGTCCAGTAAGATGATGCTGACCTTTATCAGTTATTACAAGTTATTATATAGATGTTAGGTAACAGGTTAACGCACTCACACTTCCATGGTGGTACCTTGTATTGCTAAGTTTTGCTTGTTCGTTCAAGGTAAAAGCGATCCGTTCGTTACCTTGCGAACCGACGACGGCACAGAAAAGTTTCGAAGCAAAGTCCAAAGCAAGACTCTCAATCCTGTGTGGAGTGAAACAGCAACAATATCGATGCCAAGCGATAGCGAGCAAATCATACTGGTGAGTGGGGAACCAAGGGAAAATGAACTAAGAGAAGTAATCCCCGCGCCCCATCGTGACCACTCTTTGATGTTATTTTTAGAATCATTCATTTGATCGTTTGTTTTTCTGCACGCTCTACCCTGTAATGCTCTTGTTTTCTTAATTGTGTTTTTCAAAAAAAATGTGTGCAAGCAGTATAGAGCGAGCGCAGTACGCGCGTGCAGAAAAACAAACGATGGCAAATGTGATTCTAAAAATAGCATCAAACGGTGTCAATTCGTTCGTTCGTTCAATCGTTCGTTCGTTCTCTTATCGTTCGTTTGTTCGTCCGTCCGTCCGTCCGTCCGTCCGTCCGTCCGTCCGTCCGTCCGTCCGTCCGGCTGTCCGGCTGTCCGGCTGTCCGGCTGTCCGGCTGTCCGGCTGTCCGTCCGTCCGTTCGATAGCTAAATTGTTTTGTTTCCTCAGGATGTGTGGGACAAAGATGCCTTATCACAGGAGAAGATGGGAAGTTCTGTGTTCAGCGCCTCACAGCTGAAGGAACTGACTAAGGTGTGTGATGTATCCAAAAACCGCCAGTTCGGCTGGCCGGCTGGCTAAATTTTTATCGAATTTTTTAGATAGTATCTAAGCTAACGGCTAACTCACGAGTTGAATCCTCAAACGACCTCTGGGCTGAACTAAGTCAGGGCATGGCTAACTCACAGATCGAGCCCTCAAATAACCTCTGGGCTGATCTAAGTCAGAGCACGGCTAACTCACAGATAGAACCCTCAAACAACCTCTGGGCTGATCTAAGTTAGAGCACGGCTAACTCACAGATAGAACCCTGAAACAACCTCTGGGCTGATCTAAGTTAGAGCACGGCTAACTCACAGATAGAACCCTGAAACAACCTCTGGGCTGATCTAAGTCAGAGCACGGCTAACTCACAGATAGAACCCTGAAACAACCTCTGGGCTGATCTAAGTCAGAGCTCGGCTAACTCACAGATCGCACCCTGAAACAACCTCTGGGCTGAACTAAGTGAGGGCATGGCTAACTCACAGATTGAACCATGAAACAACCTCTGGGCTGATCTAAGTCAGGGCACGGCTAACTCACAGATAGAACCCTGAAACAACCTCTGGGCTGATCTAAGTCAGAGCACGGCTAACTCACAGATAGAACCCTGAAACAACGTCTGGGCTGATCTAAGTCAGAGCACGGCTAACTCACAGATAGAACCCTGAAACAACGTCTGGGCTGATCTAAGTCAGGGCACGGCTAACTCACAGATTGATGGATTTTACCCTGATAGACTAGTGCGATTACCTTATCTTAAAAAAAAACTATAGCTCATTCCCCACCCTTTCCCCCCCCCCCCCCCCACCCTACATGATCATATAATGTATTGTTCATGGTTTTTGCTGTGCAGGAGCAGGAAACGAAGCACTGGTTCAAGTTAAGCAACACCAAAAGCGGAGAGGTTCAACTGAGCTTTGAATATATCACACCTGAGGTAAGACTGCCACTATAACTAACACTGCCACTGCCACTGCCACTACCACTACCACTACCACTGCCACTACCCCTGCCACTACCACTGCCACTGCCACTACCACTGCCACTAACCACTGCCACTACCACTGCACTACCACTGCCACTACCACTGCCACTACCACTGCCACTACCACTGCCACTACCACTGCCACTACCACTGCCACTACCACTGCCACTACCACTGCCACTACCACTGCCACTACCACTGCCACTACCACTGCCACTACCACTGCCCACTACCACTGCCACTGCCACTACCACTACCACTACCACTACCACTACCACTACCACTACCACTACCACTACCACTACCACTACCACTACCACTACCACTGCCACTGCCACTGCCACAAACTTTCGAGTCACTTTCGCTCTTAAATAACTAGCTAACAACATAGACGAAGATACTCCAGGTGATAAGAATTACCGGACATGCTTAATTTCCAAGATGGCGGAGCGTGTAGTCTAGCATATCAGCAAACGCGATCATCCTCTCCTTTTTCATTTTCGTAATCTTTGTATTTTTTGATTCATGGGTGAAGCTAATAAAATGAAATATTATTGTCATTTTACAGGAATGCAGCAAGGTAGAGCTGAATAACAACAAGATAATAGATGGTGAGCCAGGTAGGTAACATTTTTTTGTGTGTGAATTTTTTTCCCAGGTGATTTTTTGGAGTTTTTTAAAACTTTTTTATTATTTTGTTTGTTGTTTTGTTTTGTTTTAAATTTGTACTTAATAGGCCCTTTGAAACAGTTCAGTAATCACGTGCTGATTAATTCATGAGAGCAAATAAATGAAAATTTCGATTCCCATGGGTGAAATATACTGGAGAGTAAACACACTCTGTACAACCTGTTTCGAGAGATCGTAATAAAACTGCATTTCGTAACACACTGGTTGAACATCGTTTCATTCAGTTCTTTTCAAATAGCTAAGGAGAATCACCAATTTAGTATAAAAACAAACATTTTGCTCTCCAGTACAGACACGTGACCATTGACTACAAACGGCCTACTGTTTCGTCGTGTTAGTTATTTGCTTCCAGTGTTTGCAAATAGGAATAGAAAATCTGACATTTCTTCGAAGGGGAGAGGGGAGGGGTCCTGGTAAACACAAGTGCGCTTTTCGGCAATCAGAAGGCTGAGTGAATTTTAAAATGCCTTGTTATTAAAACTGCTGTGAAAAACAAGCCAAAATAGACCATTTTCGACATATTCATATTGACACTCATATATGTATAATTAATTACATGCTCATACTCAAAATTAATTGTAAAAGCAAATTAGTAATGCATATTTCAACATGTTACATAAAGGAATTATTTAATTTTAACTGTGTCATTCATTCTTCATTTTTCATTGGTTGTCACATCAATAAATAACTAAATTACGAAAAATAAAAATTGGCGCATGCGCAATCGCGTATGCATATCTTCAAAATCGTTAGCTATGGCGGCAGCTCGTTTTTCTGAGCTCCTTGAAGAAGACTGTGAAAATATTCCTGATTCAGAAACAAGAGAAAATATGACAGAAAGTAAGTTTCCTAGTCAGTCGTAGGACCATATTTAAATATATAATCCCACCAAAAAATAAGGTATAGGTTTCTGTAAGGTTTATTTTTGATTTCATTCTTTAACTCATAACATGTATACAAAGATATCTCATTCGTTTGTTGAAAGTAATGTTAAATTTACCTCTTTTTTAGTGGAAGTTTACAGTCGCGTTTATAGCCAATATAAAACCATTGCTAAATAAATGCCTAAAGTTTGAATTTCTGTTTAGTTAAAAATTTATCTAAGAAAAGCTTTAAAAAAGTCACTCATTTTTATCATCTTCATCTAATATTTACGAGGAAAAGTGGAGAATATGTGTCAAGTGTGTGTTCGTTAATATTTTCTGAATTCTCCGCACGAAAACGAAACCGCCATCGCAATTCTTGAGTCATTAAGAAAAACGTTACAAAACCTCGAAAAACCCTGAGATAATAAAAATGTAAACGAAAATTATTTTAAATTAAGCTAAATAGACTCTTTTATGTTTTTGTCTATTTCAGAAAACGTGTCCGATATAATAAGATTTTTTGTTTGAGTTGTATCTATACATGGCCTCTTCTCATATGCAACCGTTAGAAAAAGAAATTATACTCTAGAGAATAACACGTGTTCTGTGATGGGAAGATATTACGCGCATGATACTATGAGACAGTGATTTACAAGTTAGAATGATATCTAAAGAAAAACTTTGGAATCACAAAACTAGGAAAACCTAAGGCAAGACAAAATGATTCGCTGCGTCCGCTGAGTTGAAAATGTGCGAATTAACAAAACTACAATCTTGATAATTTAGCTATTCGCTGATAAAGTATGCGTTATTTTTTTTTATGATTGCAGAATCGGTCAAACCAGAAGATCTTGATCAGGACCAGAATCGCAAATCAGGTATGTTTTTTGATGTGATAAAAGGCCTAATTCGCATCGAATTTAACTTTTTTCTATAAACATTTTCACGATATCTATTTATAGTTAACATTTTTTGAAGATTTCCTTTACATCGTCGAATTAATACTTTTTTTGATTTCATTGACTCAAGAGAATAGTTAGCCTCATTTCAAAATATTTACAATCATTCATATCAAAATATTCACATATAACAACGATAAAGTAAAGAATGCATAACTTTAACAATACACTGATGTAGTAAGGAGTTTGTATGGAGGATAAACGGCCCCACAAGCTCTTAGCTTTAATGCCTACCGTGTATAAATGAAAAATAATTGATTTATTTATTTATACAAACACTTTGAAATTCCATGGAACCTTCGCTGAAACACATCAGAACATTCTGCACAATATCGAGGCCAACCAGTAGCCTGTGTTTGCTTGGCGGTCCTGTTGTGCACGTAGGATGCAGGGTAGGGGGTGGGGGCAACACCGCATACCAGATATTCTAAAGCAATCTGAAAGTGCTGATCCAATTCTAATGTATGGATCGCCTCTACATTGTCTTCTATACACCGACTTAGTATTACTAAGCAAAAACCCAAAGGATTTACACTCATAACTCAACCAGCTAAATTTATATTCCAATAGTAATGGGTTAACAGTGAACATTTAGAAGACAAAGCTTTGATCTTTAATAAAGCAGGACGACGTCTAATCAATTATACCTTTCGCTATAGGGAACATATCCTTGAAAACGTTCGGCTAGACAAGTATCTAGGTCTAACCTAAAGTGCTTTCGGGAATTTCTCGATTGCACAATAACTGGAACTTAACTAAATCAGCCTTAAAAGCTTTGTTTAAGCTGAAAAAAGAGATGGGATGTTTTTTAACCACTACCCTACATTAACACTAAAACTATATTTGACTCTTAGTTTTAGTAAAGCCGATCCTTCTTCACAGACAATATGAAGACTGGTAATCCAATTGAGTCAGTTCATATAAAATTTTGCTTGTCTAGCCGAATTAGGTCAACTTCCCATAAATTTAAATGCAAAATTAAGATCAGTTGATTTTGGTTTAAATATATATAACGAAATTCGAGAACCGCCAAAAAACTGTCAGCAATTGTATATGGAGAGTCATTAGCAACAAACAACAATAACTGGTCTAGTAAAGTAAAATCTCTATTAGACCAAAGCGGCTTAGGGAATATCTGGCTTGACGTAAACTGCAATCATCGTTCAAGTCAGAATCCATTAAAAATAATTAAAATAGATAAACGGATATAGAAATTCAACTCTGGCGAGGAAAACTCTTCAACGATAAAAAAAAGGAGGCCCCTCAGGCCAAAAAAATAATTAAGGACATATCGTCTGGTAAAAACAGATTACTCGTTTGAAAATTATCTAATCGAAGTTAAAAAATTTTGAACACAGAAAATCATTAACCAAATTGAGAGTTAGTAATCACGACTTTAAAATCGAAAAGGGAAGACACTCAAGGGAGGGAATACAAAAACAAGAAGAAAGGTGCTTCCATTGCCCAGATAGCGTAGAAGATGAGAGACACTTCCTTCTTCACTGTACATTATATTCAAATGTAAGGGAAGAACTCTTCAAGGACATAAAAAACAGTTGTTTCTGCTATTTATGAGTCCACCCAAAATGATAGCAATAACAGTAGCAAAATACGTCCACAACGTACTATTTAAAAAACGAGTAGGAGTGTTTTATGAAAGCACGAGGCGTAGCCGAGAGGTTTTAGACCTGATAAAACACGATCTACGAATTTTTTGAATTGCTTCAAAAACTCATGAACAATTTATAAGATTTTGGTCCAACTGGAGCCACCATACGCGTCACGAGCATGGACTTTTTTACATCGATAGCAGTCCGTATATACCTGTCATGCGCAGTTGAGGTTTATAGGTCACTATCATGTGCAGTCATTCCCAATAAAGGCTCCCACATTTTAAAGACAGCATGCTAGTCTCAAGACAGGATTGCTAGTCACTTAGATTTCGTGGGTCGTCGGTGATCATATGTAAGACAGAACTTGATGAGGCTCTAAGTCTTCATCTAAATTTGGATATGCCTTTATCTCTGATAAAGTCGTCCTTATTAGTATTCTTTATATAAAGAATACTAGCGTAGAGTTCTTTATCGGATATAAAGCACGTGACGTGTGTGGTGGCTCCAATTGGGCCAAAGGCTTATGAATTATTCATGAGTTTTTGAAGTATATTCTAATACTTGATACCGAACAAAAAGGTCTATCTGTCTGTCTGTCTGTCTGTCTGTCTGTCTGTCTGTCTGTCTGTCTGTCTGTCTGATCAGTGCAGGCTGAGGCTAAACCTGCAATTAAGTGCAGCGACAGGTTACGTGAAGCTACACCTTAAAAAAAGCTCTTTCCATTAAGGACATTTTTCCACCACAAAAACTAAAATGTCGTGCTCTAAATATTTTATTTTACACTACAAATTATGTTTCTCTTTATATCTCATAACCTTTTATGGCATCACAATGGCGTGTTCCATCCTTGTAAAATTAAAAATTATTCGCATGCAATTCTGTTATATGAAGTTCCCTTCGTATGTTTCTTAATAATCACATATTTATCTATTTTTCAGTGAAAAATCTTTGGTGAATTCATAATTTCATACGCGATTGAATCTTTTAATTCTTGTTTTTATTTCTGTGAAGGATGGAAAGTTATGCTAAAGAAGCGACGAGTGTTTGGTATCACTGCCTTTTCAAAGAAATCTTCAGCTGGCACTCGTCCTCCTTCTAGCAAACTTACGAATAACGATGAAGCCAAACAAGTAGAAGATGAACATCCAGAGGATTTAGGGAATGGCTCACCTGGGGTTTCAAAATCTTCACGAGCTCACTCCGCAAGATCTTCCGTCTCGAGCCACGAAGAACTCATCTTGACAAACGAAGAAATGTCTGTCCTCGTCAATAATAAAGAAGTCTTTGATTCGACGTCTTGTTCATTAGAGGCTAAAGCGAGTAGAGAAAGCAAAACACGTCCGAAGTTACTCACAGTTGTAAACTCGGCGAAGAACAAGAAAAGTACTGATAACCATTCCTTTGGAAGTCCTGAAAGAGACGATGAAAATTCTAGTGTACAGGACGACCATTTTGACGACATTGAGGAGCTACTTGGTGGAAAGACTGAGCTAAAAGAAGTCTCTCGTCATTGGAAAATGAAAGGAGTCAGGAAGAGATTTCGATCGTGGAGAGGCAAAAAACAACGAAGTGTAAGTGAGAGTGATGTGATTCGCGCCGTGGAGAAAGAAAACGATGATGATGATGCGAAAGAATTGTTGGAAGCGTGGTTCGATTCGGCAAGCGATAGCGGCAAAGACGAGAAAAAGTCACAGAAAGTCAAGAAGCATAACAGTGTTGGGAACGTTGAGAAGAAGAATTCTTCGCCTGCGTTAAGCCGACAAAGTCCTAATATTAGAAAACGTGGATACTCGCTCGGCGATAAAGAAAAGCGTAAAAACAAAAATTGAAACGATTTTAGAAGGAAGTAAAACAGCAATGAGAATCGCATCTACACTGACTCGCATGTAAATCGCAGTAAATAGTTCGGCCATGCAATCGATAACGTAAATGACGTACTTTGAGACTTTTTCTGAACATTTTGTATTAAAAATGATCTGATGATTGCTCTGTTTTAAAATGCATACTTTTTTTAATGTGAAATGTTACAGGCGAGGTTTAGAGGCGGGAAAAAGTCGTCGCTCCTTCATTTCGCAAGAATTCAGGGTATTCCCGTTCAAAGGGCAGAGTCTTCAGCTATCAATATAAAAGAACTAAGATAACTTCAATTCAGAAGTAATCTAAAAAAATGTCAGAGAACTTGAAGGCGACATACTTAAAGTCCTTATATAGTACGATTATGAAGAGAGGTTTTGCACCATCACGTGACGGCAGCCATGTTAGATGGCAGGAACAATACAATCGTTTTACATAAGAAATAATTCAATTCCCAAGCGCAAAGGGACGTTATTGTTCTGCCATCCAACCACAGGCAGTCCAACTGGATTATGGCGCCGGCACGTGTTGGTGCAAAACCTCTATACTAGTATTAAAACACTTTATAATATGTTCATCGCAGTCACACAAACAACAAGGGAGGAGTTGGACTCGACATTACGTAATCATCTAATTTTTTTGGTGTAATTAAATATCTGACAAATCTTGCCAACATTAAAAATATTTAATAACTAACGTTAAAGCAAACGGGATCTCACTTTGAAATCGATTCCTCTTTTGTCACGTGACTGCAAATAATGTAAGTACGTTGTGCGTATTGTTAGTTTTTATACCTGAAAATCTTTGAATAAAGTCTATAGTAACTGAAAAACTGATACTTCTTTAATTTTCTTTTAAGTCTTTGTTGATGTTTCAACACTTACACCGGTATTTCTTCATAAACTTGATTTTAAGAAACGCAGAAAAAATCCCGGCTCCAGAACCACACGCTATCTTTTCCCGAAATCATAGTCAAAGGCGTTTGAATTTTCATTTTATTTATAAATATTTTACTTTTTTCATGATAGGATGATGATTATTATTATTGAATTCGATTTTTTGATTCATGGATTCATTGAAGCATTGTGTCATGAAAAAATATTTCTTGAAACTTACCAGATTCATTCTAATATTTTCCAGTCTCACTCATTTTCTTTTTTGTTCTTTTATTTCATTTCATTCCATTCTTTTCTTTTATTTCATTTGGTTCCATTGTAATTTGTTCTTATTCCATTCCCTTCTCCTCCATACTATGCCTATCTATTCTATTCTATTCAATTTAATTTCTAATTATTCTATTCTATCATTCTATTCATATTATTCTAATTCCATCCCCTTCTACTCTAATTATTCTATTCTATCATTCTATTCATATTATTCTAATTCCATCCCCTTCTACTCCAAGGTATTCCATTTTTTCATTCTATTCATCTTATTTTGTACTGTTCTATTACGTCCATTCTTTAATTTACGATGTTGTTCTGTTCACATTCTATTCTGATGTTATTCCATTTCATTCCATTCTATATCTCATTCCACTCTGTTTGTTTTTTATAAATTTCATTCAATTTTCTTTCCGTGTGATTGGTTTAATTGTTATCTTATGATTTCAAAACTAAACATAAAAATAATTATTATCTTAATAATTATAATGATAATAATAGCAATTACTATACACAATCATAATGCACAATTGCAAATCCTTTATTTACCAGTAACGAGGGTGGCACTAAATAGCAAAAACTACGCTAATATAAACCTGTGGCCCTCAGAAACATCTCTGAGCCGTTAAAAAAAACACCTTACCTAACGTAGCTAGAATTTCTCCTTTTCAAATTAAACGGTCACAAAAAAATTCACTAGAAATAAATAAATAAACAAGCCTTTATATTATTTTTTTCATTTTAATTAAAACATTATTTCTAGATTTGCAAGACAAAACAGATTTTGAAATTTGAATTCAGTTAGACAATACAGACTTTCACTTCCTCTTTATACTATGACAGAGAATTATCCAGAAATTCATTTAGACCACGAGGCTTTTGAGATTTTTTACGATAAAGACTAAAGATTATGCAAATAAAGGGTTTTTATTTCAACACAATCTAAACAAAGCACTCTATTACATTTATTATTCTGAGCAGCCGGCTAAAATGGAAATATTTTACAACGATTTTATTAACTAACGCCAAAAAAATAATTCTTAATTCAAGAATTAAAAGGAATCTAGAGGTTAAAAAATTACAGCGTTGACTCGAAGTCCTTGAGTATCAAAGAAGTAAAACTGAAAGAAATCAACCTGAATAGCGCCGTGTCATTTCGCGTTCTGTTTTGAATACACCGTGAATAAAACATGAAAAAGTCATTAAAATTATAGTCATTCAACTCCTTTCTTTTGCATTAAGAAAACCGAATTCTAAATTATAGGTTTTATTTGAAGATTTTCCGAATTATACTGCACAGAAAAAAGGTTGCCTCAAATCAAAGGTTGCCTCTTGAATAACTAACTTTATGAGCTTAATATGTAGATCAAATAATTAATATTTTGAAATTCGATACGAGAAAGCTGATTTTCCCATGCTCTTTTAAATACAATTTTTTCTAGGCCATAAGAAAATAAATTAGTCCAGTAGGAAATTTTCTCTTCTAGATTTTCAACTTTTCTTAGCTTATTTTCTACATTTGAAGGAGCTGTCAAATTCAAGATATCTTCAGCATTGCTGTCACAGTTCAGCCACTGGTTTCATTTTGATAGTTCGGCTTTAATATTTGAAAGCTTTCTCACTCTCTGGTGAATGATATTTATCCAGAAAGAACACTTCCAATGAATTGTTCACAGTCAATTTGTCCTTGCTTGTCTTCTAACCCTTGAATGAGAACATCTACTTCTTCATCGGTCATTTTCTCGCCCAAACTCGTCAACAGATGCCTCAACTCGCCTTCGTTGATCATCCCAGAGCCATCGATGTCAAACATTTTCAAGCTCTCCACAAAATCCTCGCTAGTAAATTTGTTTTTTTTCCCTCGAAATGACTGAAAGATAGGTAGAAATTCTTCGAAGGAGATTCTTTTGTTCCCCTTTGGATCCAGCTCGGCAATATTTTTTTGATCTCAGCATTTGTGGGATTTTGCCCGAGACCACGTAGAACATCGCCTAGTTGGCTTGAATCAATATGATCGTCTCCAACTTTGTCGTACAACAAAAAACATTCTCTTAAGTCTCGGATCTCCTTATCTGTCAAAGGTTTGTCCATTGTTTTGGTAGAAGAATTTTGAACAGAACTCTCTTTCTCGTTCACTGATCGACTCGCTCTTTTACTGTTCTCAGTTCCGGAACTAAAGCCGGTCAAACTGTCGGCCAAACTCATTTGCATGTTGAACAATCAAAGTTGCATTATGGGATTTAGGCTTTGGATTTCCGGTAAGCACAGGGATCCCAAACGAATGAATTTTTATTTTAAGAATTCACTTATTCTACCTTTTTTAAAAAAAAGAAATATTATTAAACCTCTGTCTAATTATTTAGCTCGAGAAATCGTATTGCATGTCATATGGGATCGATAACACATTGAACTGAAATTACGTTACAAAAAGGGCAAAAATAGTTCGTCTCCGCATTCTTAAAAAACTTTTCTACCAGATAAACGACTGAAAATAATTATCTTGAAAATTCGAGTCCCCAGCCGAGGGCTACTGAGTAAATCATTGCAACACAAATTCTTAGAAAGAAAGTCAGTTGTTATATTATTTTCATCATACCCGCTGTTTTATGATAATATAAATACAAATAAACAGGTAGATTTTCATTATTAATTATGAATTGAAAATTTTGGCGCTCAAGGACGTGACAAAGAGACAGGAAAAGCCGCTTTGTGACAACTTGTTTTGTTTACCTGTAAACGGTCGCGCTTCCTCTCTCGATTAACAACGTAACAGCATACGGTTGTGCCAGGAAAAAGCTTGCATAATGGCGACTGGAACTGCAGAAGAAGTAGAAGCAAAGGCAAGAAGACAGAGGCAAGACACCCAGTTCCGCCTGTCATTGTTTGTAATAGCTCTAATTTCATTGTCATGGTTTCTGGGAGCATTTGGCTTCTCGTATCTATGGTGTTTCTTCTTAATACCTTTGTGTTTCACGGTTTGGTATCGCAAAAATACGAAAATAATTGACGAAAGAGTCCGTGAAGCAGAACTTTATGTGCATCGGAAAAAAGCTCTTAGAAACGAGGAGTCTACGGAGTGGCTCAATTTTATCTTAAATCGATGGTAAGTTATGGAACTATCAAGCTGTCATATCACAAACGTTTCAAAAATATCGTTTAGTTGTTTTTCAAATGCATTTTACGAATAATTTACTTCAAAATTGAACTGCTGCTAGCGCTATAGCTAGCTGTCGTAAGTTTACGAAATTTCTTTCAACTTTCGAAAATTTATTTCGATTCCCGTGTCGAGCTGCACTTGCAAGTCATTAATCGTTTGCAGTATAAAACATGACTAAAAGGGTGTAGCACTCTAATTCTATATGGAAGAACGTTTTCTTTGTTTTGTAAACTTACATCTTTTTATTCACTGATTTGGTGACGGCCCCACTTATAAACTAAGCCTTTTGTCTGCATCGTATATATTGAACTCATAATTTCATCATTATTTAGTATGTGAGTACATTGTATAAGTGTATTTCGTAAAGTACTTATATTTTGTTTAACATAACGTCTACTTTAAAATTAAACAATTTTCGCAACATATTGTTTTGTTTTTGTCCTTTTTATTTACTAAAAATTTCAAGTGCACATTTAAAAAAGTATTTCTTCGGAGAGATAACATTTCCAACAAAAAATGTGAAAAAAATAATAAAATTTTTAGAAATGTTGAAAAAAAAAAATGTTTTCATTCATATTGAAGTAATTTTGGATCAACACCTCGAGTAGCATTCAAATGGCTTACTTGAGAATTCTGATTGGCTGGAAAATAACCACGTTTAAACTGTTTGTCCAATCAAATACACGTGAGTAAGACTTTCATGCTGGAATATATACTTTCCTAAAATCTACTAAATTATTTAATTATTTTGTAGTTATTAGAAACATAAATGTTTAGTTTTTTTTGGAAATGTTGAGCTAATAGTGTTGTATTTAACTAACAGGTGGAATTTCAGTGAAACTTCATTATGCCAGCTCATTCGCGCAAGCCTCAATCCTGTCCTAGACTACAGCAGGCCCTCGTTTATAGGTATGTAAATAACGAGCAAGTGAGATTGGTAAATTCCTGATGTGGATCCCTTCCCATGAGAATTAAAGTATAGAAAAGACGTGGCCGCCATGTTGGATGTTTGTTTTTTGTTTTTTGTTTTTTGTTTTTTGTTTTTTGTTTTTTGTCTTGTTTTGTTTATTATTTTTGTTTTTCGTTGTTGTTTGTGCGCGCGCATGTTTTTTCTTACTTTGAGTTTTATCTTTAAAAAATGGTGACAGAGGAAATAAAGTAATCTTCTTTGAAGAGGTTTTTGTTAGTTCTTGGAGAAGACAGCCAGTGAGAATATAACTAAAAATATATGTTGAAGCTGAACTAACCTGCTAGAGCAGTTTTCGTATGTCGACTGTGTAAAGCTCACGGCACGAACACGCCAGACTAATCACATTGCGCAAAAAAACAAAACAAAACAAAACAAAACAAAAAAAAAAAAAGAAAAAAAAAAAAAAAAAAAAAAAAAGAAAAAGAAAAAGAAGGAATCCGCCAATCTAAATCATAGAAAATAAACGTCACGGTCGCGGCAAGGCACGCATACACGGCACCAATTTTTTCGCATTCATACGAAAACTGTTCTATAATAACCCAACCCACGAAGTCAGTGGCAAACATTATTATTTTTAATCAACGCTTAATTGATCTATATCAACCGGGAATCTATTGTTGTTTTATTTTAAAAAATCTTTTTTATTAAAAGAAAGCATGGAATTGATTGAGTTCACATTCGGTAAGAAGACTCCCTTTCTTAAGCATGTCAAAGTATTCGAGAACATTGATGAGGGTGACTCACCCAATATGCCAGCAACAGACCAGAACATCTTCAAACCACCAGACGACATGCAGAAACGGCAACGCCACTTGCTTGTGTTGAACATGGACTTGTGTCTTCAGGCGCCTGACACTAAAATTGTTATTAACGTGCGACTTGGCGGGAAAATGTAAGTAACACTTTTTACAATAACCTACAAATTTCTCGCGCGCTGATTGGCTAATTTTTATCGTCAATGAGAAAAGAGACAAATAAGCTGTCGTCAACGAGCGCGTGTTGGCTGTATTGACCACTAAAAATTAAACTAGAAATTGTAGGAAAACTGCAAAAAAATGACATCGGCTTTTTATATTTCTGTACGTCCTCCTATTGACGATAGATTTCGTCATTACATTGTCAAAGTAGTATTCGGATCCACTCTACTTTGAAAATGAGATGACGCAATTTATCGTAGATAAGAGGAAAGACACCTAAAAATCTGACGTCAATTTATTAAGTTGAGCAAAGAAAAAATGAGTCACTCGTTTATAGTATCGCTGGTTTAATTCAGATGTTAAACTACGTCCTTGCCGTAATCTCATTAACTGCACCAAATGGTGGTCAAACACCAATGTGCTGTGTCAGCCAGAAAGAATTCTATTGAAAATAAATTTTTGATTGCGCTTATGAATAATTTTACACGAAACAAGAAATGACCGTCGTTAGTGCAACCCAGCATTTGTTAGGTATTAATCAACAGAATAACCTCATGAATAGCATTACCAACCTTAAGAGTAGGGCAAAACCCATCTTAAACAAATATAGTGCCTCTTGGGTAGGATCAGTATATCTTTATGATGTTGCAACAAAATTTATCCGATCCCCTCTCCTCTAGGCGATAAATAATGAGCGAAGAACAAAGAAAACTAAGATTTCCTATTTGATGTTCCATTTTCAGGCTTGGAGCGGATGTTGATGTCAGCTTGGAGGATGTAAATCTATCTGGCCGAGCGCAGATTGTATTCGAGATGGATCACATGATTCCCTTCCCGCACATGAAAAGTGTCGCTGTGACGTTCCTGGAAAAGTATTTAAAAAAATAATAATGATAATTTATTCGTACTTTGTATATACTATGTTTAATAATATGCTATTGCTTGGTATCAATCAGATATTAATGAATCTCATTACTGGCATTCACTGAAGGGCAAACACTGCCCGACATGTCCTATCAACAAGAGAGTATTGTATTGCCACGTACCTGGTATCAATCATATGAATAAATCACATTACCAGGCTTTAGCGAAGTGCACGCATGCCTGTCATGCCCTATCAATCAATCAGAGAGTATATTTTATTGCTTGACAACAATAAGCTAAACAAACCTTATCATCGTTTATCTCTTGCTGTTGGTTTTAGTTAGTCGAGTATTTTTACTTTGTGATTGTCATTCTAGACCTGAAGTCAGCTTTGATGTGTGTATGATGCGTGCTGTACAAGTAATGGACATCCCAATGTTAAAAGATTTCATCAATGCACTAGTCATAGACAGTCTGACCTACGGTAATGCTTCCTTGCTTCCTTGCTTCCTTGCTTCCTTGCTTCCTTGCTTCCTTGCTTCCTTGCTTCCTTGCTTCCTTGCTTCCTTGCTTCCTTGCTTCCTTGCTTCCTTGCTTCCTTGCTTCCTTGCTTCCTTGCTTCCTTGCTTCCTTGCTTCCTTGCTTCCTTCCACCATCCCTTTTATTAGAATAACATTTCATCCCTACATTGTTTTTAGCTCTCGTGGATCCTGGGAGGATCGAGATTCCTCTAAACAGTGTTGACACTGAGGAACTGCTCAACGCTCCAAGAAAATCTACTTATGGTAAGTACACCAGTTATTTCATCATTTTTTGTTAACTTGAACTATACATAACTTTGTTCCTTGGTTGGGTTTTACTTCAGCTAATGGAGTGCTGACGCTGACTGTAAAGGGAGGTTTACCTCAAAAATTTACAGGTAAGTCTGCTTAATTCTGGGAATCGAAGGAGAGGTAGCTATAGTAATGCACTTACTCTCACCTATTTAATTTGGGATATGATTACTGGACTTACAGCGCAACGCAAAAGTATGAAAGCACACTTCTATGCAAGGGCTTGTATGTTAACCCGACACATTTCGATGCGAAACTAGCTGGTTTTACCAAATAAGACGTGTAAACGCTCGTTTGGCAGGAAAAAGCCCGTGCATAGAAGTACATTAAATGTGGTCATGCTTTTGTGTGTTGCGCTGTAATACCCTGCATGTTTCGAAAACAAAATGTTGTATATTTTGATGCAAACACCTAAGAGAATGTTGCGGCGTGTATGGTGGAAGCTTCGCACTAAAACATAAGTGAAAAATATTACTATCCCCCTTGGGATGACGATGCATGATACACGATGTTGATGGTGCTGCTTGATAATAATTATTATGTTGATGATAGTAATAACGGTAATGATCTGATACATAGATGACCTTGGGATGACAATGCATGATGCACATGTTGATGGTGCTGCTTGATAATAATGATAATGTTGATGATAGTAATAACGGTAATAATCTGATACATAGATGACCAAATCTTCACATCGTTCAAGTTGGCGGACCAGGACGAAATCAACTCGGAGAAGATTCAGGGTGGAACAACATGGGAGGGTTCTTTCTCGTTTCTTACCTACGACTTGGCCAACGAGCATGTAAGCAGGCTCTTAAAGTTCTTTTTGATTTGATTTTATCATGTCTACGTTCAGCTCTACAATCAAGTGATTCAGTAATGATAAAAGGGTAAATTTTACACCGTCAAAAGATGAAAAAACTTACTGACGTTTCGGACTAGCGTCCGAAACGTCAGTAAGTTTTTTCATCTTTTCACGGTGTAAAATTTACCTTTTCATCATTACTGTTTCATTAGAAACAACGACGCAGCTCACACTAAGGCCTCGTCCACACGTATCCGGAAATTTTTGTATCCACCAATTTTTTTTTTTTACGGATACGGGTTGTGTCCACACGTGTCCGGAAATTTTTGTATCCGTGTCCACAAATTTCCGAAAACGGTCTCCAGAGTGGAAATTTTCGAATACGCTCCGAATACGGATACGTGTGGACGGCCGCATCCGCAAATTTTGCGCATGCTCAATAAGAAAAACTATCCGTCAAAGGGACTAGGCACTAGCGTGCATCAGGGCGGATCAAGAAATTTGCGGATACGATACGATACAGTGAAAACGATTCGAAAACGATTCGAATACGCTGCGTGTTGACGCGAACATTTTCGTATCCGCAAAAAAAAATTTGCGGATACAAAAATTTCCGGATACGTGTGGACGGGGCCTAAGTTATCTCTTCTTTCAATCAAGTGATTATGAGTAACGAGCTGGGATGGGGTGTCTTGTTTAACGTTTCAACGAGTCAATTAAAAAATATATATTTTTAAAGCAAAGGTACTGATAAGAAAATATTATTAGAATGCTTTGTTATCGTTAAACAAGTTAAGATGGTGGTTATGACGTACCAGGCACATATATTTTCTATATATTTAGGTTACTTGACTTGGGTTCAATCAGCTGTTTTTGAATCTCTGCATTATCTGCTTCAAATGGTGTCAAACACTGAACACCATGGACTGTCAACAAGAAAGAATTCTATTGAAAACTTGCGATTCAATTTATGAACTTTCCGTACGGGACAGGAAATGACGTCAAGTGAAACCCAGCAAACGTCATCAAAATCAGCGGTTCACATCGAATGAGAAAGAGGTCTATAGAGGCTTTGCACCATCACCTGATGTCAGCCATGACAGGAGGCACAGCAAACGAGTCTTTTACCCTGGGAAGAGGAATTTTTTTTTTAGTGTAAATTAGATTAGACCGGATTCAATTGTTCCTGCCTCCTGTCATAACTGCCTTCTCGTGTTAATGCAAAGCCTGTCAGTGGCAAATCATTAATACCTTTTCTTTGGCAGATGACTATTGAAGTTCGAGGTAAGCGAGTGTTTGGTACCAAGTACGTGCTGGCCAAGTACAAGATCTTTTTGAATAGTCTTAACCTCGAGAAAAAGAAGAAAGTGTAAGTAAATTTTTTTTTTAAATTTTCGATAGAAATTCAAAGTTCTCACGAATAACCTGTCGGCCGATACAACAAAACTTAATGTTTTAATGGTTGGCACATTAAAATCACAATGACTGATTATGAGTATTACCGGATCTACCTAATGCGGGGGTTAGGTTAAGGATGGAAAGGAGAAGGAGAAGGAGAAGGAGAAGGAGAAGGAGAAGGAGAAGGAGAAGGAGAAGGAGAAGGAGAAGGAGAAGGAGAAGGAGAAGGAGAAGGAGAATGACAGGAAGAAGGTGAATGAGCTTCATTGAAGACCGTTTTTATTTGTAAAGTTCCCACCTTGGATCCCAGGCAGGCAAAAAGAATCCTAGATAAACAGATGGTTATAGCGGATTCTAGCTTGTCTTCTAGAATGAACTGGCGAAATATTAACAATTAATAATGCCATTGTGCATTTTCGTTACTAGTGACACGGTGCTTGAGAAGGAAGGTATCAAAGGATCGCGGCTCGAGGTAACAATGGAATATACAGCACTAGATCACATCGACGTCAGCAGTCGAACAAATGAAAAAGAATTTCTTGAAAAATACAACATGAATGATCCTGTTAATGAAGGTAACTCTGCCCGTCATGTGCACACTATTAATCTAAGAGTATTCCAAGTAGTATAGGGAATGGGGGTTCCAGCGCAATCTCAACACGGGGTAAGACCCGCGTCAAAAATCCACCTACGGACGACCCCCACTCCAAGTGTGGTTGAGGGCAACAGCGCACTTAAATATGTTAGTCTATATATGGAGTGCGAAGAATATAAGAGAACTTTTAAGAAAGAAGCGGATTTGAAAAAGCATTTGAAAATGAAGACGAAGTGTATGAGCAGTTATGATTGTGGATGTGGTAAGAAGTTTGAGACTAAGGTTAAATTGTTTTGGCATTGTCAGGACTGTGAGTACGACTACGACGACCTAAAAAGTGCTTGGTATTAGGTATAAAATATTTCCTATTATATAGATGGAATCCCAAAGCAACTTCAGCACGGTGTCAATACCCGGTAACGGTGAGATTGACGTTAGACAGTTTTGGCGTCAGTCAGAAAGGAAGGTCAAGAGAACGCTTCGAAAAGGTATAGAGGAATTAGGAGCCCTGAAAGCTAGTATAATGGTAGAAGTAAGTTTATCAAAAGACGAGGTAATGACGACAGCAATGTTGCGATCAAAGTCGTTAGTGATATTAGAATCCACGAATCTGGATAGGTCACTCAGTGAAGCCTTAGAAGCAATAATGGAGTCGCTGTCTAACTACACGAAAGAAGGATCGGGTTGGACAGTAGAGGAGGTTGAAGGAATAGAGATAAGTATAGCCAGGTACGTACCCATACGAGGGGGGAGTTACGTACCGCTACCAACGTGGGTAGAAAGGAAGAAGGCTATTGTAAACGTGAAGAACGAAGACAATCGATGCTTTATGTGGGCAATCAGGTCTGCACTGTATCCAGCAGAGAAGGATCCCTGTAGGACAAGTAAGTATCCCACAGATGATTTAGAGTGGGATGGTGTGGAATTTCCCATGCAGTTGATAGACATCCCCATATTTGAGGAAATAAACGATCTAGCAATTAACGTTTACGGAGTCAGAGAGCAGACGATAGTACCGTTAGTTCTGTCAAAAAGTAAAGGAGAGCGCGTACATTTATTCTACCACGGCGGACACTACTCATGGGTTAAACACATTAGCAGACTATTCTACAGACATACTAAGCACAAAGGCAAAAAGTACTTCTGCGACTGCTGCTTGCTGTCATTTACATCCTTAAATACCCTAAAGAAACACGATGAGATCTGCCGCGGAGTCGAAGAAGTGGCGCAACGGATCCAGATGCCCACCAACAAAGAGCTTTCATACGCAGACCATCAAAAGCAGATGCAAGTGCCTTACGTGATATATGCAGACTTCGAAGCGTTGATAACTAAGGAAGAGCAGAAACGTGGCGCCACGAATAAGGTAGGATTACACGAGATCTGCTCCTTTGGTTACATAGTAGTCAAATCAGACGGTAAAGCAAACCCTCCTGTGATTTACCGAGGTAAGAACGCAGCTAATGAGTTTCTAGAAGCATTGCGAGAAGAGGAGGGGGAGATTAGAGAACAATTAAGACGTCCAAAGAAGATGGAATTTACCAAAGAGAACCAGGAGGCTTTTAACAAGGTAAAAAAAATGCCACATTTGTCAACATACGCTTCTTCAGTTTGGAAGACGAGCCAAGAAAGCGTGGGATGAAGATGGAAAGTATCTAGGAGAAGCTCATTTTAAATGCGGGAAGTATGCTAAGAAAGGTGAGAAGCCGGGAAAGCCCTCCACGCACTGCATTCACTGCCACAAAGCATTTGTTGAGGATTTCTATGTGGATAAGGTTAGAGATCACTGCCACATCACGGGTAAATACAGAGGGGCGGCTCATTGGAAATGCAATATAAACTTCAAAGTAAATCCAGACATGGAGATTCCGGTGTTCTTTCACAACCTCCGCGGTTACGACTCCCATTTGCTACTACAAGGAACAGACGGCTCCGACGTCAAATGCATACCCAACAACAAAGAGCGCTACATGTCCGTAACTGTGGGTAAGCTAAAGTTCTTAGATTCGCAGCAGTTTATGGCGGACTCCTTAGCAAACCTCGTAAAGTATAACACCAACTTTCCCATTTCCAGTCAATACGGCGCGGAAAGGAAAGGAGTCTACCCATACGAATACATGGATTCCTGGGATCGATTCAAAGAGTCCCTACCACCCAAAGAGAGATTCTACAGCACCCTAAACGAGTCCGGTATAAAGGATGAGGAGTACCAGCATGCGTTAGACGTGTGGGAAAAGTACTCCTGTGAGAACATGGGTGACTACCACGACATCTACCTAAGGTCTGACGTAGTGCTGCTTGCAGATGTTTTCCAAAGCTTCAGAAAGATGGCTATGGAATATTACGGATTGGATCCCGCTAATTTCTACACGGCTCCTGGGCTCAGCTGGAGTGCTTTGTTAAAGAAGACAAATGCGCAGTTGGATCTCCTAACGGAATACGACATGTATCGGTTTATGGAAGACGGTATCCGCGGCGGCGTATGCGGGCCCAGCCGACGTTACGCCCGCGCAAACAACCCCTTAGTAGAGCACGACCCAGAGAAACCAACCACATACATTTACTACCTGGATGCGAATAACCTTTATGGTTGGGCAATGTCACAGTACCTACCTGTGAGAGACTTCGAATGGGATCCAGTGAAGCCGATAGACTTCTACATGCAGGTAGGAAAGGAGGAAGACAAGGGTTACGTCTTAGAAGTGGATCTGGAGTACCCAGAGCGCCTGCACGACGAACACAATGAGTTCCCCTTAGCACCAGAAGCGATAGAGATACCATTTAAGCAGCTAAGTCCGCTGCAAAAGCAAATGTGCCCTGGTTACAAACCGTACAGGAAACTAACTATGAACCTGATGGATAAGAAGAAGTATGTGGTGCATTACCGCAACCTGCAGTTCTACGTGCGACACGGAATGCGCGTAGAGAAGATTCACAGAGTCCTAAAATTCACGCAGGAACCCTGGATGCGTCCCTACATTGACTTTAACACGCAAAAGCGTACCGCAGCGAAAAATGACTTCGAGAAAAACCTCTTCAAACTGATGAACAACAGCGTGTTCGGAAAGACAATGGAGAACATCCGCAAGCGCGTAAGCGTAAAAATAGTCAGCACCAAAGAGGAAGCAGAAGCATACGTGTCACAGCCAGGCTTCGTTAGATACGTAGAAATGCTGAACTTCTACGTGATTCACATGAAAAGGGCAAACCTCTTACTAAACAAGCCCGTTTACACAGGCTTTACGGTGCTGGATCTATCGAAGCTGCTTATGTACGAGTTCTACTACGATAAGCTTAAGCCAAAGTACGGAGACCGCTGTCGCCTCCTATACACAGACACCGACTCCCTAATTCTAGAAGTGCAAACGGAAGACGTTTACAAAGACTGCCTCCCCGACATAGACGAGTACGACACCAGCGGTTACCCGAAGGAGCACTTCCTTTACTCTGCGAAGAATAAGAAGGTAATTGGGAAGATGAAAGACGAAATGTTAGGAAAACCCATAGTAGAGTACGTGGGTCTGAAACCAAAGATGTACAGCGTGCTAAAGTTAGACGGCGTAGAAAAGAAAGCTAAAGGCGTAAAAAAGTACGTGGTTAAGAAGGACATTACGCACGAGTCCTACCTCAACGTATTACGAACACGCAAGGAACAGCGGCATAAGATGAACAGCCTGCGCAGCTACGGACATCAAATACACAACGTTACACAAGAGAAGGTGTCACTGTCTGCATTTGACGGTAAGAGGTGGATGTGTGATGATGGTATCCATACGATAGCATTCGGACATCACACGATAAGCAGTTCTTCTTTGACGAACCCACGCGTGGGACCATCATGAAGATAATACAAGATGGGCTGGCCCTTCTTAGCTATCGCACTTCGGATCTGATAAGTTTCCAAAGACCAATTAGGATCCGTAGCTCTTTTGGATCCTCCTTCTAATTCACCCGGCTCATAGAGATATCGAACCGTGACGTTTCCTAATCTCTTCTCCTGGGGGAAGACCGCCCTCGAACTTCTGACGAAGGACTTGTGTTCCACGTGCTTCTTTTTTATGGCATCCTTGGGTTTTATTCCCGTAGCCCTGGCCGCCTCGTTGTTCAAAGCCGCGACGACCTGGGGGAGCCTCTGAGTCCATTCCCTGTTGCGTTTGGAGGGATCTTCCAGCTCTTTCCAATACTGGTACCCAAAGAGACGCTCGGCCAAGGTTTTATTAAATCTTTCGACGATGCTCTGACCCCTGTGGTACTCAGCTTCGGCTCTCCTAATCTTAGTGTCGTGGTCTTTCAGGGTCTTAGTAACCACGCCCATGAACTCCGTCCCCGCATCCACTTGCAGCAGCTTAGGCCATTTCAAGACGCGCTTATAAATCCTACCTAGGGCTTCTGCGACTTCCCCAGAATCCTTGCTGGTTATGGGTTCGGCGTCCTTGTATCTGCTTGCGATATCAACTACGGTCAAAACGTATCTATAGGTCTTTCTTCGCACCTTATCGTGCGGCAAGAAGAGCAAATCTGCCTGATGAACTTCATTGGGGGTATTTACGGTGAAGCTGGGCCTGGGAATGTACTTGGGCACGGGAAGATAAACCTGCCAGAGGGTTTGTTTTCTTAGCCAGTTCTTAGCCGTTTCATCTGATACCCTGGCCGCGGTCGCGAGTTTTTTAATAGCCGACGCTCCTCTCCAATAGCCTTCGGGTCCATAGTAAATCCTTTTGAGTTTGTCCTCTACGCGGCCCATTATATGAATTCCAAAACAAGATTGATCTTACGTCCGTTAAAATCCACCGTCTTTCCGTCCACTTTGATGGTGATGTTTATGCTTTCTACCAAATGAGACAAGTCATAGCTCAAAGAAATGGGAGTGTATTCTACTGGGTCAAATGGATTACCTTTGGGCAGAAACTTGGACATAAGAGAAGACTTTTCTCCATTGTTGTAACTATGAACCAAGTCGCAATAGACTTCGTAAGAGGATGCGACTTTCCATTTCACATCATATGTACTGCCGCTATTTATCGTGGTACTAGTAAGACCTAGGAGTTCTACCAATGGACTGCCCATTAAATTAGCGCTTCCACTATTTTTCTTGAATTTCATTTCATGGGGTAATCCTGTGGTAAGAGTATATCCGTGCTTTGCTAGCTCCTTAGCCAGTGTTATAGGGGTGTAATGGGAATCTGGTATTTTTGGTTTGGTGCCGGAAGTTCCGATGACAAAGCCATTAATTAAATTATACCAAGAATTGTACAAAGAGCAACTAACCAACCGAACCCTTTCCGCGCGGATGGGAGGATTCAGACAAGTGGTAAAGTTATTCTTGTCGCTTTCCAAAAAGACGATCATTATATTAGATACGCCAAGGTCACGCCTCCCGCCAGCCCTGCAACTCCCACGAATACCAACTCACTATCTTTTTGTTTCTTAGAAGGCTGGTAGTAATTCTTAAACTGAGGCTTTCTCAACCCCGTTAATGCCGCGGGGTGCGCTTGCGCATAGAGCTTGAAGGCGTAGTCTGTATTTTCGAAGTTCTTATCCGCCTGCATTTTGTCTTGGTAGTTCTTGTCCAACCAATCCCGGTAGGCTTGTCTCTTCTTATTCCAAGCCTCCACGTCCCTTTGATATTGCTCCAGCGCTAAGTCGTGCCTCTTCCTTTCGGCGTTAGATTCTGCGTTTTTATCACCGCTAACTAATTTATCCAGATATCTACCACCATAATTAGCCCCTGTAAATGCTAAAGCTGCAATAACTCCACCTGCGACTAAGCTAACCATTATATGTTAGGCAGGTACTTTTCCTTTCGTAGGTAATCCTTTAGCATGATAGCCCCGCCTACGGCAGCGGTCATCTTAGCGAAATTAGCGAAGCTCTTGCTTGGGTCTTCAGTAAAGTCTTCTTTGAGCACTTTCTTACCTACCCAACCAATACCCGCAACGATGGAAGTAATGATAGCTGCTTCTTCAACAGTTTTCAACAACGCGGTTGACATTATATTACAAAGCGAGAAGGTTATTACTCCATTTCAGGGATTTTGCTTTTTCTAACAGCCGGTTCCACAGGTGCGTGATATGTTGCGACCTCCCACTTTACTTTTGGCTTCGTAGCCCGCCATTGTAAGTAGAGGCTGCCTGCTGCTATAGCAATTCCTATCGCGCCAATGACGTACCCAGGATTGATAAAGGATTCCTCTTCTTCTACCTTTTCCTCTTTCTTTGCTTTGTTCTTCCTGTTCATCTCCGCGAGCTTCTTCCCCGCGGCAACTCTGCCTGGAGATTTAGCCTTGGTAATCTTCTGCTCCTCCTGAGGTTGCTCTGCCTTCGACTCTGGTTCACTCATTTATATCTAAGGACTTGAAGGACTTGATAAGTACTTGACAACGACTTGACTAAGTACTTGAGAATGACTTAAGGACGACTTGACGATGACTTGACTAAGTACTTGACTAAGTACTTGAGAATGACTTAAGGACGACTTGACGATGACTTGACTAAGTACTTGACAACGACTTGACGATGACTTGACAACGACTTGACTAAGTACTTGAGGCGACTTGATCAGGTACCTCAGTAAGTGCTGCCTGAAAGACCTTTTCGACTTCTCTGTCCTTCTTGAAGTCCTTCCAAGACACCAGTACCTCCTTCAAGTCGACATGCTGAGCTACGTGCAAAGCCGCAGAGGCGACTGCCATTAACTTACCGCACTTCAAAGACAACCACCCGCAGGTTATCTTAAGTTCTTGGGCGATGACATAGTCCTCGCTTATGTCCTTCCGCAGTTGCTCCACGTCGTCTATGGGCAGCGCAAGTCCAAGCAATTTAGTCGCAAGTCGGATAGCGGAGTCTGCGACGGCGTCCGTGGTCTTACTTGCAAGGGCGGTCTCGTACCTCTTATGGAACTTCTTAACCTCCTCTTCTGACAACTTGTTAACTTGCTCATGGGTAAGTTCCTTGCCTATCATTTCTTTACACTTCCCCGAAGACACAAGGATGTTGAGTTGTTCCTTGAGGTTACTTTCGTCTAACTGTGTGGGGACTTCATCTAAGAGCTGCTCAATCTCCATATACATTAACGTCATAAGGAAACCTCAAAGAGAAGATCATCTTGGAATGTTGGTGCGTCTTTAAATGCCGCATGTATTCGTGTAACTGTTCCTTGGATATCTCGCCGCCGTAGTCGCTTAAGATGGTTTCCAGGTCAGACTTACTCGGAGTATAAAATACGACAAGTGAACCTATGTTTTCCCTGAAGGGCTTAGAGACGCTGGTAAGCTGCTGCGAGAGCAACCAAACGCTGATATTGTCGTGTCGGCCGCTAAAGGCGAGTTTAACGAGCTCGGAGGTGCGCTTTTTTTACGTCGTCCCCACAGGCAATGTCATCCAAAATAAGGAGTGTTTGCATGTCCTTGGGGAATTGTTTATGCCAAAACTTCAGATGCCCGGATAACTCATTAGGGTCTAAGATATCCACAAAGAAGTCATCGTCTTTCGCGCCTATGCCTTCCCAGGTACGGTTATTCTTGTAGGTGGGGCAGAGCAGCGCTATGTAGTCGAAACGGTATCTAAAGGGTCCTAATAGCTGCTCCACGACGAATTGTGTCTTTCCACAGCCGGTGGGTCCTACTATCAGAGCATTGCAAGGTATGTGATCTGGATTCATATATAGATGGAACCAGTGGAAGCAATGCAAAGAATTGTCGCCGACGCAAAGGATAAAAGAGACACCATAGAAATGCAAAGGGAGGAGATCGATCGGTTAAAAGAGCGCGTGCAGGAATTGTACGATGAAATGTGCGGCCTGAAGCGTGCAGAACGGTTTGGCGCCTTGTTGACGATGGCGACGTGGGCTAAGGAGTCCGTTAAGGACTTCATTCAATATCCCCCCTAGAATGTTAACAATTAGGTTAGATCTTTGTTAAGGAATAACATACCTCGAAATAAAGATGTCTTAGAATGTTAACAATTAGGTTAGATCTTTGTTAAGGAATAACATACCTCAAAAAAAAAGATGTCTGATAACGTTGACATCTAGGTTAGATCTTTGTTAAGACGTTATATAGTGGTTATCGTACTGTTATGTATAGATGGACTGCGCGGTGTGTAAAAAGAAGTTTAGCTCCAAGCAAAGACTACAATACCATGTCCGTAATGGTGTTTGCACAAAGAAATTGAGTAAAGTTTGTAAGGATTGTGGTAAGGAATTCAGTACTGTTCAAAAGATGCGACAACATCAGGACAAGCGTATTTGTATACTTTGCAAGGGCTGCAATAAGGAATTCCCTTTGGGAATGCAGCAACACTTAAAGAGAGGAGTTTGTGATCAGACCAGGCAGTGTGGTTTCTGCAATAAGATACTTAGTAGTCGACAACGTCTTCAAACGCACCGGAAAACACATGAACTAAGTTATAAGTTCCACTTTAGGAGCTACGACTTAGAAGGCGTGGATTGCTACCAATGTGCGGATTTGATGAGCCGCTGCCTGCATAAAGAGGATTACTTAAGGAATCGCATAGATTACCATAAGAAAATAGTCCGTACTTTCCCCTCCTTTGAACGCGCCGAAGGCGTTCCGTGGACTAAAAGGGAGTATTGGAGGCAGGAGTGTGATCGCTGTGGTTGTGTCAGAGAAGAAGAACATATCTTCAACTGCTTAACAATTACTTAACCTAATTGTTAACATTCTAAGACACTCTTTGAAATAGCTTCCGGGTGTCTTAACAAAGATCTAACCTAGATGTCAACGTTATCAGACATCTTTTTTTTTTGAGGTATGTTATTCCTTAACAAAGATCTAACCTAATTGTTAACATTATTGGGTGTCTTTATTTCGAGGTTCCCAGTGTCTTAACAAAGACTTAACCTAGATGTCAACGTTATCAGACATCTTTTTTTGAGGTATGTTATATGCTAGCCTACGCAGCTGCCTTTCTGGGAGGCATTCTAATTACCCTTTCAATATATGGACTGTATTACTTGCGAACTACCTGCCGACTGCATTACGACTCCCAAAGCACCTAAAAAATACACCTGCCTTCATTGCGACAGGGTATTCTCCGAAGGATCCTTTGTGGGGCATTGGTGCTCTGCGGAGCAGCGGACTTTAGCAGACGTCCTTACGAATGCAGAGGACTCTCAGGCTCATACTTGACTACGTCAAATACCCACCTGCCATCCTTTTTACCATGACTCATAACATGGGTAACGTCCTGCCCTTCGATGGCGTACCTTATCCTATCGGGCGCCCAAAGGGTGTATGTTCTTTTTTTATTCTTTAAGACCAAGCGCAGGCGGTCCAAGTCTTCGAAGACCACATAATTCTTTATCTCGTAGATTTCCCCTATTCCTAAATCCTTCCAGTGTGTTTGGATGAACTTTAACTCGTTAAATTTATCCTTGTCCATATATTCTATGAAATATCTTTAAGTGTGTTGCCAAAGTCTCCGAGGTTTTAAAGACCTTACAGCACCACCTGCAGGGAATTCGTAGGTGTTCAGCATACGCAGTGATCTCCCTGCAGATTTCGTCGTAGTCGCTGCCTACGAGCACCTTATAGCCGTTTTCTTCATACCTCTGTAAGAGTAGTTGCTGATCTTCAGATAACCTGCCGTTGCCTTTCGGGGTCTTTAGCTCTATGCAGAATCCACAGTAATGTGTATGCGCATTCAAGATCATTAAGTCGGGTTGACCGCGTCGATATCCTTTCTGCCAGCACTTTATACGTTTGCCAACCGAATCCTGCAGTTCACCTAGACCAGGGGCTATGAGCATTTGGGGGTAAAACCTGCGGATGTAGTCCACTACCTTTTTATGTAAGTCGAACTCATTTTCTATTTTGAATACAAACTTGTTTGGACCGTCGAAGCGCTTGTCTATTGCATATTTACCCGTCTTACGCAGCGTGGGTAGGACTTCCTCAAAGACCCAATCACGAAACTCCACAGCTTTGGGTAGTTTGGAGCTAAATATCAGTTCGTACAAACCAGGTTCGGATATGAACACGGCATTTGGTTGTGTAGTAAAGGAGCGGTGATTCGCAGCCCCTTGTAGATCAACCCATTTTTTCTGGTATTTCTCAGATACGTGTGCTCTAATTGCATCTCTAGGGCGCTCATAACCCAACGCCAAAGCCACCTCCTTTGCTTTGAAATAAAGTTTATCGCCTTGCACTATGCATTGCAGTTTCGTACCGTTGTTTTCAAATATTTGCAGCATTGTATATCTAAGAAACATTTTAACCTTAATAGGTAACACTTTTAAGTTGGTTCATTTCTACGCTCAGTTGCGCGTCAGACACCACAAAGACGTAGCAGTTTATTTTGTCGCCGTCGCCCGCACTGGCGTTTTTGGTGCGTTTGATCTCCAATGTTATGCCATCCTGCGTATTTACTAGACGTAAACCCTGACCATGTAGGTCTTCGTCGTTAATGGTGCGCATGTCGATCCACAGCGCGTACTTATCATTAAAGAATTCCTCAGGGCTAATTTGGTCGCCAAACTTGCGCATTGCCTCCCTGTACACGTCTGCGGGCTTTATCCCCTGGGAGTATACCTTGTTTGGAACGCCGTTGATATTCACGCCGACGTTAGTAATGTTGGGGTTGTGAAAGTCTTCGGAGTCACGCTTACCGGCCTCGTAGGGTTTGGCAAACACCAGCATCAACCCCGTAAGACTTCTTCGGGGGAGGTTAATGCTTTGGTTGATAACCTCATCCGTCTTATCCAAGAAGCTAAACGTCTTATACATTACTACGTGGTCGTAAAGGAATGCCTTCCCGGAGCTGTATTCCATGCCAGCGCTACGGGCCAGCTCTTCGCTGTATACCGTTTCGTACTGTAGCTCTAAGTTGGTGATAGAATAGGGATCCACGGCTCCACTGATTGCGCTGTCCATGCCTCCTATGACATTCGTAGTGTCCGCCAAGGTTACTTCAAACTGTAACTCGGATAACTGTCTGGGGTAATACACACCATGGTTCGTAATCACTTCAAAGTCCAAAGGGATAACGTACTTGCTACCATAGGCGGTCTTTACCCTCGTCGCGTCTGCTACTGCGGTTGCTCCACTGGAGTCCGTAGGCGCTGGGTTGGTTTCACTGCGAAGCTTACGAAGGATAACGCTTCCAATTCCCTGCTCTATCTTTTGTGCACGGTCGAAGGCTGTTAGCCACAGATCCTTATACGTGGTGTACAAATCGTACCTATTCAAATCCAAGAGGGATTCCCCTGCGAACTTGATTCTCATCTTAGAGAGAGGTTCCTACCCACATTATTGACGGTATAGCGCTTGTCCTTGGTGCTTGGTTGTATTGCTAGGTCAAACCTTAAAGCCAAGGTGCCGGGTACCAATACTAGGTTATCCGTTAGGCGGGGCACGCCTACGTACAGCGTCTCCCCCGGCTTTGCGCTAGAAGGTGTGAATGTAACCCGGTGAAAGGTGCGTTCTGCTTTCAGTCCGCCAACCTGCTTAGGTAATACGTTGGGGTTTAACTTTGAGCTTATCATATATAATGGAAGTAGAAGGAACGGATTTTGATCCCCTTACTGAAGAAGGTCAAGTAGATATTAACGACGAAGAATACGAGTCTTTGCTTCCCGATGACAACGTAGACTCCCGAGGTCTCTTTGATAAGCTAAGACGCAAATATGGTAGCAGGGCCCGCAATGCTCTACACTCTTTAAAGGGTAAGTGGCAATCAAGGAACCCAGGGAGATCTATTCCGGAGTACTTGGAATTGCAAAACTTGGATTCCACGGACCTAAGAACCGAAATGCTAAGGGGGCTTTTAGACGACGTAAGGGAGAAATTTCCAAATGTGGACTTGACCCGCCTTAATTTCCAAACCGGAGATAAGGGGCAAATTCAAATCCAGTATCAAGGAAGGGATAAGTGGTATAATCTCTACCAAAGGAGAGACTCCGACAGGCTCACCAGTAATCTCCCAAAAGAAATCAAAGACGCATTAGGAAAACCTAATCTAGTGGAAAGACTAAGAGAAAACAGCGAAAACGCCGGCAAAGCCTTCGAAAAGTTTGCAACCATAATGCAGCAGCAACAAAAAGGCGTTGAAGCGATAAGGGAAGTCGAAAGACTAAAGGAAACAATGGAGGAAAGGGAGGCAGAATACATGAGACAAAATCAACTACTCCTCGATACTCAAAAAAGAGAACTCGACGACAAGGATCAACGCATATTAGAACTTAGAGAACAAAGAAACATTTCTCTTCGCGAAAAAGACGGCGCTCAAAGGGCCTTCCGGCTTGCCCTGCAAGACCTGGATACTAGTAATGAGGAAGCTAAGAACTTACGAATCACCATAACCGGCTCTTTGGAGGAACGGCGGCAGTTGGTTGCCGAAATCAACACTAAAGAGGAGCAAATCCGGCAAAGAGATCAGGCCATCGAAGACCTGGAGGGGCAAATAGAGCGGCAGCAAGAAGTAATCGAGGACCAAACTCGTACCGAGGAAGAAAGGGAAGCAGCTCAAAGGGAAGTGGAGGCCCTCGAAATACGCCTTGCGGAATTGCGGGCTCAAAAGGAAAACCTGGAAAAAGAGCTGGGGCTTACCACCAAGGAAAAGGTAAAAAGAGCCCTTTTGAAGTATGGCGTTCCGCTGGCATTCGCGGTCGCTATTTCAAGCGTAGTAGGAGTTATCCTATCCGCGCTTAAGGCTACAGGCGCGGGCGTAAAGAAATTAGGCAATGGACTAACGGACTTGGGAAAAAAGATGGCAGCCGGTCTTCCTGGGCTGCTGGGTTCGGTTGTTTCCTTGGCACTTAGGGCTGGCGGAGAACTGTTGAAGTTCGTGGGGAATAACATTTGGATCTTGGTTGTCGCTATTGGGGTGGTACTCCTGAAGAAGCTAGGTCGATGAAGGGACCTTGGATTTCCTGTCCTTAGAATTGCTGCGCTCTTTCCGCGTCCTTGATTGAGGATGATGAAAGATAGTATTTGCGCCGCCCTGATAATTTGGGGCTAGCGGCAGCACGCTCATAGTGGAAATGGGTTTATGACTCCAAACCGCATCGATAATATTGCTACCCACGCCAATGCTGTTTATCCTTGCGCTGCCCGGCGTCGACCCATCGTTGCTACCGTCATCAGGAAATATTTGTAACTTAGCATATTTACAATTAATTACCATATGAAACGTGACCGGCGTCAGATCTTCTCCGCTAAATTTGTTTGGCTCCATCGAAAAGTGGGCCGCTCTTCTGCTGTTCGGGGAAGTTCGATAGGGGGGCAAAGGCTCGTCATTCTCATCGACAAGCCTAAACCCCACATTCGCGCTCACTCCCGTGTTAATGCTAATGGTGCAAATGACTAACGCAGGACCTCCAACTTCAACCCACATTCCCATATCAAACCACTCATGCCTTGCGTACTCCTTTACGTCTAAGTAGTGAACGTAATGCGTTTCACTTAAATGCGGATTCATATAATTTAAGAATCACAGATTCTCACAGGCTTAACACTGTAAGAGTGCTGATGGTCGCGTGATTATAAGGTCGATCTCTTTGATCTTCTATGCTATTTATGCACGCCGACGCCGTGTCATCTACGCGTATTTGCAACTTTACCTTCCCATGGCAATCAGCAACCATGTGAAAAGTCCAAACCGAGAGATTTTCGGTGCTGGTGTCGGGCGGCTCTACCGAGAAATGTGTAGGCTCTCTGTTGTTTGTCTTCGCGCGCATGGGCTGTAATACTCCATTGTCGTCGCAGAAACGAAATCCTACGTTTGCATCACTCGCCGTACCAATGCAAATACTGCATATTATCAACTTCTTTCCTGAGTAGTTCAAATTCACGGACATGCCCGTGACATCAACCCAAGATGCTTGGGTGTATTTTTTCTCGCCTGTGTAAGTCGTATAGACACAATCTACTCCAGCTACGTAGGGGTTGTTCATCGCCATATATAATAACTCAGACCAATGCTTGCAGCTGCTAAGCCGGCCTTTAGTAAGTTATGGTCATATTCCTCGGGTATCGTAGGCAGGACCTTCTTCTTTACGTTCTTTGGTGCGGGCTTTTCTACGTGCTCCTTCTTAGGCTTCTCCACGAAATGGGGGATGTTCCTAAGAGTGTCAGAGTTCACGTCCTTCACCCCAAACTTCATATCCTTAGTAGCTCGTTGAAGTTTGTTGTTGTATCCTACTACAGAGCCAGTATTTATAGATAAATTACTAGGCATTAACCAACAACCCGGGGCTACTGCATAGTCCAACCTTGCCTTAGAATTTTGTATAGCTAGTTGGTAACGCTGTACGCCCTTGCTAATGTCACCCTCCAAGATTGAACTTTCAAATAAGATCAAAGCTTCGGCTCGCGTTTCTTCTGCGGCGCCAGTATTTCCGATTATGCTGGATCGGGTGTTTACCTGAGCTCCAAGGATAGAATACACGTAAGCTTCTATGCTGCGGTTTAAACGGGCAAGGCCGGCTTTGGTTAGTCCTTTACCTTCTGGGGGTATGAAATTAAAGTATTGCTTCGTTTGCTCGTCGTTGGTAATCTTGATAATCAGCGGGTTAGCCCCTGCATACTTACCGCCCTCGTCTTTGAACAGAGGTCCGTCTCTGACTTCCTTAGTGGTTTTGGCATTTGGTTCAAAGAAGGTGCTACTGTCGTGAGTTTCCTTATGATACCCAGTGTTCCACCGTAGATTCAATGCATGAACTTCCCTGTTGCTTAGCTCGTGCCCACCAATCCCCCAATAAGCCCAAATATACCCCAAGCCATTGTTAGCACCGACAGTGCATCTAAAATCCTTCCCTACAACACCAAACTCCTTACAAAGTCGGTCGTAAGCAGGAACGTTGTATTTATTATCTCTTGGATAAAACGTGGCATCTCCCGGCAGCGCAATAACACCCATCTCATGCAGTATTCTTCGGACGGTAAAGTGGAAGTGAAACATAAATATCGAATTCTTCATCAAGTTTGCACTTACACCACAGCCGCTAGTGGTACACCAAACCGCAAAGTTTAGTTGCTGCGGCCAATAACGCATGTTAGGACCACTTAACCATTCATGAGATTCCTTAGCGGTGGTATGATTAATGGGAACGTTTTTGAAGATATCTCGCACCTTTAACGGAAAGGAATGGTTGTTAGAGATCCGCATGTTCAACGTTAGGTCCAAGCTTGGATGTTCATTAAATGAAACCGCGGGTATCGGATAAGTACCGGTACCAAGCAATAATTCCTTTGACCAACCTTGCACGGGTTTAGGCTTAGGATGCTTCAGCTGAGGCGTAGGTTTCAAATCCTCATTGCTGTACATCCTAGAGCCTTTAAAGTAAATCCCATCAGGCCTCCTTTCGAACTTACTAGGGTCTGCATGCGGAAACATCTTCCTAAAGGCCCTCCAATTCCAGTAATCTCGATTATTGTGATGTGGCTGCTCCTGTATATCATTCCCAAAAGCGTCGTACATTAGTATATATAATGGATGTTATACCATCAGCACCTAAGTTGTACCCAGATGTTCCCTATACTACACCTAACGAACTAAACACCGAAAACTTTCGTCTGAATAAAGCGAACTTAATCTTGGCTTACTTGGAAGGGCAGGCAAAACACTACGAAAAAGTCCGAAAAAAGTATGCTAGAGCCAGAAGCATATTACATAAAATCGCGATAACTTCCGGCTCCATGTCCGTGGCTTTAACAGGCTCTGGCGTTGCTACTTCGCTTACTGGGCCGGGAATAATCGTTGGAGTTCCTTTGGCCGGCGTTGGGGCAGCCTGTGGTATTATCTCGGCTGTTGCTACGGGTATTATGAAACAGTTGTCAAGCAAAATATCCAAGCATGACACGACAATAGCTCTGTCAAGGGCTAAAGTAAATACAATTACCGATCTTGTCTCAAAGGCTCTGCGTGACAGAAAGATAGACGACGTAGAATTCTCGCTTATCTTAGCTGAAGAAGACAAATACGAGAAATTAAAGACGGACATAAGGAATAAAAAAACAGTCGTAAGAGATCTTTCCGAGGAATCTCGCAAAAAGATCTACCAGGAGGCAAAAGAAGAGCTTCAAAGAAAGCTTGCTCAGTAAACATCTGCTTTGAAAAAAGCAAAACAGGATTTTATTTGCATATTGAACGCCGGCTGTCTGGTTCATATGCAAATTAATTTCACAAATTTATTTCACATTTGTGAAACGTTTTCACAAATGTGAAAGAAAATTGTGAAGGTTTTGATTGGCTGAAAAACATGTGACGTAAATGGAATTACATCATCGCCTCGGAATCCATCCTAACAGGGGGTGGTTGGGGTCTATTTTGTAAAATATTTCGTAAATTACGTCAGGGTAATAAGGAATATCCTTATTCAGCCGACAAAACATCCACTCGGCTTTTGTCATATCAGAAACCTCAGGAATAGACTTACCGGTAATTTCAGACAAAATGTAAGAGATGTCTTTGTAATATTTCCCTAGCTTTAATTTTTTCAATGTCTTCCGTAGGCTTTGTGGGGTTGGCTCTTCTAAATGGTCTATGATTTTCTTCTTTACTTCGGTGTCTAAATATACCGGTCGATAACCTTGGATATGACTCATCCAGTCCCTAAAGTATTTTATTCTCTTATAAGGTGTTTTCTTACGACCTCCATTGGCGTAATACTGCTCTCTGGTAGCATTTGGTACGGCAATACGAATATTCTTACCACACTCGTAACACTGTGCTGACGTGTCGTCTTCTATTTGCATTTTCTTACCACAACACCAAAAGGGTTCTGGCTTAGGTACGCTAACTTTAGGTCTTAGACAAATTATGCAAAAGTCGTTAACGAACTTCTTACATTCTTCGCACTCCATATATAGACTAACATATTTAAGTGCGCTGTTGCCCTCAACCACACTTGGAGTGGGGGTCGTCCGTAGGTGGATTTTTGACGCGGGTCTTACCCCGTGTTGAGATTGCGCTGGAACCCCCATTCCCTATACTACTATTCCATTATATTCTTTCGTACTAATCACAGCTGATTGAATCTCATTACTAGCCTATCATGACAGACAAACACCGTCTATTGCTTGGTATCAATCAGCCAAATGAGTCTCATTACCAGTCAATATATAATGACAGGCAAACACTGTCCACCACAGGCTATCTACCAGAAAGTATTCTATTGCTTGGTATCAATCAGCTGAATGAATCTCATGAATCTTATAACCAGCTCGTCATGACAGGCAGACACTGCCCGCATGTGCTATCAACCAAAATTCTATTGTTTGGTATCAATCAGCTGAACGAATCTCATGAACCACATTATAATATACTGTGCAATGACAGGCAGACACTGTCCGTCATGTGCAGTACTATCGACCAGTGTGTATTCTATTGCTTGATACCAATCAGCTGAATGATGAATCTCCATACAAGTCTACAATGACAGGAAAATACTGCCCCCATTCTCGGGTTTATTTAATTAAGTCTATTATTGTCTTTTTCCCAGTTGCTGGTGTTCTCCTAGTCGTGTTGCACAGTGGAGCACAGCTCTTGTCTATGGATGCAGATGGCTACAGCGATCCTTACTGTATCATAACCGCAAACAAAGAAAAAGTGGGTTATGCTCGAGCTCTTTTACAAAGTGATCTAAGAACTTAGATTTTTCATCTTTTATACTCATTTTTATAATTATTGTCCCCTTCACAGTTCCCTGCGCTATCTATGCATCGAAGCGAGACAAGAATTGACCTTGCAATGAAAGAGACAATTTTGAGACCTTGGACAATGATTCGAATGTCTCTATTATCGCAAGCTCACCGTTCGTCTCGCTCCGATGCAAAGGCACGGCTACTTTTCAAGATAGCGCAGGGAGCTGTAAAGAGGACTATTCTCCAATACTTCTATGTATAATACTTCATGATTAATGTAGTTCTTTGATGCAAAACTTGCAAAATTTAATGTCAAAAGCTTCATTTATATCCGCCATAGCTTGAATTGACTAGATGCTTTGCTTTCGGTGATTGCCTCAGTCTACCCCAGGTGTATAAATGGGTAACACCAAACTTTTTGTGGGGCTTCTACAACGGTCTAACACTTGCGGCGGGGGGAGTGTAGGGTAAAATAATCATGGATGTTTAATGGTTCTGTTGAATATTACAAACGTATTGCCTCTCAACTGTGTATGTGGTATGCTTTAACAAACAGATCAAAACTACTGCGCATGTGCAAGGAACAGTTAATCCAGTGTGGGACTCTACAACAGAGTTCTTTGTCAAGGATATTACTAAGGTAAAGAAATTCATAAAACCTTCAACAGACTTTATTGTTAGTCTGTCACATCAATGCATTCTGGGACTGTTAACTCAGATAAAAAACACCTAACAAAATAACAACAAATAGTCTAAGCGATTAGACAAATCTTACATGAGTTTAGAACAATGGGAAAAGTTAATACGTAAAACTTCGCTCTGAAATTTACAGTTTAGACTCTTGCATTCGTTCATGAAATTCCTTTAACTCTGTTCTTTACTTTATTCTTTTCCAGACAAACCTATTTTTTCTGGTTTACGACCGTGATCGCAATTGGCAGGGACTGTCTGACGACTTCATGGGATCTTGTTCTTTCAACTTATCAAAGGTACACAAATTGTTTTAAAAACACATAGTCAAGGTTAGTCGTTCGGAAGTTGTACAAATGTTATGCATTATGGGGCTCTTTGGAGGGACGCTTCATCAGTCAGTTGACATTTTTTGCATCAAGAAACGAAAGAAATCTGAGATTTAACAAGACAATTAATGTTTCCTATCACTTTTCTTCCTTTCACTTTTCACTATAAGGAAGCAAACAAAAAAAACAAAAACAAAAAAAAACAACACCAAAAACCAAAAAAAAACAACAACAAATAACAAAAGAAACAACAACAAACAAATCAAAACAAAACAAAACAAAAACAAAATAAAAACAAAAACAAACAAAAAAACCCGCCATATAAGTAATAAAGCGTCCACTACAATAGTCCCATGAAGCTATGCGTTTCGCAACCGTTAAACAAAGAAATGATACTCTAGGGAATGAAACGTGGTCTGAAAAAGAAAGGTCCAGGAAGGTAACAAATATTCTTTAACTCTTTTTTTTTTTTGAAATATTAAATTGTATTACGTTCAAAGGAGGAGCCAGCGAAAATCAAGAAAAAGTTAAACCTGAAGTACAAGGTCTTCGGTAAGAAGCGGTCAGAGGATTCATTCATGGACGCAGGCACGATCCTGGTTTCAGCTGTGTTCAGACCAGTAACATCCGTCAGCAAATCAGGTAGGTAGTATATCCTAGCTGGGATTCCTGTGGAGGGCTATTACCATCCGTTAGCACCTCATGTGGGTAGTGTATCCTAGCTGGGTTCCCTGTGGTGGGTTATTACCATCCGTCAGCAAGTCAAGTGGGCAGTGTATCAAATTAAACTACTGGGCTACCTGTGTTATTTGCCGGTTTAAAAATCTTTTATTTATTTTTTTTTTCGTATTACAAAATGTGACCGCGCTGTTCCTAGTAAGGTTTGAATAGATCTTTTTCGAGATGTGAGAGCGCTGACAAAAGTATCGCATGCTCAGATTCGAAAACGAGGCATTTTCGGACAAAATTGTTGCGCGGGCTTTGGAAAACACATAAAAAACTACAAATTATGACAACGAATGGGTATATGTTCTCTTCAAGGGTTTTAGAAATCGACTTAACTCTATGTTTTCCATCTTTTTTTTAATCACACTGCCCGAAGATGCTTGGTTTTAATGTCTGCGCCTGCTATATTTATGAAAGTCCTCACGCATCTTGGAAATCGTCTATCGTTTAACATTTTTTCTGAATTGTTTAAAAAAAAATTTTTTTTCTTTTTCGTCGCGGACTGCTAGAATCCCACTTACCTTAGAAGGGGGAATTTCTCATAATTTGCTTTTACTTATATTTTTCTTTTCTTTTCTTTTTCTTTTTTATTTGTTGGCTTAAAATGTTTTATTCTCATTTTTTTGCCCGATATCATTTTTCTCCCTTAATTGTTCACTTTTTCTTTCCTTCTTTCCTTCTTTCCTTTTTTCCTTTTCCCTTAACTTTTGTTCTCTTTTCTGAACCGTTTTGTGTTTCCCATATACCTCATTAGTTCAACATCTATCTAATATTAAATCACTAATTCAGTTCATCGTATTCTGACTTGTTCTAGTGTCCATTGTTCATTTAATCCCAGCAATGTGTATTAATCCTCTCAAAAACTATCAAGCTTTCCTTTCGTCTTGATGTTTACTCTAGCTTTGCTGTCTTTACGTCCTATTTTCGACCTTGCGTTCGTATTTCCTAGACGGAGAAGAGCTAATTGCTCTTTCGTACATCTTGAATTTTCCAAAGAAAAATCAATGGCATGACTTTAGAGTAAACTGCTCAAACTCATGCTATCTTAAAGGCGTGTATACCATTTTAAAAAGTGGCAACTCATGAGGAGATAGAAAGCATATTATAAGATATTGTAAAATTGGAAAAAGGCAAAATATTCAAGGGATTTGTTTTCTTCACAAAGCTGGTACTTGGTCCCGTTCTATTTTCTTTTCTTCTTTTCTGTTCTCTCGTAATTCTTTATGATTTATTTTTTTCTTTCCTCTTTCGTTATAATTTCTTTTTTTTTCTTTCCTTTTCTTCTCTTCTTATTTTTCTCTTAGTCTATTGTATTATTATTGCTTTCGTTTCTTTTCCTATTCTAAACCCTTATCACCAATATTTCCATAGCCAAAGAGGGCGACTTGACTTCCATCGAGAACGGAGACGTCATTGAAGATATCAACGTAAGTAATGTTAAAAGATCTTGTAAGTAATAAATACCCCAAGACATGTCCTCACATTAACCATGATAAATGTCTTTGCTATTTTCAAAACCATTGAACTCACTACCATCCCAATGCTCAACAGCGCCAATATCATGGATTATTTCTTCTGAGTGAGAAATATTTTAATGCGTATTTAAAGGAGCCTTATCTTCGGGAGACCGGGCAGTATTTAATCCACTACTGTTGATTCCAGAATAGAGTATCTTTAAGATTTTGTGATTTTAGGAACACGCCAAGAAACACACGATGAAGAGTAGCATGAAAACGAAAAGGCAAATCGAAGAAATGATGCTCATCAAAGGTCAGCTTGCTAAGAGTTTGTTTGAGTTAATTATGGAGAGGAGAGGAATTAACGAGTTAGGGAGAAGATCACAGAGAGAAACGGCTAAAAAAGACTCAAGGGACAGAGAGAAACAACGGAAACGTCTAGAGAGGGTGGAGAAAAATCATTCGTTTGATTGAGGAGGGAGAAATTCCTTAAAAATCGGGAGGAAGGAGAAAATGGAATAAAAAATAACTGAGGAGGGAAAATATTCAGAAAAAAGTCTATTCCTCTCCGTTCTATATGGGATTCAAATAAATATTGTTTGGCTTCAAATCAAGAATATTCACTGTAATACTAAAATCAACTTGGCTGCACTGGCTGAAAGATATATATATTTCAAAATTGTTCGTTTTCGTTCACAGAGCGAGGAGTACTCGTGGTTACTCTACTACAAGCTAAAAATCTTGTATCCATGGATAGCAATGGTAGGTACCTCGAGAGAAGAATATTGTAGGCTTAAATTTATTAAAGATTGCCGACCGAAACTGTAATTGTTAGTTCTCTCCTTTGCTTCGAGTGTTTTCTCATTGTTTCTCTTGTTTTCCCTCTCTTAAGAAATTTAGAATTTTTATAGCATTCATTTTCTTTCAAAGAAAGAGTTTTGATAAAAAATAAACTTCTTATGCAGTTTTATTATTATTTTCACAGTAATACTTAAGAACTTCGTTCGTTCGACTCTTGAGAAAAAAAATTTTTTCTTGAATAAACAATTTTCTCTTGTACACAGCTTATTACAAACATTTTCTAAGGGTTAGCCTCTTATCAATAGAGAGTTTTAGATTTACGTTCACGGCAAACGTGAAACGTCAGTTGACCAGTAAAAAATTCTTTTAAATTACTGAAAAAGAATCGCAAAAAAGTCCAAGTAGTAAAAAAAACAAAAGAGTATTTGCGCTTGGTGAGAAGGTTTGTAAAAGTAAAGTAAAATACACGAAAACTATGAAAACGTGGTCACGTTTGCCGTTTGCGGGGAGAAAAAAAAGTTAATCTAAAACTCTCTAATATCAGAATTTCACAAATACCAAAGGTAAAGTAAAGAATGCACAACACTTCAACCATACCAACACTTTGAAATCAGTTCCATGGACGTTGCGCACTAGAATAGAACACACGAATATCCAACACAAAATTGAGGCTAAACCCTGAGCGACAGACTAGTCCGAAAGTGGAGACCTCACAAGATATTTCGTGACTATTTTTTCTAAGTCTAAAATGATTTTGAGACTTCAAGGTTTGACAATTTGTAGGCAAAGTCCATTTTAAGAAAATTGGAAAATTTTAAAAAAATTTAAAATTTTAAAAATCGCACGAAGACGAAGTTGTTCGATGATTTGAATAGAGACTTAGAGCATGTACGGACGTGTTCCTCTCCTGTCTTACAATGCGTCGTCTTTCAACACTGTTTTTCCAAAGTTCGGGCCACTGGTTTGAGCCCTTTGGACACCGTCATCTGTGAATTGAATTTGCTGTTTGATGCGTTGCTTTGCGGCTCCTTTGCCACCAGAGTTTATTCTACGGGTTCTCCGGTTTTCCAACCTCCTTAAAAATCAACATGTGAGTCGAGCGTTGTGTGCATAAAACAGTAAATATAGTGGTAGTGAAGATATAGAAATATAGATAAGTTATAGTGCTTGGGAACGAGGTTATTCCGGGCGAAAGCCCTTCGAATTAAAATCGGAAAAATTAATTTCCGACCTCGCTGGGAATCGAACCCACGAATTTAATTCCCAATTTAATTCCAAGGGCTTTCGCCCGGAATAACCTCGTTCCCAAGCACTATAAGTTATCTATATTTCTATTTCTTCATGTATTTCATAAGTGCTATGCGGTCCACATATTCTCATCTTTGCATCATAATTACCGCTACCTAACATCTATTTCACCCCGGCCTGCTCTCATTCTGACCTCTAGCTCAGCTGGTAGAGCATCGGTAGTACAATTCCGAAGTTCTTATCTATATTTCTATATCTTCATGTATTTCATAAGTGCTATGCGGTCCACATATTCTCATAGTGGTAGTGAGTGTGAGTGGGGCCACATCAGCTAAAGCTGCCAAAATAATTAGCATGCTCTAAAATAAAAGATGATGGTGATGATGATGGTAATGATGATGGTGATGATGATGGTGGTGATGATGATGCTAATAATGATGATGGTGGTGGTGGTGATGGTGATTATGAGGCTAGTTCTGATGGTTCTGATGAAGAGCGAAGCGGAACAACAAATCCCAATACCACAGTATTACCCTTCTCGAGTATCTACAGAAACATTAACCTATGAGCTTGTATGTAATTGCCTTTTAACATCGAACCTTTGTATCTTAGGGCTCAGTGACCCATTTTGTGTCGTGCGTGTTAATAACTCCAAGAAATTCAAGACAAAAGTAGTGTACGAGAGCCTTGCTCCTGTGTGGAACGAGTCTGTATCTATTGCCATGCCACAGGGAAATGACAAGATGATTGTTGTAAGTAACAACTGGTACTGGGGCTGGTACTATAGCTAATTAGTGAACAAAGTTATTAATAGATACGTTCATCATTATTATATTTATCCAATTATTTACGCGATCATGGCCATCTCTCTCTACCTCCCTCCATCTTTCCTTAGCCTTCCTGTTTGTTGGTTTTCTTGCTTGCTTATTTTTTTGCTTGCTTGCTTCCTTCGTTCCTGCCGTCCTTCCTTCTTTCCTTCATCTATTTATCCATCCATATATATATAGGTTCTTTTTCTTTTTGATTTTTTGATTTTTCCACCTATCTTTTCCCTTCCCATTTTTCTTTTCTCTAGAACTGCTCCTATTTTTCTATCGTATTTTTTATTCATATTCGAAGGACGAAAAGTCACTCAATGGAACCACTGTTAATTCCCAATTTCATTATGCTAATTTTTTCATTTCCTATTTTCCCGCCTTTTTATATATATTTTTCCTTTATTTTCTTATTAAAGGATATGTTCGACAAAGACGTCTTTCAGAACGACTTCATGGGATCTGTAACATTTTCTCCAGAAGAGATTGAAGAACTCTCAAAGGTATGTCCTTTACTTATTGCAGTTTTAATTTAACTTTTTTTGTCCCAATTTTACAAACATAAGGAATTAGGCTAAAATAATTGCCATCTTACAGACCAGATTAATTTTTTTTAGAATGTTTTTACAGAGTTTTTCTGGTTTTCCTCCCTCGGCGCCCATTTCCACTGTAAAATGACATCCCTGATTTTGTCCTCAAACATATGCAAAACTAAAAATTCAAATCGCATTTTATGAATGTGTTTAAAAGTTTGTTAAACAACTGATTTGCGTATAGAAATAGCTGCTGCATTGATTCCCGTGATTATTCTTATTTACTTCAGAAAACTATTCCTGAATGGTACAAACTGAAAGATGTTGATACGGGAGAAATTCAGATAAGACTAAAGAAATGTAAACCTGGGGAACAGGTTAGTCACGAAACAAACCAATTGAATTATATGCAAATGTAAATGACGAATGAATAACATAATAATATTCAAGCTTATTCGATATTGTTTTGGAAATGGGTCAATGATAGATGGATGGGTGGATGGGTGGATGGATGGATGGATGGATGGATGGATGGATGGATGGAGGGAGGGAGGGAGGGAGGGATGGGTGGATGGATGGATGGATGAATGGATGCAGGGAGGGAGGGAGGGAGGGAGGGAGGGAGGAAGGGAGGGATGGGTAGATGGATGGATGAATGGATGCAGGGAGGGAGGGAGGTAGGGAGGGATGGATGGAGGTAGGGAGGGAGGGAGGGAGGGATGGATGGAGGTAGGGAGGGAGGGAGGGAGGGATGGATGGAGGTAGGGAGGAAGGGAGGGAGGGAGGGATGGATGGATGGATGGATTAATGACTTATGAATAAATGAACCATGGTTTCAGGTTCCTGACGTCGGTCAAGATGTGGATGAGGTCAACCAGGCACAAGGAGAAGGAGAAGCAGGTGACTCAGGATTTGGCGAGTCATCAGAAGCACAACCCGAAGAAAAAGACGCTCTGGATATGGCATTGGATAATATTGAGAGTAAGCTTGAAATATCAATAATCTTGATTCTAAACATTTTGATAGCTTTTTTTTGTGGAACTTAAGCTAGAACTTTTTTTGTTGTTGTTTATTTACAAACATTTACTACCATTATGTGCAATGCAAATTCAGTATTACTAATTCAGCAACATTTCTTCAAAATGCACTCGCAATCTCAATTGATTCCCAAATAGTAACAGTCACGTGATTATATGGTCCAATCTAACGATCGTTGATATTGTGTATTGATTACAGCCTACGCCAATGAGGAAGGACCACCGGTCTACTATAGTGTATCGGGGGAAATCATCCAAGCGTCTGACATCAAAGGTAATTCAAGCCATGATTCTAAACCTACTAATGGTCTTTCACAAATTCTGCGCTCTGATTGGCCGAGCTACTAGTGGTCTATAACCGATAAACCACTAGTAGCGAAAGAGGAGGTTTGGAAATAAGACTAATAATGTGAAAATTATAAAATATGTGAAAATATGTGAAATTTATATAGGCTGATATAGCTGCCACTTGAGAAAGGATCATTACTTTAAATAAAGTTTTTGTATTATCACGTGACGGCAGCCATGTTAGATGGCAGACATGGCAGGAACATACAATCGTTTTACATAATAAAAAATTCAATTCCCGAGAGACGTGATGGTGCAAAGCCTCTATAGTTGGGTCGCCGTTAGTTCTCATTCGGTGTCTTCTTGAAGCTACCAATGATAAGTATTAATAACGGCTTCTTTGTTTGCTTTTCAGGCTGGGGAGAAGTTCACATCAAAGGAAGAGCAGAGATGTAAGACAAAAAACACTTCCTCAGCAATGACGGAGCGCGAAAACCGCCGCGAATTTCTTGCATTTTGTCACAAACTCTTGAATTTATATTTTTCAAAGTGTGTTCGAGATGTATGTATAAAATAAAATATACATATTTATTAATAAAAAAATTATTTCACTTCCGTTGCAGACCTCGTAAGGGCAGAAAAGGAACCATAAAGTATGAACAAGTTCAAATCCTTACCACTCCACCGCTCGCTCCAGAAGGAGGCTTGGTTAAATGGAACCATATTTTCCAGGTACAGGCTACAAAGTTCGCGTCCTTTCTAGGTCATTTCACTTCCAGAGGTGTTTGGTACCGAGCAACCCCACCCCTCCCGTCTAGATTCAGTCCCGTATACGTTTGACAATCGTTTTAACCTTATTATCCCCAATACAGACGTCAGGTGGCCAATCCATTTCGAATGAAGCAGTTTTGGTGTTCGAGCTGAGAGACGCCAAGAAGAAGACACAGGGAATAAGTAAAATGACGATAAAAGAGTTTTTCAAAGGTGAGTCAACGGCTTTATTTACTGCGGTTTTCGATATCCTGCGAAGTCGGTAGTTACAACCTTTACTTTTTTTCTTTCTCTATCCTCCTTTCCTTTCCTTTCTTTTCCTTCCCCCAACCTTGTTTCTTATTACTTTCTTTGTTTTTCTGTCTTAAGCTTCTTCCTCTTTTCTTGGATGCATCGCTGTTTTCAATCCTCACATTTCCTTCAATCCTTCTTTCTTCGTTTGTTTCTTTCTCCACCTACAATCGTGGTTTCTAATCACATTCTCTTCTTCTGTCTTTCATTATTCAGGTCATCACTTAAAGAAAACAAAGTCATCGAGCGGCACCGAGGGTTAGTCATTTTGTATTTCTCTCCTATTCTACAAAATACATTATAAGATATTTGAGTTATTACGCGCGCGCTGATTGGCTGACTACCGTTTTCTCGGAGCACAGAGACAAGCTCGCTCAAGATCGTTCAACTTTTTTCTCTCCCATTCTATAAAATACATTATAAAATATTTGAGTTATTACACGCGCAGTGATTGGCTGACTACCGTGTTCTCAGAGCACAGAGACACGGTCGTGCAAGATCGTTCAATTTCTTAAATGAAATCAATATAACGGCTGCGCATGTCTTTTTAAGTACTGTGAAATTAACACTCTGAGAGCTGTAGAGCACTCGAAAAGCAACATTCTTGTGAATCAAGGATAGACCTCATTAGCTCGAGCGTAATAGTCTCCCATAACATACCACGTGGCATTCCCTACAGTATGATTTCTTCATTTTACGGTTATGCATAGCTTTTTCTGAGTTCGATAAACGAAATGCATTGTGGTCTAGCTTTGGTACAAACAAAGCCATATGAGGTATGATGAACAAATGATGAGTGTACCCAAGTTAGACCACAATGCACCATGTTCGCTATCTCAAAAAAGGTCTATGAGAAAACATGTACCCATGAAAATGGATACAACTCAAACAAAAAATGTTATTCTTAAAAGAATGTCACGTGGTCTGAAATGATAAAAACTCATATTCAAAACTCAAAACTTATATTTTACAACCATCACTCCCCGTGCGGGGCTCTTCCGTGAGGTTTGCACCACACGCACTACCACTACATTTACTATTTACAACACACAACCCTCAACTCACATGTTGATTTTTACGGAGGGAGGAAATCGGAGAACCGCGAGAAGACCCTCGTGGCAAGGGAGAGAACAACACATCATACAAACTCAACTCACATATGATCCTGAGTCTGAGTCGGGCTTGAACTAGAACCACAGCGGTGAGAGGCGAGAGGTAAACCACTACGCCAAACTTGCCGCATAAAATAATGAAATATTTTACCCAAACTGTAGAGGTATATATGACTGTTTCTCTTTTTCAGAGAAGTGCTCCGTAACTAAGTGGCTCAATTTTGAATATGGTAAGTCAATCTAACACGCTAAATTCCAATTCGATCGGTGAGTTAGCCTTGCCCTGACTTTGATGAGCCCAGAGGTTGTTTCAGGGTTCAATCTGTGAATTAGCGGTGCCCTGACTTAGATCAGCCCTTAGGTTGTTTCGGGGTTCTATCTGTGTGTTAGCCGTGCCCTGACTTTAATTAGAGCAGCCCAGATGTTGTTTCAGGATTACATCTGTGAGTTAGCCGTGCCCTGTGCCCCGAGCTCAGTTTTCGAGAGCGTTCACACTATAAACTACCATAAACGTACAAAAAACACATGTGGTGTCAAAACCGAGTACCATAATCAGGGTTCGGGCTAAATCTCAAACAGATAATTCTAGGACTTTTTAAGAACTTTTCAAGCCCCAAAATCATGTTTCCATAGCAGATAATTTTTGGAATAGGTCAAATTCACTATGATGCACGTTCCGTTTAGTTTTACTAAATGCATCCCACATGGAAAGGAGTGAGTAATGCATTCAAAGCCATCAGCGTCACCATTAAGATTCTTGAGTTTGCTGGTCATAGCAAGGGGTTAATCATCTACGGTCTAGGGGCCGACTAACCTCTCCCTTAGGCTTCGGCCGAGCTTCCTGATCAGTCTGTAAATCTCCGGATAGCGGTGTCGGGGTCGAAATCTCCGGCGTAGCTGTAAATGCTTCGCGCTGCCATACGACGGTTCAGCACTCGATGTCTGGAAGTATGGTCCTTTTTTTAAATGAATCAAAACGTAAAAATCCCAGAATCATTTTTCCATAGCATGTGTCTATTTTGCTTATATATACACAATAGATGACTATTCACTGTCTAGGTTCTAATAGTGTCTATTTTGTCTATATATACTGACAATGTGTCAACGAGAACATTCTTAAATTTCGCTAGCGTACAAGTCCTTTTGAAATGCCTCAATATTTCTTTGAGTCCAGTCTTCTATCATTGCTTTAATTTTGGATTCACTACAAACATCAAGAAGCTAAGTTTTTTTTTTATACAAAACTCGAAGTTTGTCCTCTTTTAGCCATTTTTGTAATAGGCCTATCCCGAATTCGCTTGACTGGTCACGAAACAACTTTGACGGACAATTAACGTTTCAAAAGTACTGGCGATAGATCGATTTATTATGAAACGTTATCGTTCACAATAGTAGCTAGATCGGTTTAGAGTTTAGACCGATCTAAAATAAATCACCTCTCTAGTCGCTCTAATTTAGATCACTTGTGATCGATCTAAATGTAAGTTTAAACAGTATAAATCGTGTGCGAACTAATCGAATCGAACTAAATGGCCCTAGTGTGACTACGCTGTTAGATCAGCCCAGAGGTTGTTTCAGGGTTAAATGTGTGAGCCGTGCCCGGACTTAGATCATCCCTGACGTTGTTGTAAGGCTCAATCCGTGAATTAGCTGTGCCCTGACTTAGTTCAGCTCTGAGGTTGTTTCAGGGTTCGATAATAAATTTTGAAGGCTTCTTTAATCATGGCCGCCAGCACTTGATCACAAAACAAAACAAAACAAAACAAAACAAACAAACAAAACAAAACAAAACAAAACAAAACAAAACAAAACAAAACAAAACAAAAACAAAACAAAACAAAACAAAACAAAACAAAACAAAACAAAACAAACAAAACAAAACAAAACAAAACAAAACAAAACAAAACAAAACAAAACAAAACAAAACAAAACAAAACAAAACAAAACAAAACAAAACAAAACAAAACAAAACAAAACAAAACAAAACAAAACAAAACAAAAATAAAGAATTTATGTATCTTTTTGTTTACTCATCGTACTTCCATTCACATTTGTTTCTGTTATTCCTTTCTTGATAGACGGGATGCCCGCTGGTAGTCTACAACTCATGTTATCCTACTCAGATGTTCCCGACGCACCAATCGCGCCCACCAAATTCAAAAGGAAATCACTTCTGAAACGAATCTCGTCTAACCCTACTATTTGACTTCTGTCCGAGTCACATGATCATGCCACGCTGTATAGGTCACGTGGTGTAGTTCAGGTGAAATAGGTCACGTGATATAGGTCACGTGGCACAAGTCACGTGGCGTAGGTCACGTGGTACGAGGTCACATAGCATAAGCCACATGGTATGGGCCAAGTGGTATAGGACACATGAAATATGTCACGTGTTATCGGTCACGTGGTATAAGTCACGTGGCATAAGTCACGTGGTATAAGTCACGTATCATATGTACGCTTCAAAAGTTGCACAAAATCGTTTAATAACTATTTTGAGTTTAGTAATATTGGTAGTTAACAGTTTTTTTATTATACAAATGATAGAAGTATTTAGGCTCCTGAGTGAAACATAAGGTACTGACTAGTAGCACGTGCACGGCCCCAAATAACATAATACTGACTTTCCATAAGACAGTATGTTTCCCACTCACACGATAACCATTCTAGAATGGTTATCGTGTTAGTGGGAAACATACTGTACTCACTTACACAGCCTGGTATGTTGCAACATCGGAAAGGCTTTCCATTATCTTCCAGCAATAGTAGACAGTCTCTTTTCGAATTACCGTTCAAATACCTCATTTCAGTGTCGAATTTAAATATTCACAAATTCCAAACGGTAAAGTAAAGAATGCACAACCTCAACAATAACGCGCACTTTGACATTTTTTCATAGACCTTGACTGGTAGACATGAAGTATTCAAGGTAATTTCACACGAAATCAGGGCTAACCCTGTAGAACAGAGAATTCGAAACTGGAGTATTCATCCTTTTTTAACACCTTGAACAATTATTCACATGTCTCTATCATTGCAAGCTCACCGTTCGTCTCGCTTCGATGCAAAGGTACGGTTACCTTTCAAGATGGCGCAGGGAACTGTGAAGGGGACTATTGTCCCTTTAACAACTACGATCCCATGATCATTGAAACAAAGCGATTAATGTCATTTCCATAACCACGCAAACTCTGTACCTGCGACCTGCACGCTGAAATTTGGTTTTTTGCTGGCGCCAGTCAAAAATATGAAAGGTACTGACTGATTAGGCCCCGTCCACACGTATCCGGAAACTTTTGTATCCGCAAATTATTTTTTGCAGATACGAAAATGTTTGCGTCCACACGCAGCGTACTCGAATCGTTTTCACCGTCCACACGTATCCGTTTTCGTAAAATTTGCGACGGATACGGACACAAAAATTTTCGGACACGTGTGGACGGGGCCTTAGATTGACGCAGCGAAAATCGAGTAATCCATAACCGGCAGAACGAAGCCTGGGAGTGGATGAACAAACAATATATAGTGAGATAAAACAAAGAACGCAGCTCACATGTAGAACAATACACATTGTTCACCATAATCCATGCTTTCTTTGTTTTTGTTATTTTGTCCAATCCCAAGCTTCGTTCTACGAGTGTACACCGACCCCGAAAATCCAAATTCTGCGTACAGCCCGTAGCTACCGTGTTCGCATGTTTAGGGCAGAAGGCAACGATAATAATTGAAATATTCATAGGAACATTTATCATAGTAGAAAATATAAGCTTTTGCACAATGGGGTGGGTATAAAATAAAGTGAGTTTTGTAAATGGAATAAAATGTAACAACCGTAAATAAATAAAAAGGGATGTATGAATCATCTTAACTTCTGTATAGCTGTGATAAAAATTGCTGTATTTCGATATTGGGTTTGAAATAGTTTCCCTCCCGCACTCAGATGGCAGTTTTAAAAGGGTTTCTAGTTCCCTAGTCGGATTACTGGCGCGTTCAGTAAAGCTTTCAATGAGTTTTCCGTTCCTGTTAATGTATCAAAATGAAAGGAGAAAACGATTCGGTGCCAGCTAGCTGTTGTAGAATGATTATTTGCAAAATAGTTGTTAATAAACTGAAAGTTATTATTGATGGTTTTCACGGCGGCCATGTTGGAGGAACTTAATAAAAGAATTGTCAATGAATTATTTTGTTATACCCTCCGACATGGCCGCCGTGTCTTTTGTTATTTATTCTCTTGGGAATGGCTGAAAACCATCAATTGGTTGTGCGTTTTCCACTGGAAACAACCTTTCTTGCCAGCTCTAAAAAATGCGGGGAAAAAAATGCATTAAAATGTTTATAATCTTGTTATACGACTTAGAAGAATAAAGAAATTATCGAATCCTTAGCGCATGCGTACTTTCCATTGTGTTTTCGAAGAATTTAACAGATTGTTTGCGCATGCGTTTATTCCAGTAACTTTTTGCGAAAATTTATTACTTTCTTTTGATTTGAAAAACTTCGGCATTGAAATTCAAAGTAGCCGGTATATCGTATGAATAAAACATTATAAGAACATCTGCTTGAAAGCTGCTTAACTTTTAAAAATAAAGTCTTGTAAGACGTTGAAAAGAAAAATTTAATAGGATTTTTGGTCTCATGCTAGGAAAGAGCCTTGCATTGCAGGCACTGATTTCAAAAATATTTCGTCTCTACTAGTGTGTGAGCAAAATGAAAAAGTTTTCTTCTCAGAAAAGAGCCAAACCAAAGCCAAACGATTAACGATCTGAAGATGCGTCAACATTTTTCATCCAGCTAGTGTCTGATGTCCCAGTGAAGAAAGTCAACAAAACTTTCTAAAATATCTGTCCCACAATGAATATATTACAATAATCTCGAAATATTAAGATATTTTGCCATCTTCACCTAGAGCAAACACAAGAGCCAAGAGATGAAACATTATTGAAATCTTCCGATATTTTGATTAACTATAAGTTCGCTAGTTCTCTTGCACTACTTTATTCGTTATGCAATTTAAAGTAAATATATATATATTCTCTGGTGAATTCTGACTATAATTGTTTTCGAGAAAATAACGCAAGCGGAACCACATCCTTAGATTGGCTAGGACCAAGCAACAGTTCCAAGAAATTTTAATTTAGCGGCTAAAAATATACCTGGCTTGCCACGACGCATCAAAACCTTTGATTGGTGGATATTGGGGGAAATAAAAAATAAAAAATAAAAAAAATATTAGAAAATGTGTTTATTAAGCAACTTCCGCAATTAATATAGATGCGTGATCTACCAAAGGTACAGACGGAATACTGAGACAACTGTTAAAGGTATGGAAAATCTTTGTTTCGGTTGGGTTTTTCCCCCTGATAAACAATGTGAACTTCGTATTTTATCAGTGAGAGCAGTCAAAGGAAATATTCGCCTATCTTCGACTGACTTCATGTCGAGCCTTCGAACGAAATATCTTAATCATTCAGCCAAAATTAACCAAAAACAAAAATATTCAGTAGTGTTTATATGCCAATGAAAACCTGCCGATGGTATTTATTTTGTGTGTGCCGCGTTCAGTACTTGGATTCTTCTTCTTCTTCTTCTTTTTCTTCTCCTTCTTCTTCTTCTTTTTCTCCTTCTTCTTCTTCTTCTTCTTCTTCTTCTTCTTCTTCTTCTTCTTCTTCTTCTTCTTCTTCTTCTTGTCTTCTTCTTGTTCTTGTCTTCTTGTTCTTGTTCTTCTGTTCTTCTTGTTCTTCTTGTTCTTCTTGTTCTTCTTGTTCTTCTTGTTCTTCTTGTTCTTCTTGTTCTTCTTGTTCTTCTTGTTCTTCTTGTTCTTCTGTTCTTCTCTTGTTCTTCTTGTTCTTCTTGTTCTTCTGTTCTTCTTGTTCTTCTTGTTCTTCTTGTTTCTCTTGTTCTCTTGTTCTTCTTGTTCTTCTTGTTCTTCTTGTTCTTCTTGTTCTTCTTGTTCTTCTTGTTCTTCTTGTTCTTCTTGTTCTTCTTGTTCTTCTTGTTCTTCTTGTTCTTCTTGTTCTTCTTGTTCTTCTTCTTCTTCTTCTTCTTCTTCATCTTCTTCATTTTCCATCTTCTTCTTCTTCTTCTCCCTTTTTTGTTAGCAGTTATTTAGGATATATATATATTTAGCTTCACCTATAGCCACAAATCAGAAATTTCACATTTCGTGGTTATCCGGAAACCGAAACCAGATAACCGGTGAAAATGAAGTTTTCTTTGCTGAGTGTTGTGAAGGTCTCGCCATGGGAATAAAATAACATTTGCTATTTGTAAATACATCGCACCATGTGAAAGAAATAGCAAAAGAAATTCATACTTTTTTGTAGTCGAAGAATTTAGTTTTGAACAATGCTTGTGTGACGAGGAATTTTTCATTATATTTTAAAGTCGATGAAAATATACACAGTGCCGGTTCGTCAACTTCAAAGGTCGACTTTTTCAAAGACGAAAAATACCAAAATTATTTCATTAATTTAAGCTAGCTTATTAGACCTTTTAATTTGTTTTACCACTATTTTTGAGGTTCGTGCAAGATAAAACAATAGATGACAACAAAGGTTTGTACGGCCTGTGAAGTCCTTATTTTTTTAAATGAATGCGTGCGTAAAGTTTTCCTTAACACTGTTCTTTTCTCATACCGTGCTTCATTTGCTTATTCGCTTGCGTTGAGACCGGTGGGATACAAGACGTTCAATACGCTTGCTTTGATTAGTACAGAAAACAAAAGGAATTCACATTCCGTACAATCGTTTTTAGCATCTATTGCTTTAGCATTCAACAGCTTCATCTGACAAACAGAGCATATTCAAATATCGTTATTGAAAGTCTATGCTAATGAAGTTTATTAAGGCGTTAATGAAAAATATCATTCATTGACGAAGTACCTGTTATTAAATAATTGATACACTTTATATTGTAAATTTTTAAAAACTTTAACGACAACCACTACCCAAGGAGACTGAAATTGCACAAAAAATTGGATTAGATTATTCGAGAAATGTTAAAAAAAACCTAGAAGTGTTCATGGTTTCGAGTGTCCGTACAGTAACTGTGATATGATTTATGATCCGAATGAAATATTGTGTTTGCGAACTTGATTTATATGACGGGAAACCCCCCGATACGCGAGGATGATTACCAGTGATGACGTATAGTGAGTGGTATAACATTGACACAAAATCTTTATAAAAACTTTAACTTTGAAAACTTTCGCTGTGGGAATTTAAAAATATCGAACATGTAAGGGACGTTCACTTTGTCACCACTCTTGTTTATTTTATTTTCTTTCTTTTTTGTTTAATTTATGAGTTTTTTAATTTTCTGGAAGGTCTCATGGATAGTCTTCGTCAACCACAATATGAATGCCAAAGAAAATATTTTGCCATCTTCACTTAAAGCAAACACAGGGACAAAGAAACGAAAATTACTTGAACATTTCTTTTGAGATCGATAGTTAACTATCAGTGGTCAAGCACTACTTGTTGCTTGTGGCAATTTAAAGAAAAAAAATATACACATTCCCTGGTAAATTCTGAATATGAATATTATTTTGAGGGAAAAAATATCCAGATTAGTTCAGATTGAGCAACAGTTCCAAGAAATTTTGATTTACGGCTAAAAATATACCTGGCCTGCCACGACTCATCAAAACCTTTGATTGGTAAATATTGCAAAAACAAATAAATAAGCAATAATCAGGCAATAATCTCTTTAAGTGTTTATATAACCAGTGAGTATATATAAGAATGTAAGTAAGCCTCCAAAATTACCATTGATGCGCGATCCGGCAAAGGTACAGACGGAATATAACAACTAGGCATCATACTTTATACTGTTAAAGGTATGAAAAATCTATGTTATACCAGCTATATTTCTATCCCTTGGAGTTTGGAGTGTGAACTGCCAGCATTCATTTGCGTCACCAGCCTATTTCTAGAGTATATTCCGTCTTTTCTTCTTCTTCTTCTTCTTCTTCTTCTTCTTCTACTACTACTACTACTACTACTACTACTACTACTACTACTACTACTACTACTACTACTACTACTACTACTACTACTACTACTACTACTACTACTACTACTACTACTACTACTACTACTACTACTACTACTACTACTACTACTACTACTACTACTACTACTACTACTACTAAAGCGGCTTCCCAGTAAATTAAAAACCAAATCTTAAGTTTAGGGGTTATTTAGGATCACCTTTAGTCAACGATTAGGAAGTTTTCTGGTTTTCTGGTTCTCCTAGTTTGCAGATTTCGTAATGTAGCAAGAAAGATATTGTGTTCAACACTTATCTCTTCCATTCATTTCTATTATTTTTGTCGATTGCAATGAAAGAATTTGAAAAAGGTTTTCGTCGTTCACTAACTAAATGGGTTAGGAGTTGGATTACGATGTAAAACTATTTTGATTGTTCTGGTTGAGGGAAATTTAGAGTTCTCTTGATCCTCTTTCGAATTCCTACGTCATATCAGAACGAAATAACTATTTTTCACTTACTCATTCTATTTGTATAGGAAATCGCACGATCTCGAGTACAATTTGGAAATTAATTACACGAGCCTTTAGGCGATTGGTTCTTACGGCTTTAAAATTTTATTTATATGTTTTTTAAGTAGAAAATGATAGAAAATAATTGTTTTGACATCGTTTTGGCCTTGTCGCCATAGCGACTTAATTCGGTACTCAGCCTACGGAATACAATTAACGCTATAATTATACTCCTCTCGAACAATCAGAGTCGAGTAATTTTGTTGAGTGTACTATAAGACATGAAATAGGTTCTTACTTATCTGCACTCGGAATGTTTCGAAAGCTGATTCTAGCTGATCGAGAGGTTCTGTTTATAAATTAGGTATTTTGCTATGTTTAAATAATCTTCAGATCATTTTTTGATATATTGTTCATTATATATTTGGTAATATTCAGTTTTTGAAAAGTTTATTGATAAATTTTTGTGTACATAAGAATGGCGTATTCTGTCTCTTATCCTGTCTCTTATCATTGGTCACATGCTAAGGTGTTGCATCCTTTTCTTTTCGTCATTTGTTATTTTTTTCTTGACCTTTGGTTGCGTTGGTGGGTTTGATTGCGTTTCAGGGAGGTATGCGGAGCTGGACTGAACATGATAAGCTACTTTTTTAGTTCCAGAAGATGATTACCGTGAGAGTAAAGCTTGAATTCGTCGCGCCTGGTCACTACCCACCAGTTCCACCAGAGCTGACATTGACAGTCCCTGAGGGAACCAATTTGCACCAGATCCTGAATCAGGCAGCAAAACAAGAAACAGGCTACAACTTTACTGTAGTATATTATCCGTCCGTTCCCGGTCACATGATAACATCCATCCGTGGGGTGGAAAATGACCCTGCTGCTAACAAATACTGGATGATCTACTCGACCCCACCAGGAGGACGGACCCCTACAGGAATAGATGAATTTCAGCCAATTGATGGTTCTCTAATCACTTTTAAGTATGAGATACCAGGCCCCTGTGACTATTAAAATTCAAGTACCGTCACCATGGTAACACCCATTTTTACAATAAATTCAATTAGTTAGAAATGCACTATAAATACCATTTCTTCCGTTCTGTCAAAAACGTTAAACATGATTAAAGTTCTCTTAAAAATATATTTCCAACCATGTACTAGGAAAGTAAAAATTATTGAATGTACCGTGTTGAAAATAAACCATGTTTAAAATGATTTCAAGTTTCATATTTATACTGATGTGCTTGTCTTTCGGGAATATCATAAACTAATTACGATTTTTTTCCCACTTTGTACACAACCCACTACCGACCACCCCAGGGGCTAGTTTTGTTCTTGAAAAAAAAAGTTTTATGCCGACATTTTTACGCTTTAAATTCCTTTTTAATTACTTGAAAAACGAAAGATGACTACAGATAATCCAATAAAATGTCAAGTTTAGTGAAATTTACCTTGGATGTTTGTCATTAAAATCAAAATTTCGGAGAGTTCCTAACTTTTATGCACAAATCAACACGGGCATAAGACAGACTTGAAAACTGGTTAAGAAAAGGTGAGCAAAACTTAAGCTTACTTATATTTCTTTTACATAACGATGTTTGGTTATCAATATAAAGAACATATGTTTTTATAAGAACCGTATTTTTCCGCAATGAAATTAAGAAAATAAATGCTTTGGTAGCATCAGAGAGAAAACTAGCTGGAAATCATTTATTAACTAAACTAGTCAAATGAAGACCATGAACGTCCAAACCAAATGTGTCAATTAAAATATAGTTTTCTTATTCTAATTCTTAGCTTCATTAAAAGTTTTTTATTTCTTTCATAAAAAGCATACTTTTCGAGAAGCTTGGAAACTTAAGCTTTACTAGATTTTGAGATTCAATTTTACCAGTTTCATTTGTTTTTATGTGTGAGAAATATAAGGAAATCACGAACGACAAACGTTTTCGAAAAGCTTTACATTCAGTTGAACTTGACAAGAACAACTGAGACAAAATGAGAAATAATGCAAAAAAATAAATAACATTTTTTTTTCTCAGTAAATTGGCATTTGTAAATGTTTTTAAATATGTTTTAGCTTTTTAAAGTGAAATGCAAGAAAACACACCCCCAGATTGCCCAAATCCAGCAACAGTTCCAAGAAAGTTTAAAAATACATCTGGCTTGTCATGACGCATCAAGGCTTTGTTTGATGAAAATAGCAAAAACAAACTAAAAGATGACATGCAACAACTCGGATTTTCATATGTTTATTAAGCAGCCAATGTATATAAGGCTGTAAGTATGCCTCCAAAATTTCCATAGATGCGCAATCTACCAAAGGTACAACTCGGAAGTGTTATACTCGGGAGTGTTATACCAGTTTTGTCTCTATATTCCTTGGTGGGTATTTGCCGATGAAAACCTGCCGATGGTATTTATTTTGTGTGTTGCCAACCGCTTTCAGTACTTGGATTCTTCTTCTTCTTCTTCTTCTTCTTCTTCTTCTTCTTCTTCTTCTTCTTCTTCTTCTCTTCTTCTTCTTCTTCTTGTACTAGTTTTTTTAATGTTCTTCTACCACTACTACTAAATATTTAAACCGAGTTAAAAATCAACATTGGCTGACGGTAACTGTTGGTTGAAGTCCTACCTAGACTACATTAAATGAAGAGACCAAAATCTTCAAACGTTATAAAGGATATCATATCATTTAGCTTCAGATGTAGTCGAATTAGGCCCTGAACGTCCAAACCAAATGTGTCAATTAAAATATAGTTTTCTTATTCTAGTTTGGATCTCCCGGGTGTTTTTTAGTAAAAATATTAGCTGGTTCAGCAACTATAATGAAATGTAGGAATGGCGTAAATGGAATCTCTATTGTCTTGAAAATTCCTGCTGTCACATAATCGGTTTTTCATCATAAAAATCCAAATAATAAGAAAGCAATTAAATGAAAATGAATGTTCTTACTAGTCAAGCGTGTGTTGGTTATCATATGAAGGGCCGTGGCGAGGAAATGGGGGTGGGGGGACAATAGAATTAACAATTTAAGCATCTTGATTAAGATCATTCATTTTTTCCGAAACTGATCGTGACAGCAGAATTTTTCAAGAAGATATTTCAAGAGGAGTTCCATTTACGCCATTTCACCTGCTCCTTATAATACTGGACCAAGTGTTTTTACAATAAAGCTTTTAAAGGCTGGAGCTGAGCGTAATAATCAAAATGAATAGCTGTTAAAATTGATCTTGGGCTTCCTCGAAATGCAATTTATGAATCTAAAGGAAATACTTCGATGCAATTAAAATTAGACAATTTCCAAATACCTCAGGAAAGAACTGTGCGTAAAATAAAGTCATCAGGTCTAGATCTGCTGAAGAGTCACAGTTAGTGGATCAGAGGTAATTTACGCAATATTGTCTAAATATACGACGAGAGCAAAAATTATAGAAGCCGAAATCCAATACTAGATAGGTATGAACGATAATCAAGCAATTTATTTTTTTAGTTCGGATCTCACGGTGTTTTTAAGTCTAAATGTCCGATCCTAAAGCTGGCCTAAATGTAACTGTTTTTAGGCGGGCTTGTACTGCATCATATAGATCGTGCCGATGCGTGTGTTTACATGCTTGTTTCAAATTGTAATTTATAAGTAACAGTATTTTATTAAACTAATGTCGAAAAACAAATACAATCTATTGCTCTCAATATTCAATCGACAAATAATAATATTAAAACAAATGTCAGAATTGAACACCAAGAAAATATAATAAGGATATAGTTATGTCTGCCTCGAACAGGTTTCGTCGGATGCCGAGCCCAAACAACCCCGCAAATTTCTCTGAAATCGATAGTTTCGCATAAAGCGCTCATTGAATAACCTAAGCTGATAAAACACGATCTACGAGTTTTTTGAACTGCTTAAAACACTCATGAACAATTTATAAGATTTTGGTTCAACTGGAGCCACCATACACGTCACGAACATGGATTTTTATACTTCGATAGAGATTTGACGTCACGGGCATGCGCAACCAGATTCAATAGAAGCTCCCACACGTTGGATATTGCGTGCCAAGGCAAAGACAGGCACGTTTTACGTTAGTCAAAGCTCATAAGGGTTGACCACGACCTTGATGAAGCTCTATGTCTTCATCTAAACTTGGATGCATACTTCATCCCTGATGAAGTCATCCTCATAGTATTCGAGTGGTCTTTATATAAAGATCACATGTGTCTTTATATAAAATCGCTTGAATACTAATGAAGAGGACTTTATTGGGTATAAAGGTTCATGCACGTGACGTGTATGGTGTTTCCAATTGGACCATAAGCTCATGAATTATTAATGAGTGTTTTAAATATGATTTAGCTTAACATTCGAAGGTATTATGGCTGGAATTTCAGATAGATCCGAACACCCGGTGCACATGAAAATGCTCTTTGCAAACTAAGGGTGAAATTTAAATATCTGAAAACTCGAAAAATGTAGTTTGAAAAAAGTTAAGGTTCACTTAGTAGAACGCGTTTTCTTCTTTAGCTTGAAATAATCATTAATCTTTCTTTTACCATATTCCAAAAACAGATCATCTCTAGTTTGCTTCATTTTTATACGCGAGCGCCTTTTTCAGACCTACCATTGACAAAACAAGACAAGACAAGACAAGATTTTTATTTAGCATCATTTCAACCTACAAACATTTTGCATATATCGGCTTTTAGCTTCATATCTATACACACCCTCCGGTGATTTTTATAATCCCCCACGCACTAATGTCTCGATTGAAAAATTATCAAGAAAAGACTTTTAGCTAAATATATAAAATTGCAGAAAAATTGAAGCAGACAGTAAAGGTGCGAAATAAAATAGAAAAAAAATCGTAGAAAATTTAGTAGAAGAATATGAATCAAGGTATATATAATTATAATTTGGATGAGGGAATATCAACAATAATATTTAGCAAATTGATAGATAAATAGATATATATATATATATATATATATATATATATATGTATATATACATACACATGCATACATACACATGGACATCATAATCTTGCTTATTATAGATTTTTATTCGTGAGACTTAGAGCTCCGCGCGAGCAAGCAAATGAATCAGCTGACTGAATATAAGTCAAGAAAGCGATCTTTAAGTTTTCGTTCAAAGTTTTCCTTACTTAAACTTTTTAAGCTTTCTCTAAATGATTCCATAATTTACAACCTAAAAACTTGATATTAACTTTTCCGTAGTTGGTCCAAGCCAATCTAGTATTGTAAGAGTGTCTTTGACTGACAGGGTTAAAAAATGTGTCAAACGGTTTTGGCGGATTTTTTGAATAATAGTCATGCATAAAAAGAGCGGTTTGATATTCAATAAGATCATTCATTTTTAATATTTTTAATCTAATAAAATTTGGGTTGGTGTGAGCTTTGAAGTCTGCAAATGTCATGAGACGCACACACTTTTTTTGTAAAATGAAGAGTGGACTGATAGTACTTTGATAAGTTTATCCCCAGACCACGACACCATATGTCAAATAGGAGTAAACCATTGAATAATACAATTTTTTAAGATGTCAAGATTTACATAATGGCGAGCTTTTGATAACGTGCCAATACTACGCTTGATTTTACTAAAATTAAAGAGAGAGCGGCTAAATGATGAGATTACTTTCACACCGAATGTTAAAATTTTCCTTGCATGTACCAATATGATCACATCTTATATATACTTGAGATTTTTTCTCATGGACTCATTAGTGCTTGAACCATGGACTCTCATTTCTGTCTTCAAAACTGTTTAAAACATTTCTTTAAACCTCAAAATCCGAGTTTTTGATACGTTTTATTTTGATCGATTCATTTTCACACACTGTACGAATTAAAAAAATCTAAGGTTGGTTCTTGGGCGACGGCAACATTCTATGGCTGTGTAACACAATAAGTCTTCTCTGACGGTTTGATACGGGAATTCGATAAAAATTAGGGTTTGTACTATTTTTACTTTAAAATATTTCATCGCTTATGACCCAACTTTAGAGTTCTTTTTACACGCAAGGGAACGTAGAGCGTGAACAATTAAGTCATGAAAGGACACTTTTTAGTTCCAGAAGATGATCACCGTGAGAGTAAAGCTTGAATTCGTCGCGCCTGGTCACTACCCACCAGTTCCACCAGAGCTGACATTGACAGTCCCTGAGGGAACCAATTTGTACCAGATCCTACAAAAGGCAGTAGAAAAAGATCCAGGCTACAACTTTACTGTAGGAGGCTGTAACATAACATCCATCTGTGGGGTGCACAATGATCCTGCTAATAAAAGATCCTGGATGATCTACTCTACTCCACCAGGAGCACAGATACATACAGGAATAAATGAATATAAGCCAAAGGATGGTTCTCTTATCACTTTCAAGTTCCATTTGATCACTGAGAGAATGGAGGTTGCCAAAAGTCGTCGCTGTATGTGACCACTAGTTCCACCGAGCTGACTCTACCAGGCCCAACTCCACCAGGAAGACAAATCCTTAGGAATAGATGGATGGAGGATGTAAATTTCATTACTTTGAAGTATAAGAAAGCAGGTCCATGTCAACAGTAAAACTCAATGCCTTCTTAATTAGAATTTCACTATAAACAACTTCTTTCCGTAATGTCAAAAACCCAACCACATGTGCCAGTTCAAAATGAATGGATTTATTGAAAATAAACCATGGTTAATGTAGTGTCCCGGGGACCAAAGATAACACAGATTTAACTGGGTTTAAACTGCTTTAATGCACTTCACACGAGTTTCTCTGACCATGTGTTCCCATAACCCATAATCTCATACAGGAATCCCAATACTACAGTTATGGTCGTTTAAAGTTTCATAATTTAAAATGTGTGGGTTTTTTTTTTTAATAACATTTTTGGTGATTTCGAAAATCGAAGTTTTATTTCAAAAACAAAACGAAACAAACCGAAAATCTTAAGAGTTATATTTGTCCCTGCCTTTGTGCAATTAGTTTGCACGATTTTTCTCTAGCTAGAAACAACCACTTTCCCTCTTAGTTTGAAAGAGAAAAAGCTAAAAGGAAAAGCATTGTGATTAACTGCATTCGGAATTATTTTTGATTTTACCATACGACCTAGAATAATATAGAATGAATCGATTTTCTCATCTTTCCCTCCCTTTATCCTTTCTTCGTTCCTTCGTAGACTCGTCCTTTGAAGTACGTGTTCTGATAGAATGAAACAACGCGATCTGATATCACCGAGTAGTTGGAATCCAGTTATAAACTGCAAAACTTTCAAAACGTTTTCAGTTCCTGTTTATCTTTTAAAATGAAAGCAGAATGCGATTCAGTACAAGCTAGCTGTAGCTGTTGTAGAATGGTTTGGTTTTTTTTTTCAAAAGAAGTTATCATTAGCTGCGCGTTTTCCCCTGGAAATAACCTATATATCTTGCCAGCTCTAAAAAAAGAAAAAAAAAAAAAAAAGTAAAATAACTGCATTAAAATGTTTTTAATCTTGTTATACTACTTGAAATAATAAATAAATAATCAAATCCTTAGCGCATGCGTACTTTCCATTGCGTTTTCGAAGAATTAAACAGATTGTTTGCGCATGCGTTCATTTCAAGTACGTCTTCCAAGAATTTATGACTTTATTTGTTATGAAAAACGTCGGCATAGTAAAATTCTAAGTGGCCGGTATATCGCCTAATGAATAAAACATTATAAGAGCATCTGCTCGAAAGCTGCTTAAAGTTTGAAACTTTTTTTGATAAGTTTTTAAAATAAAGTCTTGTAAAAGATTGAATTGCTCTGCTGCTAGCAAAGAGCCTTGCATTGTAGGCACTGATTTCAAAATATTTCGTCTCTACTAGTACGTGAGCAAAATAAAAAGGTTTTCTTGTCAGAAAATAGATAAAACAAAACCTAACAAATAAAGATCTGAAGATGCGGTCGGCAAATAAGTGGCATTGTGACAAGAATGGTGACAATAAACAAGTTCTGCACGTTATCAGAACGTGAAAAACGCTTAGGGCAAACACAAGAACCAAGAGACGAAAAACTGTTGAAATCTTACTTTGAACCCGATATTTGGTTAGTTATCAGTCTTATTTGTCTTGCACTACTTTATTCGTTATGCAAATTAAAGTAAATATATATATATTCTCTGGTGAATTCTGACTATAATTGTTTTCGAGAAAATAACGCAAGCGGAACCACATCCTTAGATTGGCTAGGACCAAGCAACAGTTCCAAGAAATTTTAATTTAGCGACTAAAAATATACCTGGCTTGCCTGACACATCAAAATCTCTGACTGGTGGATATTGGGGGAAAATGTGCTTAATAAGCAACCTCCAAAATTACAGACGGAATACTACTGATAGACAATTGTTTAAGGTATGGAAAATCTTTGTTACGCCAGCTATGTTCTATCCCTTTCGGTTGATGTTTTTTTTTCCCCGATAAACTGCCAGCATGCATTTTGTGTCGCCGGTGTTTACTTGGGCTTCCATCTGAAAGTCTTCTTCTTCTTCTTCTTCTTCTTCTTCTTCTTCTTCTTCTTCTTCTTCTTCTTCTTCTTCTTCGATTCTACCGCTTTTTCTCAATTATTTAAATGTTAAAGATTAACAGCAGCTTCAGTAAATGTAGCCTGCGTCCACAGGCTTCCCAGACTCTCAGTTCCTGTGGCATATATGGCTCAGTGACTTTGGTCGTATAATTGTTCATAGTAGGTAGTTTTGAACTACAATTTTATGATTTTCCTCTTGAGCTTTGTAAAATACCGTTTCACTGAATAAAGTTCAATATTTAGAATCATCTAAAACATGTTTTATTTTCGTCCGAGGCATTTTATGTTGTTTATTTAAATAGTGGTGAATACTCACTCTCATATGTACTAAAATTACACAAGACTGGCAACTAGCGGCCGCGATCTGAATTTTCATAAAATCTGCTGAAACACTCACCCAGAGAGGATAACTAAATGTGGTTGTTTCAGGAAAGTTTATGAAAATTCATGTTAAGACTTTTAAGATTCATAACTAGTAAGTTGTGGTTCGAGTGACAGCTTGCATTCTTGGAATTCCAAGGAGACATCATAACGGTCACATCACGAGAAGAAAGCTAAATTACGAACTTCGAAAATTATTTCCGTTCACTTTATAAGGGTGATTTTTTTCAAACTTTGCCAGAGGACTTAGTAGTTATTATCCTTTTATGTGCTAGAGTTTGAAGAGCGTAGGATTATTCTTCCCGGTAGGTTTTGAGGAGAGTGCGATTGGGATTGGAGTCCTGGTGACCGCTATAGTTGCCAGCCTTGTGTAATTAATAAGTATAAGAGGGATCGAGTAGTCACCACTCAAATAAACAGCGTAAAATGCATCGGGCAACAAAATGAAACAAATTTTAGATAATTCTAATTATTAAATATTGCTTTGAAACAGTATTTCACAAAGCTTGAGGGGAAAAATGTAGTTCAAAACTACTTACTTCGAGCATATTATACAGCCCAAGTCAGCCAGGCATAACCGCCACACGACACAGTTGGTCAGGAACGACCTTGTTCTGTATTGTGGATATGCAGCAGCGCCCCGCAGTGCAATTATGTCAATGCAAAGCTTTCATTTTTGCTTCAAACTAAGTAATAAATTATGTCAACTGATAGAGATTACTCGACTTTTCAAAAAAGATTGAAGAGGCGAACGGCGATAAGCGATAGGAGACCGGTCACTTCAAGATCCAAGAATATCTGGAATGACTGGAATGACTGGCGTTTCTTATTATAATCTTTTTCAATAACACATAGATTATTGTTGACATATTTAGTGTTGTTTGTATTCGACGAAACCATTTAGAACATCTCGATTATTCTAGTTTCGCCCTCTATGTATGCCCACAGTTCCTTTTGGTCGTGCAATCGCCAATCGCCCCGGGCGCCCATTCAACCTTCCTTGAAATAACTGTATCCCTGAATTGCTGAGCAAGACACGAAAACCATAAAAACCCTAAAATAAAAGGAACGTGTCTCCATCCTAGGCTCGAAAGCTCTATACAGAAAACTTGTGATCGAATAACGCTAATTGTAAAAACAAGAAGAATGATGGTATATAAACTATATACTTATTTCAATAAAGTTAGTCACCAAAAACCTAGAAAGCTGTGATCGCTGAGAATCATGGTGAAATATTTCATATCCAACAAGTAAAGGTTTCGACACAAACTGCAGCAGTTGAGGATGCTCAGAGGAGGTTAACTTGTAACTGGTAGAAGATTTCAAGTCCATCAACAGTTATCAAGCGGTTAAAACATGTAAAATGAATCTACCCATAATCCTTGTCGGTCTCAGCTTTGTAGCTTTTCAGGTGACTAAATTTATTGAAATAAGTGTATAAGGTTTTTTACGGTTTGAAGCACAATGTGTTGAAAACGTTTTTGACGTTTCGTCTACGCTGTGGTAGTCTTCATCAGAATGAGGTATGATAATAAGTGCAGAGTTTTTAGAGTTGTTTACTGTTGCGTAACCATGGTGACCAGAAGCTATTGCAAATGTTCAATCGCCGGAATCAATCAATCAATCAATCAATCAATCAATCAATCAATGAGTGGATAAATAAAGAAATGAGTGGATGAGTTGGGGAAGCCCAGAAGTTATGGTATTTCGTCTTCCGATGTAAATCTAACTAGCTTGTATCCTTCTGTATCTTTCATTTATTGGAATGTAAAAGTCGCTTTTGAATTCGATGATGGCGGTCATTGAAACGCTAGTTCGGCGGACGAAACATCAAACTTCGGGGGTCGCACTTCAACGATAATGTAGTATTGTGTATATACCAGACACATCAGGCACTAATGCACAAAATGCCGCATCGCTTGAGACTTGTTTTTGTTTGTTTGTTTGTTTGTTTGTTGCTGTTGTTGTTTTTTTGTTTTTGTTTTTGTTTTTATTTTTTTACGCGGTGAACACCTTTTTTTAGTTCCAGAAGATGATCACCGTGAGAGTAAAGCTTGAATTCGTCGCCTCTGGTCACTACCCACCAGTTCCACCAGAGCTGACATTGACAGTCCCTGAGGGAACCAATTTGCACCAGATCCTGGAACGGGCAGCAGAACAAGACACAGGCTACAATTTCACTTTACTAACCTATCCGCACGGTCACATGATAACATCCATCTGTGGGGTGCACAATAATCCTGATACTAACAGATGCTGGATGGTCTACTCTAATCCACCAGATGCACTGATCCCTTCAGGAATAGATGAATATCAGCCACATGATGCTTCGCTTATCACTTTCAAGTTCCTGAAAATTATAACCGTAAGAGTGAGTCTTGATTTCACCAAAAGTGGTTATTATTCATCATCTCCACCTGAGCTGACTCTGAGAGTCCTTGAGGGAACCAATCTGAACGAGATCCTACAACAGGCAGCAAAAAAAGACCCAGCCTACACGAATACTCTAGAGTACTGTCCTTCCGTTGCCGGTCACAGGATAACGTCCATTTGTGGGGTGCACAATAACCCTGATACTAACAGATGCTGGATGGTCTACTCTAATCCACCAGATGCACTGATCCCTTCAGGAATAGATGAATATCAGCCACATGATGCTTCGCTTATCACTTTTAAGTTCCTGAAAATTATAACCGCGAGAGTGAGTCTGTCCTTCCGTTGCCGGTCACACGATAACGTCCATTTGTGGGGTGCACATTAACCCTGCTGCTAACAAATACTGGATGATCTTCTCTACTCCACCAGGAGCACAGATCCTTACAGGAATAGACGAATATGAGCCAGAGGATGGGTCTCTCATCACTTTCAAGTTCCAGTAGCTAGATGATTACCGTGAGAGTGATTTTGAGACAATAACTTACAAATTTCTTGCACGCTGATCGGTTAATTCTTATCATCAATAAGAAAACAAACACAAGCCGTCGTGAACGAGCGCGCGCTTTTTCCTTTGATGATTTTTTTTATAGTTTAGTTTAGTTTAGTTTATTTGTCACGATATAAACATATACATTTTATAAGGCCCCGTCCACACGTATCCAGAAATTATTATATCCGCAAATTTTTTTTGCGGATACGTGTTGCGTCCACACGTGTCCGGAAATTTTTGTAACGGTCTCCAGAGTGGAAATTTTCGAATACGCTCCGAATACGGATACGTATGGACGGTCGTATCCGCAAATTTTCGAATACGATGACGTAAACACGATTTTGCGCATGCTCAATAAGAAAGACTATCCGTCAAAGGGACTAGGCACTAGCGTGCATCAGGGTGGATCATGAAATTACCGGATACGTGTGGACTGTGAAAACTATTCGAAAACGATTCGAATACGCTGCGTGTATGTGGACGCGAACATTTTCGTATCCGAAAAAATTCCGGATACAAAAATTTCCGGATACGTGTGGACAGGGCCTAAAACTTGAGACATACAAATTTTGTGACGGGCCGGGGTTGGAGGTTTTGTTGAAGTCCCGACGCAGTAGGCGGATCGAGAGGCTTTAACTAAACCTCCTGAGGCTTGAGCTTGCACAGTCTAGTTTAGTATTGCACTATAAATGAATTCCTTCCGTATGTCAAAAACGTTAAACATGACGACTAAAATGTTCGATTAAAACTATTTCCCAACCACATCTGCCAGTTGAAAGTAAAAATGGATTTATTGAAAATAAACCATGGTTGAAGTTGTTTAAAATTTCATAATTTATAATGTATTTTCAAAAATCGAATTTTAAACAAAACAAAAAAACAAAACAAAACAAAAAAAAAAAAAAACAACAACAACAAAACAAAACAAAACAAAACAAAACGAACAAAAAACTTAAGAGTTATACTTTTTCTTGCCTTTGTTGTGCAAACAATATTTTCTTCAATGAATGCGTGCGTAAAATTTTCCTCAGTTAACGCCGTTACATTCTTTTTCATACCGTGCTTCATTTGCTTATTCGCTTGCGTTGAGACCGGTTGGATACAAGACGTTCAATACGCTTGCTTTGATTAGTATAGAAAACAAAAGGAACTCACATTCCGTACAATCTTTTTTACCATCTATTGCTTTAGCTTGCACGAAGTTCAAAAATTAGTGTAGCGCAAAAGGTCTAAATTTCCGATTCCACGTATTAGAAGACAGTGTCACATCTATTTAACAATTAGACTACGAGGTCGAGTTTTCTATGATATAATATTTAATCAGAATAAAATATTGTGTTTGCAAACTTGATTTATTTAACGGGGGAACCCCCAATACGCCAGAATGATTACCAGTGATGACTTATAGTGAGTAGGATGGAATAATATTCACACGATAAAATCTTTATCAAAATTTTAAATTCGAAAACTTTCGCTGTGGGAATTATAAATTCAAAAATAGTGTAACGCAAAGGTCTAATTAGCAATTCAGTCGTCGATTCCACGTACTAAAAGACAGTGTCAGTTACATTGGATATGATTTCCTTAACATAGTAAAGAAAGCAAGATTTCTCGTAATATCGAGTCATCAAGCAGTACATCGATGCTGCTATTATAGTACTGTTAACTATGATATAATATTCAATCAGAATAAAATATTGTGTTTGCAAACTTAATTTATTTAACGGGGAACCCCCCGATACGCCAGAATGATTACCAGTGATGACGTATAGTGAGTTGGGATGGAATAATATTCACAAAATAAAATCCTTATAAAAACTATAAATTCGAAAACTTTCGCTGTGGGAATTATAAATATCGAACATGCCAGGGACGTTCACTTTGTCGTGAGTCTACCACTCTTGTTTATTTTATTTCCTTTCCTTTTTCTTTTGTTTTGTTTTGTTTTTTGTTTTGTTTTGTTTTTAGGAAGGTTTCATGGATAATCTTCGTCAACCAGAATATGAAAGTGAAAGCAAACAAAACCTTGAAATATCAAAAAGAATTAATACCTCTCTCTTTGATCCAGATTAACTTCTAGCTGTTCAAAATTCTATTTACAGTATCTGTGATAATGGGCTGCCGAATTCTCAGAAATTGCTAGGAACTTTATTATAAATAACAATAACGTCACAAAACAACTTTTATAAAAACCAAAAGAAGCTTAGTTTACTAGAATATTTTTTGATGAACATAGTTATTAGAGCGGAATCATTCTTAGGTAGCACATGAGTATTCTCGGAGTGTTTTTAAGTCATTCGTTGACCCGTTAAAAAATACTTGATCAAAGAAGCCAGTCCTTTCACGATCACAAAACCATAAGATTTCAGTTTGCACTGATTTTTCAAAATTAACCTTAATTTAGACTAGCTTATATGTATTCCTAATAAAGATGGAGTAAAGGTATGAAAGACATGGTTGACAATGTAATAAAAGAAAGCGGCATCCGATGAGTCCAACATGACTGGATTATTTAAAACAACCTTAACCTACATTCCGTCTAACTACATTTGATCATACTTAGAAAAGGATTCCATTTAATAACAATGATGTACTATATAATACCGCTTACGAGAAACTTTGTCACCCGTGAAGCGAAAAACGTATAAACTAGTGGCGCGGGGAGTCATGGGATAGTTTATATTTGACGCAGTTCGCCCGACGATATAACGAGAGACGAAATGTTTGCGCTGACAAACCAGGAAGACCTGCTGGTTCATATTCGCTTTCGCAACAAGAACAAGCCGTTTTGATGCAAGAATTGTTAGAAAAACTTTATCCGAGCTCTGTAGACATGAGAAATCTGTAATCATGAATGTTGTATTCAATACATTTCACTTTCGGTGTTTATAGCTCAAAAGAATTCCTTATCAAAGATGCGAAGAAGATCGAATAAACTATTGGTCTGTGGTATCAAAATTCAATCCTGCGATGTTTGTGTTCCTTGACGAGTGTGGATTTGTAAGTTCTCCTTTCAGAAACTCATTTTGTTATACCTTTTTAACTGATCTCCGCACTGGGATTGTGATACTGACAGAGGTTGTAACGAATGTTTCTGCATTACAGGATAAACGAATCTCGAGACGCTTTGGATACAGTTTTCGATGCTATCGAGCTCAAACACAAAGATGGTATGGCAATCCCTGTCATCTGCACGGAAGGAACAATACACTTGAGTATCCGCCGCGGGAATACTAATGAAGAGAAATTTCTTGAATTTGTGAATGAAAACCTTATTCCTAATCTACAGCCGTTTGATGGGATTAATCCTCGCTCTGTGGTTGTAATGGGTGAGCACTCACGTCACATCAGATTTTGTTAGTATTTTATTGCAACGCGTTAAATTAATGAAGACAATTGCATTATATTTTTACAGTTTTTATAGTGATTGAATTTGTGCCATTAGGAATACATTTATGAAAACAAATTTTTCTCAATGTGTATAGAATCTAATCTAACCGAACCGAACAAAAACTATTATCTTGCAACATCAACATCAAATCTAAAGTGAAAATAATCTTTTTGATATGCAAATGCGGAGTTGTTTTGGTTGACATGGAACTATGAGTTTTTGAAAACTTTTATTAGTATATTCACTGTCAAGCTTGGCTTTAGGCTTTCTATTGCTATCATAATTCAAAGATTGATGGGCTTCATCCATTGTAAACATACAGCCGGAAAGATTTGATCTAAAAAATTCGGATGACGAGAAATGCTCTCTGAGTCTAGAGAATTGACTTTGTGCTGTGTTAGCACTTGTTATTTATAGATAATAGATCATTATTAATGATAGCAGAAAATCATCACATGAAATGCTACATGAATTATTGGTTTTTGAAGCCTTATAATGCCTGTTGAAAGCAACCAAAATATCTCGAGATTTTACGACGAAAAAACATAGAAATGGCCACAACTACTAACTGATTAGTTGGGACAATGAAACAACGCGGTTGCATGCGTGACGAGAATATATTTCCTTATTTTAATTATTATTAAGTTATAATTAAAATGATATTAATTAATTTTACCTTAAAGAGCCAGCACCAAAACTAATACTGAGAAGATGAAAATGTCTAAGGTTGACATTTTCAATGACGGATAAATTTATCAAAGTTATTTCATTAAAGCTAGCTTATTAGTATTTCTGTACGTACTAAAGGAGAGTGTCATGCAAGCAGTACATCGATTTTGCTGAAATAGCACTGTTAACTACGATTTAATATTCAATCAGCATAGAATGTCGTTTGCCTCCTTGAATTCAGTACGGGAAACCCCTATATTTTTAGCGTTGACGTTTACATAATAAAATATTCACACGAAACTTTATTAAAATCGAAAACTTTCGCTCTGAGAGTCAGAAATATCGCCAACCAGCCAGGCAAGTCCAACTTGTCATAGTCTGTAACAACTCTCGTTTTTTCCCTGAAAAAAGGATTTTTTGGAATTAAAGTCTCATGGAAAGACTTTTTCGACCGGGGACTGGAAGTGAAAGCCAACATGATAACCTTGAAAGATCAAAGGATACCTTGTTCTTCTGGCCAGATCAGTTTACTTTTGGTTCTGTAATGTTCAAGAGTCCACTAACAGAAAGTAACTGATAACAGCCTACCAAGTACTCACTGAATCGGTAAGAAGTTTATCATAAGAACAAAATATCACAAATAATGATTAATTATATGACTAAATCCCACTTTTAAGATTAAAAGCTATGTCAAACGTCGAACTTCAGCAAAAAATTCTGACAATTCAGCAAAATTCTCTGTTAACCATAGAAATTATGTCAATTCAGCAAAAAAATTATGTGAATTCAGCAAAAATCTCTGTTTATCACAGAAATTATGTCAATTCAGCAAAAATCTCTGTTAATCACAGAAATTATGTCAATTCAGCAAAAATCTATGTTAATCACAGAAATTATGTCAATTCAGCGAAAAATTATGTCAATTCAGCAAAAATCTCGGTCAATCACAATCGTCAATTCTACGGAAGATTGTAGGGGACATGCGAGATGTGAGTTGGGTAAAAAGACGAGACAAATAGACATCAGTTTTTATGTGTCTGTCCTCTTACTGACGATAAATTGCGTCATCACATTGTCAAAAGTAGTATGGATCCACAAGGCGATCAAAAAAGTCCGAAAAGTCGACCAACTCTTAAAAAACGTCGAACAACTCTAAAAAAAAAGTCGGCCAATGAGAAAAAAAAGTCGCACGAAAGTTGTACGAATTTCCTCCTTTTTACTAAGATTTTTCCGAAGATTAAGGCCCTGGCTAAACGAGGAAACATGTTTCCCTAAATGATTCCTAAAAAAAGTGGCAAAACTGTCAGGAAACATCGGGAAACAATGTTTCCATACGTCTTGTGCCGCACAGCAAAAACACTTTTTGCGTCTCGGAAGCAAAATTTGTTGCACGCAGCAATGTTTCGCATGTGGCTAAACTGGGAAACATCGGGGAACATGCGCGCGGTAAACATGTTTCCTCGTTTAGCCAGGGCCTAAGAGAAATTTTTTTTATATTTAATTGATAACAGGTTTGTGGAAGTAATCTAAATGAGTGAAAGTTGAGGATGCCACTTTTAATTGTTGGATGTTGTCATGGTATTCTACGAGGAAATGAGTAGCTTTCTCAGTTCTACTGATGCCAAGTATCCCAGTTTAAATCTGAGATGCTTTGTATCCGTATGAGTTGAAAAAGTACAAAAACCTTTGTTCTAGAAGCTGAAACGATTATCTGTTTATGGTCAACTGAAATCTAGTCATCATTGGTAAGGATTTTACAACAACCGTTGTTAAATATTTTTATCATTTAGATTATCTTGTAAATTCATAGTTTGTTTATAATGCTTAGTAAATTATTATTATTATTATTATTATTATTATTATTATTATTATTATTATTAACCGAATCCTTCAAGATTTGGCTTCATGCTTTATTTAAAAAATGGAGCAATCTACGGGACAATATTATACCGCGATTGCTCCATTCTTTAATGACTTGATATTATGTCCTCTGTTTCCACCATGTTTTTGTGAGTGTTAGAAAACCGTGGATTGACGGAACGGCAGGACCTACGTAACAGACTCAGATAAAAAATCAATACTCTTTTATTAAATTAAAGACATGATTTATTTTTGTTTAATTGCGATGATTGTCACGTAACTTTAGCGTCTGCATGGTTTAGAACTAGTCCCCTCTCAACTTCTACTTTGCCGCGCATTCCCCCGAAAAGTAGAAAATGGAGAGCGGCGTTGAATGCGAAAAAAGGTTTTTGTCTTTTAAATAGAGGTTTTGCTCCATCACGTGCCGGCGCCCCACAATACAGCTTGGACTGCCTGCGGTTAGATGGCAGAACAATAGATTCCCTTTTCTCTCGGGGATTGAATTATTTTTCATGTAAAACGTTTTTTATGGTTCGTGCCATCTAATAACATGGCTGCCGTCATGTGATGGTGCAAAACCTCTATTGGTATTTAGTTCCAGAGGAGCTTAGCTAAATTCTCGACGATTTTTAAACTAACTTCTCTATCTTTGTAAAAAAACATCTAGCCATTGTCCTTTGCTTAATAGACTTCAGTTTGATTTACTATATTGCACGTATCGTTTAGCTTTCTAATCGCATCCCACATGGAAATCAGTGAGTATGCGCTCAAAGTCATCATTGTCACAATGAATATTTTTAAGTTTGCTGGTCATAGCAAGGGGTTAATCATCTACGGTCTAGGGGCCGACTAACCTCTCCCTTAGGCCTCGGCCAAGCTTCCTGATCAGTCTGTAATTCTTCGGATAGCGGTGTCGGGTCCGAAATGTCCGGCGTAGCCGTAAATGCTTCGCGCTGCCATACGAAGGTTCAGCACTCGATGTCTGGAAGTATGGTTCTTTTTTGCAACGAATCAAAAAGTAAAATTATTAAAATTTTCACGTTTCCATAGCATGTGTTCAGTGTTCGGCTCAGTGAACAATAGATATCTATTGACTTTCTAGCGTGTAATTTGTAAATCTCTGACCCTTTTATAGGGGATGCCGTTTTTGGAAATCACCGGCGTGTCTTCCATGTACAAGGAAATGATTCGCCTTTCTCGCCTTCTATATTGATACTAAGTCAGTGTTGGATTTTAAATCAGATGCTTTGTATCACAATGGGTTAAAAAGGGGAAATGAAAGACAAGATGATTTAGTGCAGCCTTCTTTACAATTAGATGGCTACCAAAGAATCCTTAGCCAATAGACGATGGAGCCGGTCGGGGCGGATACACTTGACGAAATTCTAAGTTTTCACGTGACTCCATCTCTTTATTACTTTTATTATTTTTATGATATTCTTAATAACAGGTTCATGAAAAGAATCTAGATGTCGGAAATCAAAGATGCCATTTGCCAGTTCATCGTCGGAAATTCCGGTCTAAAGCCAAGGCAAGGATATAATCCATTTTTCTCAACTTTCTACTGATATCAAGTATCTGATTTTAAATCAGATGCTTCATATCAGTATTAAGCTGAAAAAAGTACAAAACCAAGATGATAGAGTGTGCAGCCCTTTTTGGAATAGTACGTACCTTTCATATTTCCCTACGCCATCTTGCATGAAAGGAATCGGTAGAGCATTCAATTATTTCTCTAATGCAACACGAAGAAGAAGGTTCATTATCTGGTCAGCCATTCAGGTACCAACCAAGCCCATTCTGTACGTATTCAGATTTCACGTTTAGTATAGTCTCCTCCGCAGCCTTTCTTAGCGAGCGTTGTGTGAAGAAACTAAGAACTGCTGCAGGGAAGACCACGTTTAGTCCAATGAGCCACGTTTAGTATAGTCTCATCCGCAGCCGTTCTTAGGGAGCGTTGTGTGACGACACTAAGAACTGCTGCAGGGAAGACTGCGTTTAGTCCAATGAGCCACGTTTAGTATAGTCTCCTCCGCAGCCGTTCTTAGGGAGCGTTGTGTGACGATACTAAGACCTGCTGCAGGGAAGACCGCGTTTAGTCGTCCAATGAGCTCCGTCTAGTATATTCTCCTCCGCAGCCGGCTTTGGGAGCGTTGTGTGACGACACCTAGAGCTGCTGCAGGGAAGACTGCGTTTAGGCCAATGAGCCCCGTTTAATATAGTCTACTTCGCAGCCGTTTTTAAGGAGCGTTGTGTGACGATACTAAGAACTGCTTCAGGGGAGACCGCGTTTTGGCGCAGCTCTAGGGAGTCGAACTGAAAGCATGTGAAGGCAATTCAGCAAAGATCTCAGTCACTCTCAAAAATTATGCCTATTCAGCAAAAATCTCAGTCGCTCACAAAAATTATGTCAATTCAGCAAAAATCTCAGTCACTCACGAAAATTATGCCAATTCAGCAAAAATCTCAGTCACTCACAAAAATTATACCAATTCAGCAAAATCTCAGTCACTCACAAAAATTAGGCCTATTCAGCAAAAATCTCAGTCAACAATCACCAAAACGTCAATGTCAATTCTACGGAAGCTTCTAGGGGACAAGCGAGATGCGAGCTGGTCAAAAAGACGAGATGCGAGTTGATTAAAACTATGACGTCATTCTTGTTTGCTAATATTAGCTGGTTTGCGACAAGATGGCGTTGTTGGACTTGATTATGACAAGCCGATTGTAGCAGGCATTTTTATATCCCATTTAAAAGCAAAAAATTTACATTAAGGATTTTTAACACGAAATAGTAAAATATTAAGAATTTTCACTATATATGACACAAACACAAGAGATTCTTAAAACACATTGTTTTGCAAATAAGGTTCAACGCAAGCCTTAATGTACTTTCAGAGTGAGGAATGATTCAGGAATAATAAAACGCGTGCGCGCGTCTCTGTACCGTGGGACCTGTACAGCAAGAGAGAAGCAAGCTTAGGAATACGAGGCGTAACTGAGTATTTATTTTGCTTCTCGAGTGCTCTAGAGATTCCAGAGTGTTTATATGACAGTACAGAGACAAAAGCAGCCGTCTTAAAATGTTTTTATAAAATATTTTGATTTTGATGGTTTTCATTTTGCGAGATCGTGTCTCTGTCCTCAGCTGATATAAACACTGTAGCCAGCGAATCAGCGCGCGTTAAATCTCAAATTCTTTGTAATATTGATTATAAAAATACCAGTTATAAATCTCGCGTTCTGATTGGTTGTGAACGCGTGCTTTATGAGAGAACACAGCACACGCGCGCACTCTAATAAAGAAATAAAAAGTTTGTACGAATCTCTTTGTACGAAAGATTAAGATAATTTTTTCCCTCTATATTTAATTGATAACAGGTTTGTGGAAGTAATCTAAATGAGTGAAAGTTGAGGATGCCACTTTTAATTGTTGGACGTTGTCATGGTATTCTACGAGGAAGTGAGTAGCTTTCTCAGTTCTACTGATACCAAGTATCCCAGTTTAAATCTGAGATGCTTTGTATCCGTATGAGTTGAAAAAGTACAAAAACCTTTGTCCTAGAAGCTGAAACAAGTATCTGTTTATGGTCAACTGAAATCCAGTCATCATTGGTAAGGATTTTACGACAACCATTGTTAAATATTTTTATCATTTAGATAATCTTGTAAATTCATAGTTTTTAGTTATCCATAGTTTTATATATATCAATTTTATTGTAGAGCATTAAAATTGTTTATAATGCTTAGTAAATAATAATAATAATAATAATAATAATAATAATAATGATGATGATGATGATGATGATGATAATAATAATAATAATAATAATAATAAGTATAGGAAATCGCACGATCTCGAGTACAATTTGGAAATTAATAGACACGAGTAATGTTTTGAAAGTTCTTGTAATTGCACGAGCCTTTAGGCGTGTTTTACGAGTGTGATTTCGTGCAACTGAAATGCATAAAAAAGATTAGTTTTTACGGCTTTAAAATTTTATTTATGCTTTTAAGTACAAAATGATAGAAAATAATTGTTTTGACATTGTTTTGGCCGTGTTGCCATAGCGACTTAATTCGGTACTCCTACGGAGTACAATTAACGCTATAATTGTACTCCTCTCGACCAATCAGATTCGAGTAATTTTGTTGAGTGTACTATAATAATAATAATAATAATAATAATTATTATTATTATTATTATTATTATTATTATTATTATTATTATTATTAACCGAATCCTTCAAGATTTGGCTTCATGCTTTATAGTGTTGCTTTTTTTTAGTGCAGTTTTAAAAGATAATGTATTTTGATCTTAATATAATAATATATCAAGCCATTAAAAAATGGAGCAATCTACGGGACAAAATTATACCGCGATTGCTCCATTCTTTAATGACTTGATATTATGTCCTCTGTTTCCACCATGTTTTTGTGAGTGTTAGAAAACCGTGGATTGACGGAGCGGCGGGACCTGCGTAACAGACTCAGATAAAAAATCAATACTCTTTTATTAAATTAAAGACATGATTTATTTTTTATTTAATTGCGATGATTGTCACGTAACTTTAGCGTCTGCATGGGTTAGAACTAGTCCCCTCTCGACTTCTACTTTGCCGCGCATTCCCCCGAAAAGTAGAAAATGGAGAGCGGCGTTGAATGCGAAGTAAGTTTTTGTCTTTTAAATAGAGGTTTTGCTCAATCACGTGTCGGCGCCCACAATACAGCTTGGACTGCCTGCGGTTAGATGGCAAAACAATAGAATCTCTTTTCTCTCGGGGATTGAATTATTTTTCATGTAAAACGTTTTTTATTGTTCGTGCCATGGCTGCCGTCATGTGATGGTGCAAAACCTCTATTGGTATTTAGTTCCAGAGGAGCTTAGCTAAATTCTCGACGATTTTCAAACTAACTACTCTATCTTTGTAAAGCGGAAACATCTAGCCACTGTCCTTTACGTAATAGACATCAGTTTGATTTACTATATTGCACGTATCGTTTAGCTTACTAAGCGCATCCCACATGGAAAGGAGTGAGTATGCGCTCAAAACCATCATCGTCACAATGAATGTTTTTAAGTTTGCTGTTCATAGCAAGGGGTTAATCATCTTTTGCAAGTAAGCTCACGATTGCCGATAGTTGGTGAAGTTTTTCTTTACAAGTCGGTGTAGAAATTCAAGTCCAAGATCTGAGATTCACAGTTCAAGATTCAAGGCTCAAGATTCTCAAGACTCAAGAATCAAGATTTCTGAAGTCAAGAGCTGGAGTTGTATCCTCCTCCCCCTGTTGGATTATTCCCTAGGTTTGTCCTACTTCGACAACCTAGGAATATTTCCTTCAAGGGCACTGATTATTAATATTTTTGGTATATTATTTTTTGGTCAAATATGTTCTCTGTGCATAGGCCAAATACATTAGAATTAGGGCTTCCACGTCAATTACAGAGGCTTAGACAGCCGGTCACTAGGGATGAAATTATTGCGGCCATTGGAAAAGTTCTTGGAAACGAATTGCGTACTGCCATAAAATGTGTTCAGGTGTCTAATACAGGTTATTCTTGTAGAGTAACGTTTAAGGAGGAATCTCATAGACAAAGGGAACAGTTATTTACGAAAGGAATCTATATTAGGGGCTGTTTTTGCTTTTTCAATGGGGTTGAATCACCTCAACAAGTTGTGACGGTTTCAAACCTCCCTTGTGAGGTGGAGGATGACGACATCAAGGAATACTTTGAAAAATATGGGAGCGTAAATCAAGTGGTGAGAAATTTAGACAAGTTTGGCTTTGAAACTGGAGATAGACGGCTTTTTGTGACATTAAATGAGCATATTCCTACGAGTGTTCTTTTGGACCCGTTTATTGCTCATATTAGATACCGTAGCCAACCATTATTTTGCTTCTCATGCAACTGGTGGGGACATTCAAATACAAGATGTCCCCTAAAAGGTGTCTGCAACCGCTGTGGTGCGCAAGGTCACCATTCTTATGCTTGCTCGAAGGATCTTATTGAACCCCCTCGTTACGCTATAGATCGTCCAGAAGGACGGGACTTTCCGCAACATCCTGCTCTTTCTCTCCCAGAGGAGTCTCAAGAGTTGACAGAAAATATATCTCAGTCAGGTGTGATCACTGAAGTTGTACAGGAACCTACAGATTTGCGTTCTTCTTTGCAAAAGGATTCCTCCTCAGAAGTTATTTCTTCGCAACCGCTTTTTCCTACTCCTTCTTCTCAGGATTCTCTTCAAAATGTTGAAGTACTATCTCTGTCGTGTGATTCTAACTCTTCAATTTCCTTGGGAACATCTTTGTCCTCTCCTTCATTTAGTCATATGGTCAAACAAAACACGACGAAGGAAAAACCTGCTGAAGGGATGGACATTTGCTTTACTAATTTACGTAACCTCAAAAGATCTGTGGATCCAAAGGAGGTTATTACTCAACGTTCTAAAAAGAAACCCTAATTTTTCTTGCGTATTTATATAGTTATCTATATTTCTAATCATATATTGAAGGATTTGTATTGAAGTATGAATTGTTTACGTAATGTCATGTGTTATATGAATAATGTTACAAATAATGTTATGATTATTGAAAATGTTGAAATTGATGGTTTATTAATAAGCAGTTATTCAGAATATTGAAACTATCATAAATACTTGTTGATTTTTGTTTAAAATGAGGGCTCTCACTATAAACATAAATGGTCTGCGAGAGTATGTGAAAAGAACAACATTTATTTTTTGGCTGTCTTCCTTATCTCGCCCGCCTGATATTGTGAGCATCCAAGAAACTCACTGTATTTCACAACAAGAACTCAATAATTGGTTTGATAATTCTCCTTATCTAGCTTTTGGAGATTTCAACACAAAGCATTCTGATGGTACTGCAATTTTGTTAAAGCGTGCCTCTCCCTTTTCTGTACTTAAACAGTACTCGGGTATCAATGGCCGCTTCACTTATTTAGATGTCCAATATGACTCTTGCAAAGTTTCTATCGTCTCCCTGTATGCTCCCAATCACAATCCTGAAAGAGATGTTTTTTTGACACAAGTAAATGATAGGCTTGATCCTACGTCTGACATTCTCCTCTTAGGGGATTTCAATACGGTTTTTACACCTATTCTGGATCGTCGATCGTTTAATTCTGTACTACCTGCTAGTTATGACAGTGTTACTGTCCTTCCCATCTTATTCCATGAAAATCGCTTGATTGACATTTGGAGGCACTGTCATCCTAGAACCCAAGAATTTACTTATAGCAGTACTAATGGCATGGCTGCGTCCCGCATTGATATGATCGGACTTCCATTGCGTTTTGTTCCTCATGTTTCTGAGTGCAGTATTTTACCTTGTCCGCATTCTGATCACTCTGCTGTTTTCCTTGATTTCATATTGCCTGAAGTTCCACCCAGAGGCCCTTATTTTTGGAAACTCAATGTTAGTATTTTGGATAATGATGCATACGTGGAGCTCGTAAGGGACTTATGGAAGTCCTGGCAACCTCAGAAAGAGTCATGTACGTCATTGCTTGTTTGGTGAGATATATGTAAAAGAAAGATCCAACAAGCCACCACTAGGTTTTGTTCCAAGTTATCTTTCAAACGACGGGCATCCAGGCATTCCTTGGAAGCTCAAGCAAGATCATTAAAAGTTCTGGTAGATGGGGGAGATCTCTCTGTTCTAAATCAATACCATAGTGTACTCAATGAATTAGAATTGTTTGATCGAGAGGCAGCCAAGGCGGCAGAAATAAGAGCTCGTACCAAATGGACTGAAGAGGGTGAGAGATCCACTTCCTTTTTCTTCCGTATGGGAAAGAAGAATAGGGCCAACAAAATGATTGATCTTATTCTAGACAGCAATGATCAATACGTTTCTGATCCTGAGAATTTGAGGCAGGCTTGGTTCTCTTTTTACAAGGGTTTATTTACTTCACAAGAAACTGATGAAACCATTGCAGATGATTTTATTTCTAACTTGGAACGTAGAATTCCTTTAGAAGTGAAAGATGTGTGTGAGGGTCCTTTGACCATGAAGGAATGTCTTGAGGCTCTTGAGGGGATGCCGTCAGGTAAAACGCCTGGTTTTGATGGTCTTCCCAAAGAATTTTATCTAAAGTTTTGGGATCTCATTGGAAAGGACCTGGTAGCTGTATTTAATTATGCCTTTAGGTGTGGTGTACTATCAGTTTCTCAGAGGAGAGGGATTATAACGCTCTCATATAAAAAGGGAGATAGATTTTTGATGAAAAACTGGCGTCCCATCTCCCTATTATGTACAGACTACAAGATAGCTTCAAGATCAATCGCGGGCCGTCTACGAAAAGTGATCGCTTATGTTGTATCTCCTGACCAGACCTGTTCGGTACCTGGCAGATTTATTGGTGAAAACATCAGGCTTCTTCAAGATGCTGTTACATATGGCAAAATAACTAATTCACCTCTGGCTTTATTGTCTTTGGATCAGGAAAAAGCTTTTGACAGGGTGGAATGGTCCTACATGCTCAGAGTCCTTGAAGGCATGGGGTTTGGACCTTCCTTTTGCTCGTGGGTACGCTTGTTCTATACTGGACCTCAGTCTTCGGTATTGGTAAATGGCTTCTTTACACCTTTTATAAATTTATCGAGGGGTGTAAGACAAGGTTGTCCACTGTCAGCGCCCCTTTACGTACTGATTGCTGAATCTTTAGCGTGTCGTATCCGTGCGTCAATCTATTTAAGAGGTTTGGTTCTTCCGCACCCTGATTATGAACCAGCACTTATTTCCCAATACGCTGATGACACGACCCTGTTATGTACAGATGACGATGAAATATTCACTGTCTTCTCCATCTATGAGGAATATGAAAAGGCATCTGGGGCTAAGATTAATAAAGAGAAATCTAAAGGGCTTTGGGCAGGCTCTTGGAGAGGTCGTAGTGATCCTCCCATTGACTTGCAGTGGTCTTCAGACAGTATTCCTTGTCTTGGCACATGTTTAGGAAATGATGATGTCTCTCATCCAAATTGGGATGGTCGCTTAAACAAACTTTCTAGTGTACTAGATTCTTGGAAACATCGTAATCTTTCCTATTCTGGTAAGGCTCTTGTCCTGAATGCACTTGGCATGGCAGGTCTATTGTTTTGTGCCTCAGTACTAGCCATGCCAAACTGGGTCTTGGCGCAAGCTTCCAAGTGTACTTTGGATTTTTTTTGGTCGGGGAAAAAGCATTTGGTGTCACAAAACGTTCTTTTCCAATCCACCACTCAAGGTGGGTTTGGTTTAATTGATATACAATCAAAGGTGCGCGCACTTCATTGTCAGTGGATAAAGCGGTGGGCCCTGTCCCCATCGAAATGGTGTGCTTTCTTCTCCTTTTTTGTGAAGAAAGTATTTGGTGATGATTTACGTTCTGTTCTTTCATATCCTGCATATTATCCTTCTCATTTACTACCGGATTTTTATGCCTCACTTTTAGATGCTTGGGCATACGTCGGTGGCCATTTCTCAGTTCAATTGAAAACTTTTACTATTCTGCGGTCCTCTGATGGTAGTGCATTGTCTATCTCATCTCTTACTACAAAATCTGTTTATTCAAATATCATTGAAAGGAATGTTATGCTTCCTAATTGCGTTCTGAAATTTCGCCCAATCTTTGGCGAGCTCTATTGGACGGACACATGGTCACAAGTGAACATTATGCCTTTGGATCGTCAAGTTCGTGATCTATCGTGGAAGATTTGCCATGGAGTGCTCTATACCTGTGATCGACTTGTCAAGTTTGGTATGAACATTGCTGATCCTTCATGCTTTTGTGGACATCCTTTGGAAACTCCAGTTCATTTATTCTTTGAATGTAACCTCATGCAAGAACTGTTACTATGGGCTCAGACCTTATTTCTGCGTGTTACTCCCTTGTCGCCATCCCTTCAATCTCGTCATATGCTATTTGGATATGACAATCATGAACGGTAGATTATTCCACCTGTTTTTTCCTATTTTCTTAATCTGTTGAAGTACTTTGTGTTGTTGGCTAGGAATGAGTATTGCTTTGAAGGTACTCTCCCTGTTGCCTCTGTGGTTAAAGCAAAGGTTGTGAAACGACTTAATATCCATCTGCTCTGTTACTCTAAACGTTCGGTTAGTCGAAAATCAAGGCGTTTTTTCAACAGATCCTGGAATGTTTTGGGAAAGTTTTCTCCGGATATTACTGTTATAACCTGGTCAGCCTAAAAGTAGTTTTCTTTGTCTTCTTTTCACTTGTACTTGTGTAACGTTTATGCAAGGGAAAACGTTGTGTTCGCTTGAATATACTTATGAAGTGTTTTGATGAGTATAATCCTAGGTAGACCAGGATGATACTCTATATGTAAATGATGTTTTGATTATCTCTTTGTATTAGTGTTTATTGTAGTAATCTGTAGTGTGTAGGTCTACATGGGGGGCGGGGCTCATTACCCCGGCGTGTCTCTGGCGTCCATGTAGGACCCCCCCTTGCTAAAGACCACCATGCTGTCCCTTTTGCACATCTTGGGACACTGGTGCGAAGCTAAAACAAAAAGGGGTTAATCATCTACGGTCTAGGGGCCGACTAACCTCTCCCTTAGGCCTCGGCCAAGCTTCCTGATCAGTCTGTAATTCTTCGGATAGCGGTGTCGGGGCCGAATTCTCCGGCGTAGCCGTAAATGCTTCGCGCTGCCATACGACGGTTCAGCACTCGATGTCTGGAAGTATGGTCCTTTTTGTAACGAATCAAAAAGTAAAATTATTAAAATCTTCACGTTTCCATAGCATGTGTTCGGCTCAGTGAACAATAGATATCGATTGACTTTCTAGCGTGTAATTTGCCTGTTGTCGATGGAAGGGTTCATTGTCTTTATATGTGACGGACCAAGATCTTACACCGGTTCGTTGGACGACTCGATGAAGTTTACAAAAAACAACAACACACGACACGAGGTTTGGGACAGAACTGAATTTATTTAGCGTGCTTCGACTTGACAAACGTGCGAACGCTTCCAAATATGGGCATCAAGACTAAATACGGCACAAATGACAGCTTGTATGATAAATGACAAGTACACATACATTATAAACACATAAGGCAAAACCGCCGACTGAATTCACATAGCGGTACACCGCACTAAAACCTCATGTCTCATGACTTGAAATTAGCTAAGGAAGCTTCTCTCTTACAATATGTTAAAACAATACAAAGGCAAACACATTCTCGATCTTTCGCATCAGTTCGCACTGTTACATCTATACTAAATAGAGCCCGGGGGGGGGGGGGGGGTACTCCCCTATATTTGCTATACGGGTATGTGCCGCCCTATAGGGTATGGTTTTTCGGCTTTTGGGTCTGGGGTAGGGTATCATTTTTTGACATTTTGTCTGGGATAGGGTGTCATTTTAGTCTGGGATGGGGTTAAAGATTTTGATTTTTCTGGTGAATAGGCTACGCTTTATTTCGGCACAACAACAATAAAAACGTTAGTAAATATTGATTGCCATATATTAAATAACCGTCTTTTCCGTCTTTTAGTCTGGGATAGGGTGTACAATTCTTAGTTTTAGTCTGGGGTAGGGTATGTAAAATCCAAATTTTAGGTCTAGGATAGGGTCAGGGTTTTGAAGTCCTTGCGGCACACCCCTACCCAAGTTGGGGTGGTAGTACCCCCCCGGGACACTCACAAATAGACACTCACAATATACGTGTATCTTTGTGTGTTTCCTTCAATTGATATCTTACTTTAACATATTTATATTGATATTGTTTTAGGACCCTAGTGAAAAGATGTGATGCACCTGAGTGGTTGCACGCCTTTCGAATTGCTCAATTTTATAGTTCATTTTTACAGTATTTTATCGTTTTATTTGTGTTTCTTTACTGGCACCTGTACGTTTATTATGTTGTTCATCGAGCCTATGGATTCTTGGAGTCATTTTGGATGTTTTACTACAACTTCTGCTGTGATACCTACATCAGTACTGGATCATCGATACTCCCATTGTTATTCTTCTTCATACATGAAGGCAATCAACAAGTTTATTTCCCAGCACAAGCTGCTACCAAGACTTTCATCTGAGGTTTACACATCTATCAAGAACCTTAGTATTCAACGAAATCGACGTGGTTCTGGAAAAAAGCTGATTTCTTCAGTCTCAGTGATTCCTACGCGGATTTCTAATGATGAATCTAATTATTATTCAAGAACAGACTTGAACTGTCGTTTTGCTAATTTCAACAATTTAACTTTTGTGTCTTGTCATGATGATAAACAGACGATTCCAGTGAGGATTACTATTCATCACCAATACTCTCGGGAGATTACACCTGTTGTTAATGCAAATAGTTTCTCTATGCCTACACGTTCCACAGCTCCTGAATTCAAGCGTAACTCTTTGGAACTTTGCTTACTTAACTCAAGATCTGTCAGAAACAAAGCGTTGCTGATTAATGATTTTGTAAATGACTGTACCATCGATATAATGGCTATAACTGAAACATGGCTCAATTCTGCTGGAGATGAAGCAAGTATTGCTGAGCTTTGCCCTGAAGGATTCCAGTTTATACACTCTCCTAGAGAGAACAATATGCGTGGTGGAGGTGTTGGCCTTCTTTATAGGGACAATCTTCAAATTAAAAAGGAACTTTGTCACTCATTTTCATCATTCGAATGCCTTGAAATTTTATTAACTAATTTAACTAAGGTCAGGATTTTTGTCATCTATCGTCCACCGCCTTCACAAGTTAACGGCTTGTCAGTTTCGGCATTTCTTGAAGAATTTTCTGATTTTTTGGAGCAAGTTGTACTTTTTCCTGAAACCATACTCCTTCTGGGAGACTTCAATTTCCATGTTAATGATGTCAATGATCCTTCAGCAAGGAGGTTTCTGGACCTTCTGGACTCTTTCGACCTTAAACAGCATGTTCTTTGTTCTACTTTCCATAGTGGTCATACTCTTGATCTGATGATTACTCGCTCTGATGATTCTTTACTATCTGACATTCACATGTCCGATATAATCATTTCTGACCATTGTCCTGTTCTTTGTCACTTAGATCTTGTCAAGCCTCTTAACAAAAAAAAAGTTATTTCTTTTCGTAATTTGAAATCTATCTGTCTTGAATCATTTAGGTGCGAAATTAGTGGTGCTTTTGCTCATGTTGACAACTCTGATCTGTCTAAGCTGGTATCTCATTATCATGATGCACTTTCCTCTGCGATTGATTCTCATGCTCCGCTTAAGCGTAAGGCCATTACTGTCCGAACTAAAAAAGCGCCCTGGTACAACCATGAAATTGACTCTCAGAAAAAGTTGAGGCGAAGGTATGAACGTCGTTGGAGAGCGACAGGACTTGCTTCAGACAAAGTACTATTTTCTAGGCAATGCGCTGTTGTTAACAAGATGCTGTTTTCTTCTAAACAGCAGTTTTTCAGTAGTGTTATCGCCGATAATGGAAATGACCAACGTGCTCTTTTTAAGATTGTGTCCGGGCTACTCCAGCCTAAACAAAGCTTACAGTATCCTCCTAGTTCTGACGACACCTGTCTGGCAAATTCTTTCATCCAGTTCTTTTCTAATAAGATTGAGCGTATCAGACAGGACATTTTTAAAATTCTTCCTGTTCAGCATCGACTCCAACCAGATCCTGTTAATTGTTCTTCTGTTTTTCAAAATTTCGACACTCTAGGCTATGATGAGGTTTCACATTTAGTTGGGTGCACAGCTAAGTCATGTGGCCTAGACCCTATTCCTGCTTCTCTTCTTATGGAATGTCTTGATCTTTTAATTCCAGTGTTTATAAATATTATTAATCTATCTCTCTCCCAGGGCGTATTTCCTGATTCTCTCAAGATTGCTAAACTGACACCTATTCTTAAAAAACCGAATGCTGACTTTGAAGTTTTTTCTAATTTTCGACCTGTTTCTAATCTACCATTTATCTCTAAACTAATTGAAAAGGCTGTTGCTCATCAGTTGAATGATTATTTAACTAAATATAATCTGCACGATCCACTTCAGTCGGCTTACAAAGCCATGCATAGTACTGAGACAGCTTTGGTTCTAATTCATAACGACATCCTTCAATCTATTGATGCTGGTAACTGTGTCATCCTTATTTTTCTTGATATGTCAGCTGCTTTTGATACTGTCGTTCATGATACTTTACTGGATAGACTTGCTAATCGGTTTGGTATTGGTGATGTTGTTTTAAGCTGGTTTAGATCCTATCTGTCTAATAGGAAGCAATTTGTAGGTATTAATGAATGTTCATCTTCCCTTTGCAATCTTGATGTTGGGGTACCGCAAGGCTCTGTACTAGGCCCGGTTCTTTACTTGCTTTACACATCTCCACTGGCAGATATTCTTAAGCGACATAATCTCAGTTATCATTTTTACGCCGATGATTCTCAGCTTTATTTATCTTTTAAAGGCAATGATCAGTTTGCTCAATCTAGGCAATCTTTAGAAGAGTGTCTATCTGATATTTCTGAATGGATGCTTGTTAATGGACTGAAGTTAAACCACGATAAACGGAGCTGATGTGTATCCACTCTAGGTTTCAAGACTGTCCTTTGTTGACTGAGATTCAAGTCTGCGGGAACACAATTGTCCCTTGTTTATCAGCTGTTAATCTTGGAGTGGTTTTTGATGACCGTATGACTGGTGAACTCCAAGTTAGCAATATCTGTAAATCCTCCTACTTCCACCTAAGGAATCTGTCTGCTATTCGTAAATATTTAACCGTTGATTCTGCTCAGACAGTTATTCATGCTTTTATTTCTTCTAAACTTGACTATTGCAATGCTCTCTTGTATGGATTACCTAAATATCTTGTTGAGAGGTTGCAAAGAATACAGAACTCTGCAGCTCGTTATGTCACCTTCACTAAGAAATTCGATCATATCACTCCTGTGCTGGTTGATCTTCACTGGTTACCTGTTCACTACCGAGTCATTTTTAAGCTGCTGCTGTTAACTTACAAGGCCTTGAATGGCCTTGCTCCTTCATATTTGTCTGATCTTTTGACCTATCGCTCCTCCAGTTATTCTCTACGCTCTGTCTCTAATAAACTCCTCGTTGAGCCTAAAGCTAGGCTTAATACTTATGGTTTCAGATCCTTCTCCTTTTCTGCTCCAAGACTGTGGAATAGGCTTCCCTTAGAGATTCGTTTAAGTTCAACAGTTGCTAGTTTTAAAAATAGACTTAAGACACATTTATTTTCTCTTTTTCTTAATAATAAGGAGTATATTTAAGACTACGTGTCTTAGATTTGTTTTATATATTGCAATTATTAATTAGTTTTATCTTTTAAATATTTACATTTTATTCATAATCAATAGGTAAGCATTTTGTAACTATTGTAAATATTCTATTGTAATTTTTTGTGAAGCGCCTTGGACAATTTTGGAGATGAGCGCTATATAAATAAATTATATTATTATTAAAAGCATTTATAGTGATCTAGGTATCCTCATTAAAGATTATCATGATTATTATTAGACGTGGACCATTAGATTATGGAGGGGGAAGGGTAGGGGGGGGGGGGGGGGGGGTTGCGTAAAAATAAAGGAAAAAACGAAAAAAACTATCGCGCGCAAACTCTCATTACAGCAAAGAGTTATCTTGCAAAAACAAAAAAAATGTGCGTGCAGGGCGGGTTGTTACAAGAAATATCCTACAGCCACCACATCCATTCAATTACCTAATAATAGTCCCCTTCACAGTTCCCTGCGCCATCTTGAAGGGTAACCGTGCCTTTGCATCGGAGTGAGACGAACGGTGAAGCGGTGAGCTTGCAATTGCATCTCGCTTCGATGCAAAGGTTGCTACTTTACCTATCTCTTGATGTGGTCTAGTCTAGATCGATCTTGGACGGATCGCGGTTCGCTTCAAACAGTTCACACTTGAGCAATTAAGAATACAATACATCCTGCAAAACCAATAATTAAGGCCCCGTTTCTCCCTCCCCTATCTAAAAAGAGTTAAGGCCGGTGACTCCAATTTCTACGACATTCCACTATGAAAAATTATCGATCCTCTCCAAAACAACTTCGAACATGAAGTCTTACAATCCTTCCATTGGTAAATCTCTAACCCTTTTATAGGGGATGCCATTTTTGGAAATCACCGGCGTGTCTTCCATGTACAAGGAAATGATTCGCCTTTCTCGCCTTCTATACTGATACTAAGTCAGTGTCGGATTTTAAATCAGATGCTTTGTATTACAATGGGTTAAAAAGGGGAAATGAAAGACAAGATGGTTTAGTGCAGCCTTCTTTGCAATTAGATGGCTACCAAAGAATCCTTAGCCAATAGACGGTGGAATCGGTCGGGCGGATATACTTAACGAAATTCTAAGTTTTCACGTGACTCCATCTCTTTATTACTTTTATTGTTTTTATGATATTCTTAATAACAGGTTCATGAAAAGAATCTAGATGTCGGAAATCAAAGATGCCATTTGCCAGTTCATCGTCGGAAATTCCGGTCTAAAGCCAAGGCAAGGATATAATCCATTTTTCTCAACTTTCTACTGATACCAAGTATCTGATTTCAAATCAGATGCTTTATATCAGTATTAAGCTGAAAAAAGTACAAAACCAAGATGATTTAGAGTATGCAGCCCTTTTTGGAATTGTCCCTTTCCTATTTCCCAGCTACGCCACCTCGAAAGGAATCGGTAGAGCATTCAATTATTTCTGTAATACAACACGAGGAAGAAGGTTCATTATCTGGTCATGTAGCCATGCAGGTACCAACCAAGCCCATTCTGTTCGTATTCAGATTTCACATTTAATATAGTCTCCTCCGCAACCGTTCTTAGGGAGCGTTGTGTGACGACACCTAGTACTGCTGTAGGGAAGACTGCGTTTAGTCCAATGAGCCACGTTTAGTATAGTCTCCTCCGCAGCCGTTCTTAGGGAGCGTTGTGTGACGATACTAAGACCTGCTGCAGGGATGACTGCGTTTAGTCGTCCAATGAGCTCCGTTTAGTATATTCTCCTCCGCAGCCGGCTTTGGGAGCGTTGTGTGACGACTAGAGCTGCTGCAGGGAAGACTGCGTTTAGGCCAATGAGCCCCGTTTAGTATAGTCTACTCCGCAGCCGTTTTTAAGGAGCGTTGTGTGACGATACTAAGAACTGCTTCAGGGAAGACCGCGTTTTGGCGCAGCTCTACGGAGTCGAACTGAAAGCATGTGAAGGCGCCTCTGGCAGCCGCTATACAGTCCATGTATCATCCCGGAGCACAGCTCTAACCAGTTTGAATTTGCATTAGTTAGGGTTTTTTTTACTCCGACGAAGGACTAAGCGTCCGAAACGTCAGTAAGTTTTTTCATCTTTTCACGGTGTATAATTTACCTTTTCATCATTACTGTTTCATTAGAAACACCGACGCAGCTCACACTAGTTTTTAGCTAGTTATATCTTCTTAGTTAGGGTTGATTTGAGAGGAGGGAGGAAAAACCGGATGACCGGAAAAACCTTCGGAGTCAGAAAGAGAAACAACCAACTCAGCTCACATGGGCCGGGGGACTGGAATGCGAACACCGGACCTCAGAGATGAGAGGCGAGCGTTTTACAGCTAATGTATTGATTAATGTAAGATTCATTTTAGCCTGACAAAGGAAGCGAGTTCTTTTTAGAAAAATTTATAATGACTTAAAAAATTCTGGTGCAGACCCAAGTACCCATTATTATCAGGCCTGTCAGGTTCAATATTTCACTAATTAAAAATGCTGCCTACTATAGAAAAAACAAACATGAAAAAGTTTTTGAATCGCTTATTTTTTAATGTAAATTTATTGCCAACAAGGTCGTTTATTCGAGATAATAGAGACCTTTACCATCAGGTTTTCCACTGACCACTAGGGATCAAGCCCAGAAACACGCTCGCAAAGGCGGAGAAACGCTCAGCATCAATGAAATTCAATATGGCTGCTCTTTCAGCAACAACTTCTTTTTGACTTGCTAAACGTTTGTTTAAAACGAGTGCAAAAAATGTACACCTACGTTGCGAACGAGCGTGCGCAGTAGCTTCATTTTTCAAGTATAGTAGGCAGCAACCTTAAGTCAAATATAGTGTACATATCAAAAATATGAAATAAAAACATCTTTAAGAACCTCTTCAGGCTGATATCTCACTACCCATCCTATATGTAATATTATTAAACTCATTAATAATACATGAAGAAAACACAACAGAAATCACGACCGTGAAGAGTTTCGTAAATCAGATACAGAATCCTGTTCATTTGCATAAACTTTAAGATGGATTTTCTTGGCCAGATTCACTTTTATCTTGAAAATTTTAGCGAAACACAAAGGAACTAACCTAGACGTTTGATAAGTAATCTATACAGTATTCGTGTCCGTGTTGTATCAGATATACAAACTCTCGGTTACGCCTCGATTTGTATATCGGATACAACACGCGCGGCCACTCATACTGTATAGATTACTTCTAACCACGGGTCCAATAGTCCCTTTTCTTATTTGGTAAATACCGCTGTGTTACATGACTAAAGGCTCATTATTCAAGAGTAAATATTTTGCCAAAGTCAATGTCAAAGTAAAGAGATGTGTGCAAGTTAAACAATACCAATGATTTGAAATCTCACGGACTCTTAATACTATTTGTTGAATAGCTGACTTATAAACGAGGCTAAACCTGTTCAAATGAGTCTGTAATCTTAACAATTAGCGGTATGCATGGAACATAAAAATGGACTATTCTCGTATGCAGGTGTTTACGGCATGGCGTATTTTTTAAAGGCCGAAATTTAAGCGGCGAGATGCAGCAAATTATCAACGCAGACCATCCGTGCTTCCTTCAGACTGTCTTAGCGAGTAAGCGTTTTTTCATGTAATACTGATCTGAGAGAAAATATAAGCCAATCAGAACCGAGAACATTTGCAAAACTGTGGTGTCACTTTTCCTCTTGAAACTAATAATTTCCAGCCCACCAAATAAAAAAAACCCTTGATAATAAGAGGTTTATAAAAGTAACACAATAACTAATAAGTTTTCCATTTTTATTGCAATGTTGGACAGGTTTTTATTTTTCGTTGGTCAATAGCGCAGCGCAACCGTGACGTCATAAAAACGTAGACAAAGGCGAAATTCGGACAAACAAACTTACAATTAAGTTTACTTTCAGCAGATTATTTTCACAGCCGATCGCAGTTGAGCTTAGTTTACATGGGTTATTATTGTAACTTTAAGTAAAAATAATAAAATCGGTTCGTATAATCCTCGTAGCGGTTAAACAGAATGCAATGTTTGTCCGAATCTTTAAGCTATTTTTAGAATCAATGCGCTGCGCTATTTTCACAAGCTCGTGACAAACCAGCTAGATGTAATGCTGATTCTGACGACATGCATGTCATAATTTAAAGATTCACCCGAAGGTAGGTGTAAAATAAAATAGGACTGCAAGTCCCCTACTAAGGTATTTACACCAAAGATCCCAACCCCTAAAATATAATTGAATAGACCTATCTCGAATTCGCTTGACTGACCACGAAACAATGGTTTTAAGTCGAGACTGAACTTGATTCTTTTATTCATCAAGTTCAACCTCGATTTGAAACCATTGTTTCGTGACCAGTCAAGCTAATTCGGGAAAGGTCTATTAACTATGAAATACCCAACCCATCGAAAAACCCGGGGGGGGGGGGGGGGGGGGGGTACTCCCCTATATTTGCTATACTGGTATGTGCCGCCCTATAGGGTATGGTTTTTCGGCTTTTGGGTCCGGGGTAGGGTATCATTTTTTGACATTTTGTCTGGGATAGGGTATCATTTTAGTCTGGGATAGGGTTAACGATTTGGTCGTTTTTGTCTGGCAAATAGGCTAAGCTTTCTGCCGACCAAGAACAACAAAAATGTTAGTAAATATTGATTGCAATCGATTGTAAAACCGTCTTTTCCGTCTTTTAGTCTGGGATAGGGTGTATAATTCTTAGTTTTAGTCTGGGGTAGGATATGTAAAATCAAAATTTTAGGTCTGGGATAGGGTCAGGGTTTTAAGGTCCTGGCGGCACACCCCTACCCAAGTTGGGGTGGTAGTACCCCCCCCCCGGGCGAAAAACACGAATACGTATACACTTATTTCAATAAAGTTAGTCACCTGAAAAGCTATAAAGCTGAGGCCGACAAGGATTATTGGTAGATTCATTTTACACGTTCAACCGCTTGATAACGGTTCATGGACTTGCGAATCTTTTACAGTTACAGTCTCACCTCTTCTGAGCATCATCGATCGAGCTGCAGTTTGTATTAAAAAAAGCTTTGTATATATATGCTTTTTTGATATGAAAAGTTTCCCATGATGCTCAGTGATCTCAGCTTTCTAGGTTTTTGGTGACTAACTTTATTGAAATAAGTGTATAAGTATAATAAAAGCTACAAGAAATCAACATGAAAAAATAGTGAATGCATTAAATTTACGACATTTTGGACAGATTAACTTAAAAGTACGAACATATTCTCCATCAAAAATCTGGTTTAACCTAAAAATGCTAATGGTATTACTGTGTTAACATTTGTTTATTAAAACAGCCATTTCCATGATTAAATACTGTTCACGCAATCCCTTGAGTATTATTTCCTTTGCCAGTACGTAGCAGTAAATGTTCGAGAAGAAATTAGTGTGTATGAACGAAAAACAAAATTCTCAAAGGAATAGACCCTTTTAAGGCTAACCGCTGTGTTCCTTGATAACAGACTCATTTACACAGGCTTACCCCAAATTCAGTTCCCAAACTCAGGAACTCATACACTTTTAAAATTCCACGGACCTTCACTGGAACACCTTAATATTCTTCACAAAATCGAGGCTAGCCCTGAGCAGCAGACAATTTGAAACTGAGAAGTTAATGTTATAAACAAACATGGTGATTAAGTTGAAGATCACTGGTATTTTTGGTAAGGTTATACACACAATCAACACTACTGGTCACACTCAAGCACTCCATCATGTAACTAGCTCCTTAAGTGCCGTTTTAATCTTGCACAGACGTCCACTACAGTCAATTAACAACCATTCCTGTCATTCCATAGACCTAAGAGCTTTGAACTTTGGGATCTTTATTGAAATGGAAAATATCAAATAAATCCGAGCTTGTCGCAATCTCTCGGGAATTTATCAGACCTCTTGCTTCTGTGGAATGGACGAGAAGATCTATACGCTCGTTTTGTTAAGGGTTCTTATCTTATCACAGCCTACAAACGTCTCGCGATACGAGAATTAATAGTTTTAGTAGATTATCAATCTTTTTTTAATAGCCAATGTGTCTTATTTTGCTTAACAGCTCTACCGTTATCTTTTAGACCATACATATTTGATTCTCTTACCGTCGCATAGCTTTATCGGGCTTCTGATACAAAATGTGCGAATGTGCATGGGTTTTCTGCCGGGATGAGAAATTTTCTTAAGACATGACTGGCTTGCAACAATTGCGACCGCTATGCTCTGCGAGAGCAAAAAATGTAGCAAAAAATCAGTTTTAGTTTTCAGTCTCTGCGACATTTTTATGATTACAAGTATATATCAATGACTATATATAGCAGCCTATTGCAGGCTGTAGGCTATCTGTAGCTTTAGTGAATTATTCTGCCTTTTGTACCTCTCTCGTTTTAATTACTTTTACCCAAAACAGTAGAATAGAATCTCATGACAAGAGATTAAAGACGAATATCATAGTTCATAGAAAGTAAAGAAAAGAAAGAAAAATAATGACATAATGGCATAATTTAGAAATCAATATATTAATTTAGGAAAAGGAAGGAAGGAAGGAAGGAAGGAAGGAAGGAAGGAAGGAAGGAAGGGGAAGGCCGATAAAAAAAGAACACCCCGAGATCATGCAGATCTTTCTTTACCTCCTCCACCGCCGCAGGGGAGGGAGGAATAAAGAAATCAAGTTTGCATTCTGAAAAAGCCACCTATATGATAGACATGATTCCTACTCGTACTTTGTAGCGATGATAGTTGCAAATGCATACAAGCTGTCGTTCTTATAACTCGCCGTCGCAAAGTTATCTTGATCAGGAGTCCATAAGCATTGCACTGCAGAATGAATGCCTTTCCCTCGCAAAGCAGCAATATACACATTACAGACTAGTTTATGATTATCACCGATGAAATTCTGCACCGCTGTCTTGATGTTCTGACTAATGTCAAGACACCACTTCTGACATAACTCTGAGGTGAATGCTTTCCCTTCAAGGTAGTTTTTCAAATCCTGACAGATCAGTGTTTTAATGAGCCCATTCAGTTCCACCACTTCGCTATCGATTTTAGTGGCAGTACAAAGCTCGCCTGCAGAGCTGGAAATCTTCCTGTCCAAAGACACTGTTGTATCACTTTCTTCTTCAGAAACGGGGACAAAAAATAAATCCGGGCTCTCGAGGCGGTGAAGTTGCAAGCGAGGGGTTTGTTTCACGTTGCTATGGCGATCGCTGTCAGTATTTTGACCGTCTTCAATGCTTGTATCATCTTCATGGTTAGTGTCTGTTGACTGGGATTTCTTTGATTCTGGATTGACAGTTCGGTTTTCAGTAGTAATGCCCGTGTTTGACCTCCCAAACAGCAAAGCTTTTAGTACGTCCTTTTCCAATTTGTCTTGCGAATTAAATTGTTTTCTCTCGGCTTTCGGGGTCAGTGAACTTGCTATTTGTTGAGTTGATTCATTAACTTCGATCTCATTAAAATTGTTACCAACATGACTGGGAAGCGAAGCCCTTCTGCCCCAAGATTTTTTCTTGGATTTCTCCTTAACATCTTCGGTAGGCTGTCTTTTCATGACAGGATTTTTAGGCGGCTCGTGAAAGTTTTCTGGCGTAGCGAGTCCCTCTTCTTTCGTCTCTAATATTGTATTATATTGTTGTTCTCTTAATCCAAGTTTCAATGAACTAGAAGTTCCAAGGGTTTTCGGAGCAGAGTTTGTTCGAAATATTCGTTTTTTACCTTGCAGATGTTTGCGAAACAATCCTTCATCGTGAGACCTCTGCTTGACAACGTGTGGCTTGATGAGCCAGTGAGGTAGAGCAATATTCTTAAACTTTCTAGTCTTGGGACATTTAGACTCGCTGCTTGGTTCTTCCATGAATTCTATCTTTGCTGGGCTAGAAAGATGTTTTGTTGAGCAGCCGGGCACGTCTAAATCTAGGTCATCAGCACTACAAGAAGCATGGAATACAATCTTTGAAAGCACGACTTCTAGCTCAATGGTTCGCATTTCGATTTCATTACTCTGTGAACTTATTTCACTTTCCTGTTCTTGGGGGATTTCTGCCATTTTTTTCGGATAATAGTTTCTACTGCATGAAGCAAATACTCGTGGTGTTCTCTCAGTGATGTCTACTTAAAGTTTTGACACTTATTCATCATCCCTGAGGTATCAGATGTGCGTCTGTTGTCGCCAAGGACGTATATTTCTAAATTAACAAACAGCAGCTCACAAAATCCATGTATTTTTAGCCATCCATCCACTCATCTCGCTGAAAAGTTGCTCTAATGTTATCGAAATCTTCAAATCTTTAGTAATTCTGGATGTTGGAAATTCTTTCCCAACGGAGCACAAGAACCAAGCGTTGACGTGACTTAGATATCTGCGTCTACTTTACAAATAGTAAATTCTTTTTAGTCTAGGTATCACTTTTACACAGCCCTATTTCATCGTCTTTTTGTCGGCAAGTTTCAAAGGTCTTGACTGCAGTCAAAGTTTCGATTGAATTCAGCCAATTAGTCGCCAACTCTCGCTTTAGTTATTGAGACGAAAAGTTCGCTGTTCAAGATCAAGGCCAATGGTCTCTTACTTTGGTACTTGGAGTCCGGATATTAAATATTGGATATTAAAATATTCTAAGACAGTAGTCGTATTGCGTGTGTGTGCCTGCAGAGCTCAGTGACTGGTCGTGTGCTATAGGGCCTGGGAGAAACAGGTCTAGTTTTTAAAAATGCTGTCGTATTCCCCCCTTCCCCGCCCCTTTAACCTCTCAGGAAAAAATTGAAATCAAATGCCGTTCACCATTGTTCTACAAAATTGAAAACCTTATGCATATAGTTATAAACACATTGCAAATGTCCATTCTTTTCTGTTTCAGAATAACGTGTACTTTTAAAGGCTTGGAATATTTTTTGTAATCTTTATAATTTCCATATTAAGGCAGGGTCTGGTTTCGTGCCCTCCAGTTGTATCAGTTTATCAAAACAGTGATTAAAATATTCCATACATCCAACCAGTAGGTTAAAGACCTTGATGACATACTGATCACTGGCAGGGTTGTAAAGTAATCTTAAGAATGACCAGGAGCTCGTAGTGTTGTCTGATATGGATAGAGCATGTGTAAAAGAATAGACGGATGTAGAAGAGAATATTAAAGAAGAGAATAGAAGAGAAGAGAATAAAGAGAAGAGAAGAGAAGATAAGAGAAGAGAAGAGAAGATAAGAGAATGATGAAGAAGAAGAGAAGAAGAAGAGAAGATAAGAGAAGAGAAGAGAAGAGAAGAGAAGAGAACAAAGAGAAGAAGAACAGAGAAGAAAGAGAATAAAGAAAAAGAGAAGAGAGCAGAAAGAAGAGAACAGATAGAAGAGAAGAGAGAGAAAAAAGATAACAGAATAAGGAAGAGAAGAGAAGAGAAAGAAAGAGAAAAAGAAAGAGAAAGAAGACGGAGAGAAATAGGAGAGAGGAAGAGAAAGAAAGAGAAAGAGAGAGAGAAGAAAGAGAGAGAAAGAGAGAAAGAAGAGAAGAGAAGAAAAGAGAGAAAGGAAATAGAAGAGAAAGAGAAGAAGAAAGAGAAGAGAAGAATAAGAGAAGAGAAAAGAAAGAAGAAGAGAAAGAGAAGAGAAGAGAAGATAGAAGAGAAGAAAAGAGAGATGAAGAAGAGAAGAGAGAAGAGAGAGGAGAGAGAAAGAAGAGAAAGAAAGAATAGAGAGAAGAGAAAGAGAGAGAAAAGAAGAGACAGAAGAAAGCAAGAGAAAAGAAGAAACAAAGAAAGAGAACGAAAGAACAGAAGAGAAAGAAAAAAGAAAGAAGAGAAAGAGAACAGAAGAAGAGAAGAGAAAGAAGAGAAAAGAAGAGAAGAGAAGAAAGAGAAGAAGAGAAAGAAGAAGAGAAGAGAAGAGAGAAGAAGAGGAAGAAAAGAAGAGAGAAGAAAGAAAGAGAAGAGAAGAGAGAGAAGAGAAGAGATAGAGAACAGAGAGAGAAGAGAGCAGAAGAGAAGAGAAGAGAAGAGAAGAAGGCTATGAAGGCTCCGTCCACGAACATTCACTCAGGCTATCCTCTCATACAAAATGTATGTAGTAAATAGATTTTGCTACAATTTTGTAGGTTTCGCTAAGAATTCGAATAGAGGGCATTCAAATTTTTATGTGTATTTCCCCATAGTCAAACATTTGAATGCCCAGCATTGAGTTCATGTTGGTCTGAGTAACGACGTCATATCCGTCCTAATTTTTGGCAAGTCGTATCGGCCACTTTAGGAAATTTCGTATGACTGTGAAAAGCTGGTGGTGTGGACAGCGTTTTGTGTTTCCCCGTGTTTTGTGTTCCCCCCAACACTGACCACTACCAACAGAAATATCAAAAAAAAAAAAAAAAAAAAAAAAAGGAAAATACCAACAGAAAAGTAAAGAATGCACTAACTTCAACAATACAAACATTTTGTATCTCGACGGACCTTGACTTGGAACACGTGAATAGGTTGCTATCAATAGACGTCACTTCCGGTAATAGCTCTTTTTTGATGCTCGTAGAATCCTGAAAGTTGTTTTGATCTCTCGTTTTCTGGTTTGATGTCGTGAAAATAGTTAAATACAATAGTTTGAGGACTTATTTTGATATGTTTTGACTTAGCATCCGCTATATTTGCCCCCCAGTCAACTCCAAAAAGTCACGTGATTGATAGTAAGCAATATTCTGCACAAACTCGAGGCTAACCCTGTGCAAAGAGTCTATAATCAAGAAACATAGCGGTAATTGGGTCTATACGAAAACTGGTACAGTGCATATGTTCCAAAGTTGGGATCCCTGTGTGTGATGAAAAGCAAAGCAAGCCCAAACTCCAATATTTTAATTTACTTTTCAAAAATGAAGTTCAACAGCACTCGAGGTAAAGTTGGTGGCTTAACATTCGAAGAGGCGATTTTTATGGGATACGCTAACGATGGTGGACTATTACTACCTGAAGAGATACCAAGACTGGACGAGGATGTCTTTAAGAAATGGTCACGTCTTTCGTATGTGGACTTGTGCATTGAGATCTGGGGTCTGTTTGTTTCCGAATCTGAAATCAGTAAAGATCAACTTCGAGGTGAGATTTAAGATCGAAGTTAATGTCTAATGTTTCTCGAATTCGCTTGAATGGCCACCAAATGATATGAGGTTTTTATAGAATACAGTAAATATTAAGTTTATATAACCTTAAGAGCGGCTGTCTGTAAATATCGACTGGGGGTGTGCAACATGGAAAAATCAAAAATCCTCAAACTTTGTCAAGAAATAGGACTATATTCACTAATATAACTTTTAGCTCGATCACGATAATATTTTTGGCGAACGGCGCCATTAATGGTTTGACGGCTCTTGGGCCGGTTTTCAAGGACTCTTCACCATATACTAATTAAAAATCGTTCAAAAAATAACACTAAGATAAACTCGAATAATGAAAGTCCAGCCCTAAAAACATATAGTTGCTTATTATTTTGGTGGGTTACTGGTTTCATTTACCGAATTTTAAATATTATGCATTTTTTGCCTACTTTTGAAGCCCAAAAAATGACCTAATTTCGGAAGGAAAAAATGCAAATTGGTACATAGCCTGGGGTTACGAGACTTTATTCCTGATGAAGACTGATGTTTCTTCTATACAATTCTTCAAAAAAATTTGGGCTACTAAAATAAAAAAAAATTCAGAGCCCAAAACCTACAGGGCACTCGGGTCAATAATGTCATTGTTGTCACGGTATTGAGAACGTCACAGATTCATAATACGCGACGAAAAAAAATCATTATTTCCAATTTTTGAGACCTATAAACTCATAAATAACAGTCTAAGTTTCTTAGATGCATTATATTTGATTCATACTCCTTTTGCTTACACTTATTCACTTTTAAGGGTAATAATTATGTAATCAGTACATTCAACTACTTGTGTTTATACGAACCAGGAGGTAAGAGACGTCTCCAAGGTAAACAATGAATGAGTCATGTATGACAGTATGACAGTATGACGTCACGCCGTGGTTCAGCGATTTCACAATGGTGGCCAAGAGGAAAGAGTAAACGCTCGTGTTTATCTTCCCGTTTTCCCCCAAAAAATCTCAAAGATATTGTTTTATGAACCAGTCATATGGGTAAAGGAGTCCTTCGAAGATGTTTCTTCACTTACTTTGATGCTTTTAACGAAAAAGAGCTTTAGTTATTGAATTTTTCTTTGCGAAATACCTTTCCAAAAGCCACTCGAAAAAAGACGACACACAAGAATATTTTAAGACCTTGATGACTTAAAGATTTGATCTATGGCATCACAAAAGGAGGTTAAGGAACCTAGGTATTCATCTTTGTATTTGCGGAGTTTCGTGAAGAAACCTTCTGCACAACTGCTCATCAATCTGTTTGAAGTTGGAAAAACGTTTCCTTGGGTTTGACACCATGTTTTGCACAAATCATAAGTCAACAAGGCAGACTAGACTTGCAAAAGGTAAATATGTGAATAATTAATTAACTTGATAAGAGTGAATAAAAAAATCAAAAGTCATCAAATTTAAAATTAACTATTAACATAAATAACAAAAACTACCCCAGAGTAGGGTACAAACACTATAAGTGTGTAGCATAAATACCACTAAATACTGTTAAATTATTATTGTTTTCTATTGTTTAATTAGCATTATTTACTACTAAATAGTGCAAAGTGTTGCACACTTTTAGTGTTTGTACTCTATCTGTAGATAATATTTTGCCACCTTATTCTAAACACACAAAAGTCGTACAGTAAAGCTTGTATTATCCATGTTGTACTTTCCTATTCCTATCCTAAAATGATTTTAATCCATAAAATATGATCTTATATTCCAGGTTGGGCGAGCTCATATTTAATTTTGGTTCTTTTTAGAATTCAAATGTTAACTGGCGTGTTTCGCGGTTAAATATGTGAAGTTTAATAAATAGGAAAGGAAAGTGTATTCGAAAGTTGTTGTGGTTGTTTTTCATAATTCGAGCGATTTCTAAGTATCAACAAGTAGATATCAATGTCATTGAAATTTTCCTGTGATGCATAATTTTTTCATAATCTCTATGATTGCTACACAAGTTGTTATATCAGGACCAGAGTGTTATGTCAGGGCTCCCACTTAACACTCAGAGATGCAGGCAGAGATGAAAACAACTGAGCAACAAAGACAAACATTCATACAAAATAGATGATTTAACCATAAACTATTACTAGATTTAAAATAAGAAGTCAAGCAAATAAAAGGACATGGGGAAAAGACAACATTTTACATGAACATACTGTATGCAGCTTTTCATAAGGGACCGATCTTTATTATATCCCAGGGGGTTCAGTGGTTTCTTTGCAAAAAAAAAAAAAAATGAAATGAAAAAATGAAAGCCAAACTGACAGTTGAAATTTAGGATTATTACCTCCCTTCTGTCACTTAGCACTCATAGATAGTTTGTACCTTTTTGGGGGTAAAAATCATTATTTTAGAAGCCATTTTCAACATTTTTGACAAGCAACTCCTCCCAATTCTCTACCCCCCCCCCCCCCCCTCCAACTCTGAGCATAAGTAGCAGGGCTTAAGATAACGGCTGATCAGTGGTTTGAATCCAGGTGTTAAAGTTTGTTGTGAAGTGTGATCGTTGGGGTGAGTGTAGTTTTGATTATTGCAATTATCGTACACACAATTATTATGACCAGGCTTAACATTCAGTATACATTTATAAAAAGTTCATACTAGGAATTAATAGTTCACTGAATACCTCTTCAACTAAGATACAGCAGTCTAAATTTAGAACATAAGGAATAAATGTTCCCACCTCAAAGAGCAAGAAATATACACTCAGTCTAATACTACCATCAAATATTGTGTCATAAAGAATTTGGGAAAAAATAGAAGATTAAATATTATTGGTAACAAATGTACCACTATAGCACACACAAACACACATCTTTGTAACAACAAAAGATATTAAACACATCAGAGACAAGGCAAACTGTACACATCTTATGAAAATTTGAAGAATCGTACTGGAATCGTGTACCAGAACCGTGACACAGGATCAACACCATTACCAGCTGTGTCACTGCACTGGCTTCTTACAGTTTTAAATGACTGCTGCTTACAATAATTGGCACGATTCTTGCTCTTCACTTGCAATGAAAGATAATTTTTCTTGTGGTTTTTTTTTTTGTGCGTCTGTACAGCTTGTCTCTCTTCAGCAATGAGTTATTCTGTATCATATTGTCTTTTTCAAAAGGAGAGTCCAGAAATGGGACTTTGCATGACCAAAAGAGAGAATTTTGATAAATAAAGCAGGTTAAAACATGGTAGAGGATGATTGCCATCATCACCTGTACAATGGGATAGTAGTCTTGAGAAAATAACCCACCAACAGAGTCAAAATACAGGTCATACAAAAGGAAGATATAAATGAAGATCCTCAAAATTGCCATTTTTAACAGTGAGGTTTCAACTATACAAATATGGATTTCAGTATTTAAATTTCACCTCACTTTGTGGGGTAAAAGATTATTGTTATATTATAACTCAATTTTTCAATATTTAAAAAGAATATTCAATGAATGTATTTTTAACAACTTGCAATATTTTAAAATCAATTTGTAATATAATAAATCATACAATTTTAGCAAACCATTTTTTTTCATATAAAATAATCAATGAATTTATTTTTAACCACAAAATGAAATGTTTGAAAATATTTTTCAATTAAACTTGATAAATGTCATCAACGTTTTTTTGTATAAGCTTAGGTTTTTTTATATAAGTATTTTTTGACAACAATATATAAGCTTACTGTAAAACAAATAGAATTTCAGAACAAAAAAATTGATTTTTAACAAAATATGCTTTATCCAAGGTCGAGGAAAGGAGGTCAAAGATATTGAACGTAGATATGATTTATGGTCCCTAAAGATAAAGAATAAACCATCTAAATGTTGATTTTGCGACTAAAAAATGTTCAAAAAGTACGACTGGTTTACGAAGGCGAATACGATAAACGAGTTACTGACAATTAAAAGGATTGATGAGCACAATGGAAAGACAAGGGAAAACGTACTTTAGCTTAGTTAAAAGCCCAACGGCTTAGTAGTAAAACGTCCTTGTTTGGGTTTATAAAATGAAGGGAAAGAAGAGAAAAGACTTTTCTAACTACGCGATAACTTTTCTTGCAGGGAAAAAAATGGCGAGAAAACGAAAGACCAGTAGCTCAAATTATTTAACTTTTCAGAGTTTTAGATCGTTGATATGATAAAAAAAGTATTGAACTTGATAAGTTAATGAGTAATTATTATGCTTACGTTAAATTAAAGGTGAATAAACTTTTAAATCTTTGTTTTGACCGCTTTTCGTTTCAAGATTCCCGCCTTTAAAATTACAATTTTATTGTGACATTTTGGGAGACGCGTCGCGCTAAGATTTAGTTGCTATGTGACGTCACACTGTCATACATGACTGTTTCAGAATTTTAATAGGAAAACCATTTGAGTCATCTCCTCCCTCCTGGTGAATATAGTTCACCTAGACCTATTTCTTGACAAAGTTTGAGGATTTTTGATTTTTCCATGTTGCACACCCCCAGTCGATATTTACAGACAGCCGCTCTTAAACACCAAGTAAATCCTGAACTACTAGCTTGGAGCCATTGTTTTGTGCACTCATGTATATACGAGTCTGTTGTAAGCTTTACCAAGCTGCTAATTTAGACTAAATGCGGTATGCAGCCTAGAAACTAGAGAAAACTTGTCACATTATTTACCAGCTGTGTGTATTTCATAATGGAGTGCAAATTTACACTATAAGTGTGTAACAATTAAATACCACTAAATAATGCTAAATGATGCTAACCCTCTTGTTTTGTATTGTTTAATCAGCACTATTGACTACTAAATAGTGCAAAGTGTTGCACACTATTAGTGTTTGTACTCTACCTAGCCAGATTGTTTAAATTTCTGCTTTAAACTAGTCATAAGACAAATAAATTTGCACTCATGTGATCATACTCCCTCATTATAATGACTAGTCGTGTCAAAATAAGCCCAAGAAATGAAAAGAACACTTCAATATTGCTCAGAAGGCGAAATTTCAGGTGATATCATGTGACAAAGCCGAAACAATTGCATAATATAGATACAGTGGAACCCCGCTCTAAGGACACCAGCTTAATAAGGACACCTCGTTATTAAGGACAGGTTTCAAAGTCCCAACGAAAGCTCCATACACTTTCTGTTAAATTAACCCGCTTTATAAGGACACCTGTTAATAAGTACAAAGGACACATTTCTAGGACCTGAATGACAGTTTCCATACATAAACAACCCCGCATTAAGGACACTTGAAATTTGAAGATGTCTTTACTGTATTTAATTATTGACATAATGAGCTGAATACGGATTATATTGTCAGTTTTTGCGTATCAACGATAGACACACTGATCATTGCAGTATAGTTTGCTATTACACCATGAGATAGACAACGCTAGATTTTAGCAGGATTTTGAGCGATGTTCGATTAGTTTGGTTCAATTCCAGTATTTTGAACTCTGTTCAAAAAAAAAAAAAAAAAAAAAAAAACAGATTGTTTTTGAATGAAATTATACAGCACAGTACAGTATAGTACAGAAATGAAGTTGTGCTTGTACAGTAATGTACTTTTTGTTTCAGTTTAGGCTGTTGCATTGAACATTGTAGCTCCAAGTGTGCGGTACAGTCAAAAGAAAACAGTAAACAAACAAATCTCACAGACGTCTTTAAATTAAATTGTACAATACAATGCAGTAAATGCAAATGTAGTTCTTATACAGTAATGCATTTTTTGTTCTAGTTTAGGCTGTTATATCGACCATTGTAGTTCAAGGTTTACAGTACAGTAAGAATAAAATGGTTGAAAATATGTTTTCAGCTGTTTTTCTGACACCTCGGTTAATAGGGCCACCCCGTTAATAAGGACAGTTTTGTCCGTCCCAATGGTGTCCTTATTAACGGGGTTCCACTGTAATGCCTTTTTTTTTAGGATGCACTAGTTGGCAACTCTGTTGTTGTGAGCTCCACATACACATGCTAAAGTTTGTCTTTTTACTGCAATCAATCCAAAATATTCAGTTTGCTCCTAACATTTTTGATTGGTGGTAGTGAAAAACTCCAAGAGCCAGTTCACGAAAACTAAGTTACTAATTTTACCTATTTTGTATTATTATTATGACACTAGCAACTTAATAGGTACAACTATTCAAAGTCCATTTGAATAGGTAATTAATGCCCTGGGGAATAATGAATAAACAATAAAGGAATATGTGTCACGTCCCAATGCACTTGGCTTTAGTCACCGTCAGGAAGGTGAAATGACACACCAACCCACCCTCAATGAAGATAGGTTTGAATTTGGAATGTCACATTGCATGCTCTGGTTTGGGCTTGTTCCAGGCCACAGCCATTCACCATACCTTATTTACATGTTATGAATTAGCAATACCCGGGTCTGAATATTTATACACTATGGAATACAATTAATAATTGTACTTACATACATACATACTATATTACTTCATCCCTTTACAGGGCTTTTCAGAAGCATTGACAAATAAAAATTACAATGTGATATAAAAGTTAAATATAAATTTAAATATAAGTATAAATCTAAGATAAAATATACTATATATATATACTTCTCTCCGCCAACCAAAATTCAGTAATTTTGTTGAGTGTACTGTAACATGTGAAAAAGGACTATTTGTTTACTTTGACAACCTTTATTATTGATATAGATATTGCCGTCAAAGCTTATGGTGAGGATTTCTCATGTCCAGTTACCAAACTTTCAGAAAGTCTAAACATCCTTGAACTATTTCATGGCAAAACCAAAGCATTCAAAGACATACCACTGATGCTTGTCAGCCAGTTTCTGGAGTTTTTCCTTCGAAGACAAAAGAAAAACCTTACCCTTTTGGTCGGAACAAGTGGAGACACTGGAAGTGCGGCTATCGAAAGTATACGGGGATGCGAACAGATAGACATTATTGTCCTTTTCCCCAAAGGATATTGCAACAGGGTGCAAGAACTACAAATGACCACAGTTTGTGATGACAATGTCTATGTTTTTTCAGTGGAGGGGACATTAGATGATCTTGATGTTCCTATAAAAGCATGCCTTGTTGATGAAAAGTTTGCTAGTAAACACAATCTAGGAAGTGTCAATTCCATAAATATAGGCAGACTCATATCACAGGTGGTCTATTATTTTTATGCTTACTTCAAAGTCTGCAGGAAGCTTGGAGAGACAGTTCAATTTGTCATACCTACTGGTGCTATGGGCAATGTTTCAGGTATATTCATAATTGTATATTGTGGGAAATACTGTATATTAATAGCAGGTGCAGAATACTAGAGGGAAGAGGGTGGAGGAGGGGGAGAATGTAGAAAATGAAGTAGCTAATATGTTTAAGGTATATTCATAATTGTATATTGTGGGAAATATATTAATAGCAATTGCAGAATACTAGGGGGAGGAGCAGGAGAACCTATTAAATGAAGTAGCTCATATATGTAAACCCCATTGTGATTAGGTACATACTGTAAAACTACCTTTAGAATTCCAATCCTTTCTTTTGGGGGGGGGGGGGGGGGGGGGGGGGGGAGGGGGAGGGGTGGTAGGACTGAAGGAATGTGTACCCCATTGTGATTAGGTGTCATACTGTAAAAGCATCTTAGGAATATATACCTAACCTTGAATAACCAATCTATCTTTGGAGGGTGGAGGGTGGTGTGTACCAACTTTTTATTGGAGAAGCAATTGATCTGCATCTTTTTTCTCAATAGCTGGCTGTATTGCTTACAAGATGGGGCTTCCCATCCTCCTGCAGTGTGCAGTCAATGAGAACAATATTGTGCACAAAGCTCTTAGCTCCGGACAGTTTTCTCGGCCTTCTGGGGTCGTGAAAACTTGGTCTTCTGCCATGGACATTCAGGTATCTGTGCCAATACCCGGCTACGCCTCATGGATTCACACTGTTTTGACAATGTGATGACACAATTTATCGTCAATAAGAGGACAGACACCTAAAAAACTGTTGTCTATTTGTTAATTTGCATTCTATCCAGGTTCCTTACAACATGGAAAGGTTGATGTACTTGTTCTCAGATTTTGATGCACAACTTATTGCTTCATTAATGAAAGAGTTTGAAGAGAAAGGAGTCCTGGAAATACCAGAAAACTTGAGGCAAAAAGTAAGGACATTTTCATAAGGGCCACTAACTAAGTGGTCCGACTGTTGTAGTTTCGTCAGAAAAAAAAAGTAAAGAAAGACGAAAAAAGACAAGACAAGGAAAGCGAGGAAAACGACACAAAAAATGTAAAGTGAAAAAGAAAAGAAAAGAAAAAAGAATGAAGTGAAGCGAAGTGAAGTGAAGTAAAGGGAAGTGAAGTGAAATGAAAAGAAAGAGGGGAGAAGTAAAGAGAAGAAGAGAGGAGAGGAGAGAAAATAAAAGAAAAGAAAGAAAAATGTATTAAGAAAACAGAGGCGTAGAGAAAGTTCTACGGTGTGTGTGTGGGGGGGATCAGGAATGAAAAATAACTTGAGTGAATAAAAAAATGAGAGAACGGACACGACAGCATTGATTGAGCGAACAAATGAACGAACGAATGAATGACAAACGTCTATCAAGTGAAACGATGTAAAAAACAATGATTCAATAACTCAACGTTATGTTATAACTTTCAGATAGGACAGATAGTTTCATCTGACTGGGTGACACAGGACACAACCCTAGCCACCATGAGAAGTGTCTGGGACACACATAAGTATCTTTTATGTCCACATAGCGCTGTCGGTGTAGCAGTTGCATCCCGTGTAAACAGGTAAAATATGCTAAACAAACGAATGCTAAGTATTCACCTTTGAATTTCTGTTATTCCTACAAGGACTTAAATGAAACTTTTTAAAAACCTTTCTTGTCAAACCTCCCACCCTTCCCCCGGACGAAAACATTTTCACTGGTTTGTACTTTAGAAATCACAGTTCACACTGAATAGCAGAAAGAAATTCGTTCTGTATGCGGGATACCATCAATGTTCGTTGAATTCGAGAAAGGAATGGCCGCTTTTATTATTGACTTCTTAAAGATGAATTTCAACTGACATAAAATAGTACACAAGACTATATTTGTCACAAATCACAAATTCAGTGGTGAAAAATGTGATTTTCATTTTCTGAAAACTGCTCTTCGCAAGTTAAGATTTTTTTGCGACTTTCTTGATTGTTCTTCGTTGATCGAAGGTTCATATGAAGGTAAAAAAAAAGGTAAAGGTAATTAATTTTACTTCGATAACGCGGGGAGTGGTTGCCCAGATCTCCCGAGCCAAGGGCTCATGCTTGATGCGCTCGAAGGTGCGCCCTCTACCCCCTATTACTATCAGTGCTCCCTTTTACGGGTATTTCAAGCTAATTAAAAGCTACACAGAACAGAGAGAAGTCGAAACAGACGTGGAGTTCCTGAGGATCGAACTTTGGACCTCTAGCTCTGAAGGCCGCGCACTAACCAACTGAGCTACGTATAATAGAGCAAAAAAACTTGAACTGTGAAATAGAATCAAACTAGTTACTAACAACAAGGAATACACAAGAGACCAATATGTTCATTATGAAACTGGATAAAAAACATTTAGAATTGATGGTCTCTTGTGTATTCCTTTGTGTGAGTCCTAATTACTCTAATAAATTTGCTTGAAATAAAACTGGATAAAAACATATTTGTATTGGTCTCTTGTGTATTCCTTGTTGTGTCATAAACTGTTCTGGCTCAGTGATAACGACTATTAGTATCTAAATAGCGACTATTTGTTAGTAACTAGTTTGATTCTATTTCACAGTTCAAGTGTTTTTGCTCTAATATATAGTTTGTCTTCTTCAAGAACTTACTTTTGTCTGTCTCTTGGGAAATTTTTTTTTTTTTTTTTGATATATATATATATATATATTTTATATTTTCCTTGCCTTGCATCCAACATTATCATGTAAGTAGACTATCCTAACACAGCTATTACTGTCTTCTCCAACGCCTAAAGCACTGACGATTCTAAGGACAAGGCACCTATCGTATGCATTGCTACTGCAAGTCCTGCAAAATTCCTGGAGTCTCTAGAGGCTGCGAGCATCTCGTATACCCCACCTCCCGAGATAACTGGGTTAGTAAAGATGCCAACGAAATGTCTACAAATGAAAAAGGGAGACAATTGGGAAGAAATGCTGAGAAAGACTATCATTGAAATAGAACTGAAGTAAAAACGGCAATGCGGCATATTAAATATTCTAGCGGCCATAATCTATAACAAACCTGCAAAATTCCTGGAGTCTCTAGAGGCTGCGAGCATCTCGTATACCCCACCTCCCGAGATAACTGGGTTAGTAAAGATGCCAACGAAATGTCTACAAATGAAAAAGGGAGACAATTGGGAAGAAATGCTGAGAAAGACTATCATTGAAATAGAACTGAAGTAAAAACGGCAATGCGGCATATTAAATATTCTAGCGGCCATAATCTATAACAAACCTGCAGATGCGAACGTTACGTTCGATGCATAGATAATCTTTCGTACGATTTGTTTATCAATTTAATGATTACAGATCGAATTGCACTCTGTCATATTACCATTATTAATATAATCATAACTATTACAATTTCCGAGGAAAAAAACTTTGCTTCTTATCAAAAGAACGGTGACTTTCTTAAATCAAAGAGCTATGTTTTTTGACATATTATGTAATTATGCAAAGAAAGAACAATGTTGCTATAGTAATTTTAATCAATAACCTGATTGGTGAATGTAGTCAGTAAAAGCAGCAAAATAATTGGCACTAAACTGGCGTCTAACAACTACCAGATTGATTAGTGGAAAATAAATAGCAGTTTCGCCACCAATCAGATTTGAGGAAATTGTAATAGTCATGATGAACGCTGCCATTTCTCCCGCGCTGGCAGCGCACTGTCATTTCGTAGTCGTAGACTGAAACTAGATTGTAAAATAGCGGAAGTCGAATGCGATTCATTGTTAAGCACGCGCATAGGACCAATTTTAAAGCTTTTTAAAAAAAGGCAAAAAGGGGTGTTTTAATATATATTTAGGCACTGCCTAAAAGCGGAGCTCCTGATACGAAATTAGGGAGCCAGGGAGCCCAATTTGAATGAATCTGAAAGGTAAAAATAAGATCGGGGAAAAAAATCTTCAATTATTTTCATTCGAGATGAAGATAACGTATCCCATAATAAAAACCATGCATTGAAATAGAATCAAAATGCACTAATTGTTTTTTATGCGCGATTATACCATCCCACTTAGAAATTTTGAACACAATTCACCACCAGCCACCCCACGGGCTATTTTTGTTCTTTGAAGATTCTTGTACTAAGTTTTCCATGGCCTACATTTTTGAGCTTTGAATTCCTGTTTAATTTTACTTTGAAAAAACGAAAGATAACTACAGACAATCCAACAAAATATCAGGTTTAGTGAAATTTACCTTGGATGTCTTTCAGTGAAATCGAAATTTTGGAGATTCCCGATTCTTTTAGGACAAATCAGGACTATAAAACAGACTTGAAAACTGGTTAAGGTGAGAAAAAACTAAAGCTTACTTGCGTCTTTCACATAACGATGTTTGGAAAACCATAAGAATTTTTATGTTTTTATATTAAATGTATTTTTACCGCAATAAAAATAAAAAAGAAACAAAAGCTTTGGTAGCATCAGAGAGAAAATTGCCTGGAGATCATCAACTAACTAAACTTGAGAAAAGCAAAGTTTACATTCAGTATTAAACTTGACACGAACAACTGAGACAAAATAGAAAATAATGCAAAATACAAAATGACTAATTTCTTTGTCAGTAAATTGGCATCTGTAAATGTTTTTGAACATTTTTTAGCTTGGTTATAAAGTGACAGACAAGGTCTTTATACAATATCATCTCTCAACAACACAAATTTAAGCTCATTTGTATAATCATGGCTAGCTCGAACAACTTAATAAACAGTTCAATGTTTGGTGTAATTTTTACATTTCATTCAATATATAAATAAATTATCAGTAGAAAGATATAAAATAATTGAATGAAAGTCTTCAGCTTTGTTTTGCCGATGGGACACGCGATAGGAGGCAAGCAAAGGTGAATTTTTCTTGAACGAAAAACATATGATGGTTAAAAACAACCGAATTGTTAATGATTTACAAAGCTAAACAAAGGACGAATATTTGTTGTAATATGCTCTTCATGTTATATTTCCTCCAGCATTAAAATAAATTAAGCTTATCTACAGAAATATTAAAAGTTTTGAGGGAAAGTGTTTGATTTGTCGATTCGTCGAAAAAAAATGCTTGTCAAAAACTAATATTATACGATTGTTTGTTAAACAACACACACCTGAATTCTTGGAGAACACTTCTTAATCCATCTTTGAATACATGAAAGTTTTTTAATTGTCTTTGGTCTATAACTTGCCCTAAAGCGATTTTTTCTGTGCATCTGAGAGTCGCCTTAGCTAGTATAGTTTTGCTTCAAATTCCTTTGTCTTTCACGCTCATTTTCTCTTTGTTCATCCGTGAAGTTTTGCCTCAAATTCCTTTGTCTTTCACGTTCATTTTCTATTTGTTCATCCGTCAACGGTTTTGCCTCATATTCCTTTTTCTTTCACGATCATGTTCTCCTTGTTCATAATCGAAGTCCCGCCTGGATTTGCGTTTTCTCTATCTCTCTGCTTGCCGCTTTTCTTTGGTGAGATTCCTTCGTTTTTGCCTTTGTTTTTCACGCCTCCAGAGTTTTTCCTCTTCCCGCTCGCGCGGGAGCTCCGCTAGGAACCGTACTTAAGTTTAAGTGTTTCCATGACATTGTCGGGAAACAAAGAGCATGCAAGGGCAAGTGATGCCTATTAAAACTTCTTCGCGTGTTTCAAAGTGTTATTTTTTAGGGCTAAAATTAAACCAGGCCCGCGACTAAACACTTTTAAATTTATTTATTTGACGATCATCTTCGCCCTTGTTACAATGGAGTACCCCCGGGTTCTAAGCATTAGCTCCATGCACGTTATCATGCTTGATGCTTGACCATTTTGCTTCTTAACATTTGTAATGCACATTTTACTAATTTTTTGGGGTGACGTCATGACCGAAAATTATTTACTGATTATAGTGCGCTATGAACACCAAATTTTCAGCCATTTTAAGCTAATTCTCAGAGAGATTTTTTTTTCTATTTGATGATTCGATTTTTTACAAGGATTCAGGGTTGACGTCATCATTTTGTGATATCTATTTTGAATATCTCAGCATCGAAAATAGATATCAAAAAGAAAGTAAGGGCATTCTTATTATTTTAAAAGGGCTTTGAAATCAGGAAGACATCTTGTAGGCTTGATAGGCACTTTCAACGTTGGAAAAATGTGCAGACAAAGTTAGGAAAAATTTCATATCGTTGTGACCTTTTCGCTGATTGCAGTTCGTCCACAGTGCATTTCGGGCTTTGCTTCCAGAGGAAGACGAATGGATATCCAAATAAGCTTCATTGTATTCATACCTTATATTCACTATAGTTGCGGTTGCAATTACATTTGTCTGACATTTACTAATGAACAGTAAATGGAGCGGTGATTATGGGGTTTTCCGAAGTTTTCCAGATCGAAAGTAATACTAAAACGTTTTTTTTAATTCTGAATTCTGACTTTTCTCTGAAATTCAAGTCTAAAATTATACTAAAACAATTATTATCAGGCTATCAGTATACATTAGAATCCATAAATTTGACTATTATTATTTAATTTTGTCACATATTTTAAAAGCACTAATGCGCATGTTGAGCACCTCCCAATGGAACATGGGTAATAGAAATATTAAATTATTCGTTATTACCTAAACCCCGAAACGAAACTTTCAGTATTGATTAGCATCAACATACGAGTTGAGTTGATGGGCAACAACTTTTTTGCAGCATTCAGTAGCAATGAATCGTAAATTGGAAATGGGCCTGAAGTTCTTTAACAGCTCATGGTCAAGGGGTACTTTCATGAGTACAGGCCTTACAAAAACTTCCTTCATAGCATCAGGAACAGTAGAGTTGTCCATGGAAGAGATCACGATGTCAGTAATTCCAGGTAGCAAAAGATCAAACCACTTCTTTAAAAGCGAAACAGGAAGGGCGGCACAAGTGCAAGACTTCAATCCTGAAGGGCCAAGGAGCTCACACAGTTCTTCAGATGATACTGGCTTAAACTCAGTAAATCGGGAGTTACAATGATGGTCAAAGACAGAAAAGAGTCAAAATAACATGATCTTTTGACATGAAGGCCGTCCTTATTACCGTTATCTTCTCGGTGAAGTAATCAGCAAACGCAGTAACAAGTTGCTGGGTTGACAGAGGAGAAGTTTGTTTACTGTGGAGAAAAGCCTCTTGGGATCAGATTGTTTTTGGGAATGACATCAGAATAGTAGGATCTTTTGGCCTCAAATGTGCACTTGTTGACATGCTTCCATTGTTCAAAGAACAATTTGCGATCAACAGTTAGACAACGCGAGATGCCCTCCAACGGTGTTCCAGGATTCTTCGTTTCACTTTCTCCTTATTGATATCTTCAGTATACCAAGCAGCACTTGGACGCAATGTAATAATTCGTCTCTTAGTAGGTGCATGTTTATCGAGTATGGAATTTAAAAAGGAGCTGTATTGGTTTACGGATATAGATAAATCACGTGATTTAACAGGATTTAAGGGAGGCGAACTAGAAATATCACAAAACTGAGACATGAAAAGTGATTTAGCTTGCAGTAAAGGATCTCCTTTTTCTCCAAGTTAGGTTTAGGTAAAGAGAGAGTACATCCAACTAGGTAATGGTCAAAAATTCCAGTTTCAATTATCTTGATATCACTAGTGATTTGTTCATATCCTCTAGTGATGATTAAATCGAGAGTATGGCCATTTATGGCCATTAACATGTTGCTTATACTTGACACCTAATGAATTACCATTCTTGATACGGCGCTAGTTCTCCCAGGTATACATTCAGCTTTTTCCCACCGTCGGCAAACGTTGCATAAAAATAGGCTTTTTTACTAGTGAATCTTTCCATTTGTCCAAGAACACCACACTCCATAATCACGTGAAATATTTCAGGGCTTTGGATAACACCATCAATATCAAGACTCTTGTCATACACAGTTAGGTTTTGAAGAGGATGACTATTAAGGTGCCCAGTTTGGATTTTGACGATGAACCTTCGCTTGCTCTTCGGGTCTGGCTTTGGCCCCTTTCCAATGCCTTTTAAATGAGGACCAAATGCTCTAAAACCAAATCCAGGGGGGAAATGCTCTTTTGGTTCCACAGTTACTGAATACTGATCTTTTAAAGCAGAACACAAAGCTCTGTGTTTTTCCCAGTGTCTTTTCTGACAGATTGAGTTGCAGTACCGTGCTATTTTACATCGGGAACATCTTTGAAGATTGTTGGAGCTACGGCAGAAAGCACATTGACTTTGAACTGATTCTATCTTTTCCTTTGGGTGGAACGCTTTCTCTTTGTTGTTCCTTATTTCATTACCTTCCACAGTCGGACGAAGCGTATAAATTCGTGTTTCACCTTCTGGGAGATATAAACGGCCTTTTGTATCATCGGGGTTCGAACTGGCATTTGAACCTGGTAGAGAATAAGAATCATCTTCATAGAAAAGCCAAGACCCACTATGATCTCTAACAACATTTGACTTGATAACGATACGACCTGAGAAGTTGACACTGATATGAATGCCACCACACTTGTTGCTGTAAATATCGTTTTTCTCCACGATGGCTGTGGTCAAGGTCTTGGCATGGATGCCATAGAAATTATTCTCAAATATTTTGTTTCCCTTGACTTCTACTTGACAACTGTCTAAGGAAATTCCAAAAGCAAGGTTGTGGTAGATCCGATTGCTGTTGACTACAACTTGATCCTTTGTGCGAAGAACAAAGATCCCTTCTTTGGTATTCTCGTATATTCTGTTACTGAAAACCTTGCATTCGCCAGCAGACGGACCAATCAAAATGCCATGGTATCTATTAGCATAGATATCATTGTCAATAGCAACAAGACGACCACCTTCACGAGCTTCAAGTCCAGCCAATCCATTCCTGTTGACTCGACAGGATTTCACTGTCAGACTAGACCCATCCCCTTGACACAGGATTCCTCCTCCACCACAATCTGTTATGTTACAGTTCTCTATATGGCCAGTGCTTCCTTCTGTGATACAGATACTTGGATAGCCGCCAATACCAGATTGCGAGGGGTCACCAAATTTACCAGTTCGGTCACACGGCTTGGAAGCAACACATCCAGGTCCGCCATTGCAATCTGGAAAATCTTTACAGCCCCGAAAGCCACCAGATACCTGGCAGTTAAAAAGATTCACCGATCCTTTGCATTGGCACATTATTCCTCTACTGACTTTTGCAAAAACTATGCCTTCAGCGTAAAAGCTTGAAAACGATATATTCAGTAACGCCTGAAATTTTAAAATAACGCCTTTGCTGAGAGCAACAAGTTGTACGTCTTTATTGATAGCTGTCCATTGCAACTCGTAATATCCTTCGTGAAGAAGTAATGTTATACCGGGGAGAGAAAGCATAAATGATCCTGCTAGCTGCAAGGGATTGAAGATTTCTTCAAATATGAGATTTGGAAACATCTCCTTGAATCGTTTTCCATTCCTGGCTGTTGGATCGACATATGCAGCAAGAGCAGCAGCTGCTCTCATCCTTCCTTTCAGCTTTTCTCCCTGTGTTTTAGAAAGCTCGTACAAAGCCCAGGCTTTTCTCATCAATGCTTTACCATTCCTTTCCTCCAACTTTAGACACAGCTCACAGTCAAGTAACGCTTCCTCTGGTTTCCCTAGCATCAATTTGCAATGAGCTCGATTGTTGTACAGTCGAGGATCATCCTTGTTACATTCTATTGCTTCAGTGTAAATATTGATTGCCTGGTCGTAGTTCTGTAATCTAACAGCATCGTTACCCTTTTCCCTCAACTGGTTTGCCTTTTGAACATTGTCCTCTATATTCTCGGAAGAACTTCTTACATCTTCATCTATAGAAAGAGATTTCTCCTGGTTCGCCATACAGTGGGATATTAGCTTGAATTGAGCGCTTTTCAACGGAATATCAAAATATCTAAAGTGATCTAGTCTTTCACTGGAAAGTTCCTCTAATTGTGTGATCACCTTTAATTTAGAAGCTTGAAGCTCCATTGCTTCAACTTTCTGATGACAAACGCTGTAATACAGCGAGGCCTCGTTGAGAAGCATAGCAGACTCTTCCGTGTAAAGTACTTCTTGCCGAAGCGCATCATTCTTCTGAGAATTCTGGATCAAATACTTCTGCAAGACAGAAGCATGAGCACCAAGTTTCCCCCATAAATGTAATGTAGGGAGATTCTCTTGGCTGAAGACGGAATCGCCTTCAAAACTTTTACAAACTTCAAACGGTGACGTGGCGTTATGAAACGCATAGCATAGCATCCTACAAGCATACTGGAGGACATCTTTCAGGTGTTCTTGGCTGATTCTACTTCTAATCACTTCTTGCACAAGTCGATGGACACTGAAGGAGTTATCTGTGAATGTTTGGAACAGCGAGAACTTGGTCAACACATTCACTATGTCAGTGACTCCAAATGATGTGGAAAGACACTTTATAAAATCTTCATTATCTACTGGAGGCAAGCCTTGGTTGATGATCTCTCGTGGGATATCATCTGGCGACAGGAACGCGGACACCTCCATAACAAGAGCTGCTGCCTGACCAATACCATATTCTTCGGACAGCCTAGACACATATTCAAAGTTTAGCTGCCATGTGGTATGCACAGCAATCCTGTCCTTGGACGTGTCATCTTGGACTGGACGGTGAGCTTTAGATCTCTTTAATATCTGCAACTTCTGCTTTTTATACTGGTCTAAGTATTGGACGAATGATATTTCCTTCTTGTTCTTGATAAAGGCCGCAGCTTGGTCCAGAGCCAGAGGAAGGGTTCCCAACTCTACAACCAACTCACGAATCACTGCGTCGTCTTGAGTGTCTGTTCTACCAGTTCTCATCTTGATAAACTCAGTGCTTTCAGCTTCTGAAAGATTTTTCAACTCAATGCAGCTTTCTTTTGAAAAATCGGAAATCTCTTCTTCAAGAAGATTTCTCTCTCTTCTTGTAGTAATCATAATATGTCCTTTAGCTTGTCGTTTCCAGTGGCCGTCAATAAGCTTCAACATTTCAATTGAAAGCTCAAGTTCGTCCAGGTTGTCGATCACCAGACACCAGTATTGTTTTCTTTGCTGTAGCCAACTTATTGTTTTTGACAATGTTTCTTGAAAATCTTCATCAAACGTCCCTATCTGTCGAGCCATTTCCCTCATTGACAGATTAAACAGACTATTACTTTCACCAGATATCCAGAACACACCACCACTGTAGACATCTTTGTTCCTCCAAATGTGTTCAATAGCAAGTGAGGTTTTGCCAGTTCCACCAAGTCCATACACAGCTGTCATGCTGCATGGAGCAGTTTTCTTCACTAATGGCTGGTTTAGAATTTCCAGCTCATCAACACGACCATGGAAACACGGGATACGATTGGGAGCTTGAAAAGTAATAATTGCTTCTTGACTGCTTCTTGTTTCTATTGCAGTTTCCAAGACCTCAACCCTTTTTTCTAGACAAGCATGCTTTTCGTCTCCTTCGTCTACTCGTTTTGTTAGTGTGTCTTGGTTCTTCTCTATACTATCAACTTTTACAGTAAGATTTTCTTGATCATCTTTTAAAGAGCCTACAGTCTCAGCAATAGCAGATGTGTTATCAATCACTTCGTCTACTCTTCGGCTGATAATTTCCTGAGATTCTTTTAAAGATTCAATTTCTTGTTTGTATTCTTCAAGGGCTTCGTGGACACTTTGCAAGCCATTGCTTACTCGAAAGGCTTCATCTGCTTGGCTTTTTGCAAGAAGCTTTACATTTTCATTAAGCTGGGCAACTTCTGTCTCGATAAACTTGACCAGATCTGCGTCCATGATGTTACCCATACAAAGTTGTAAACCTGGAGATGAAGCAACATTTAGTAAACAATGCTTAAAAAGGGGGGGGGGGGGGGATTTAGGGACAACCCTGTTAATCCGTACCTTTTGTTTCCCAGTCTTGTAGCTGATCAGTTATTCGCTTCTCTTCAGCTTTAGACAAGTTTAGAGCTCGTACAAGTGACTCCATCTGCTGGAAGCACTTCGCGAATTGTATTCCATTCCAGTGCCCAAAGTTACAATGTCCCCATTCGTTCCTGACGTCTTTTCGGACATTGCTGGACGACAGTTGAACTGCAGTAGAAAATACACTAGCAGAAGAGAGAATACCAAGTACTGCAGATAAATCACAAGTATCATCAAAACCTGTCAAAAGACGATAAAAAATAAATAGAAAATAGACTAAGTGAGTTAGAATCCTTCAATCTTCTTTGCCTCATCAGTGAAATAATGCATCACTACCAACCAATACTCCTATTTCATGCGTTCAAAGGTGAGAGGCTAATTGCTAGGTAGACATATAATTATTTACCTGTGAATCTAGCCATGAAAGGCTGCAAGTACAGCTTAGCCAAGTCAACTGCAGATTTGACATTGTAGTCGTAAAGACTGGTTTTCTTCCGGTGTGTTGCTTCATTGTTGTTGATGCTGCCATAATTCAAACTGTTGCACTTTCCATCTTTAAGCAAGTGCTTTTTGTGACTTTGCTTGTCAATATTTTGGGTGGTTCTCAGATGAGTGTAATGTTTGATCATTTCTGACTCAACAAAATCTCGTAAAGCTGGAAGGAGGACTTTGTTGAGACAAATACCGGTTACAAGCCATCTTTTCTGATCATCACCCAAGTTAAAGGAAGGAGACGAACCTATACAATAACCAATTAATAATAAACAAATAAACATACTTACCAACAAACTATAGGTAGGTGGGTAGGTGAGTAGGAGTGTGGGTAGGTGGGTTAGAAGATGGGTGAGTAGGTGGGATGGGTGGGTGGGTAGGATGGTGGCTAGGTAGGTGGGTGAGTAGGTAGGTGGGTAGGTAATTGGATGGGTAGCTGTGTGGGTGGGTGGGTGTGTGAATGGGTAGGTGAGTGGGTGGGTGGGTAGGTAGGTGGGGGAGTAGGTAGGTAGGTAGGTGGGTAGGTAAGTGGATGGATAGGTGTGTGGGTGGGTAGGTGTATGAGTGGGTAGGTAGGTGGGGGAGTAGGTAGGTGGGTGGGTAGGTAGGTAGGTAGGTGGGTGGGTAGGTAGGTGGGTATGTAGAAATATGAAAAGCCCGAAATAAATATATAAATAATGCTGTTTGCATAAACTTTGAACTTTGACCAGTTTGTGCATATCAAGTATATCAAAAGTATATCAAAAATTATGGGATATCATTCCAGATATTTTTATTCAAGTTGTCTATCACTAGGACTTTCTGAAAAAAAATATCTGGAAGGATATCCCATAATTTTTGATATACTTGTACATATATTATAAAGGTTCAAAGTTTATGCATAATACAATATAATGCAATATATAATCATATAAGCAACATTACCACTAATGTGTAGCTGTTTGCATTGATTTTACTAACCTGGTGCTCCTGCTGGCTTAGGAATGGTCTTAGGTGTAGGAGTTCGAGGAGTAAGTGTTGAAGGGAGAAAAACTTTTTTGCTTGCTGATCCAGTCCCTGCCATTGTTTGTTTGTTGATCTTCTAACACATTTCTGTAAGAAAACAATTAAAAAAGATTCAAGATTCAACCATAGGCCCTGTCTCCCAACCCTTCCTAACCTACAGTAAATGGGGGACATTTGTTTACATTTTGAATCATGTCACCACCGAAAAAACAATTCCAACTTTTTGAATAAACTCTTAGATATTCCCTAAAGCCGTAAAAGAATGTAAAAGAATCATTATTGTACCTTAGTTATTATTCAATGTATGAATCTTTGAATTTCATGGACCACGAAATTCATCTGTGACCGTGGTGCATCACGGTAAGTGACAATGGGTCTTTCATATGCAGCCCGTAAAGTCCTCCACTGCAATGTAAAGCGCATTGAGACAATGTGATAATGCGCTATATAAGAATCCCATTATTATTATCATTATTAAATAAAAATCCAAAAGAAAAAAGAAGAAATTGAATGAAAAATTATAATATATAAGATTTTTAAAATTAACTAAGTGTAATACGACTGTTAACTTATATTAAGTTATCAAAATAACTGTTAAGTTATTAAAAGTTGTTATAGAGCGCATGCAGTAAAACCATGAAATAAAAACAAAGTTGATCTTGACAAAATCACTCAACCAGATCATTTATCACACAAAGATATTAAATTCACCAAGAGACCATTTTGTGTCTCAATGGAATTACCATATTTTGATATTTTAAAGTTTATTACATTCAAACAAGTACACATACCCCCATGTGTAATAATTGTTCCATCATATTTGTATTTATTGTTGTTATAACTAAAGCTACTGCTGATCAGAAGACCTTCTCTAAGAAAATAAAGCATCAAGTAGTTGTCGTTCGTTCTAACTCACGTCTGGGTTATCAGCTGTCTCCGTGTATTTATGAATCTGCTGAGAGCTAGGCTAAAGTAGTAAGTTGTTGTCCTCTTCACAAACCTAAATCTTGTAATAGGCCATCATTATCCATCTATCTTTTATCTCTTACCTGTATTCTTGTTTCGTAAAGCTTTCATCATTCAACTAGCAAGACTTCAGAGAAAATATGTTCTGAGAAAACACAGGACCCTGCTGTTTTCCAAGAAACTAAGCCGCGCTAGACTGGAAACGAGAAACGTAGATACTTCGTGGGGTAATCTTTTTCTTATATGTTGTGAAGAATTATATGAGTGCATATGCTAGTTAAATTTCAAATGAAGTATCTTCATGGCAAAGGAAACGAGTGTGTTTCAGAATTCTAAGAAGTTCGATATACATCATTTATGCCCCTTCATGCATGTTAGCATAGTTAATAATCTCCCTCTATAAACTATGATCTTAGAAACGGCAATGGCTAACTACTACTAGTAGAGAAGTATTTCCTGTAAGTCTTTTTTATTTGTAACTCCAATTGACATATGGCATTTCGTTATAAGGAGACAGGAATTTCACAATTCGGTAAAAAGACTTTGAATTCGTTTACTGGTCGTGACTTGGACATGAACTTTAATTTGAAAGAGCAAATTTTATCCAAGTACGGTTCACAGGGCTGTCAACCCCCAAGATATTCAAATCTGGAGAATTGATAGGGAAGGGAAATGACGTCACAGCGCGTCAAAAAGCGCGCGAAAAGACGTCTTTCGCTTTGTAACATTTGATATGATTGGTTTATTTCTGACCAATCAGATTATCGCTTATATTACAATGGCCTGCTTGCAAGAACAGTTTATGAGGAACGTTTTAATTTTGTTAGCGATGTAAAATAACACAAACAACACAAAATAATTGGAATTTTAATTATGGTTATGAAAGTCGAGTCTCACAAGAAATGGTCAGCTTCGGGGATTATCCGGGAGATTTGATACTCTAATCTGGAGACCGGGAGATACGGTCCAAAATCTGGAGACTCCCGGTTTATCCGGGGGAGTTGACAGCCCTGGGTTCAGTCGAAATCCTGAAAGAAAAAGCAAAACTTAGTGAGGACTGGCAAGCACAGGTTGATTTGGCTTCGATTTATAAAGATGGTGTACCAGAGCTGAACGAGAAAGATTACGACACTGCAATTTGTTGGTATGAAACTGCTATAAAAAATGGGGATTGGGCATGTCGTTCTATGAATTTAAATACCCTTGCTACTATACATTTTCGAAAAGAAACGGTTCCCCATCAGCGTAGAGCATTTTAACTTTTCCTACAAGCTGTTCGACTTGACGACACATTAGCTCAGTTAAATTTAGCAGAGTCATATAGATGTGGTACAGAAGGGGTTGTTCAAAGGGATATAGAAGAAGCTTTCAAGTGGTACAGACGTGCAGCTGGAGAAGAACCACATAACGACGAGCAAGAAGACAGCCCTTTTCTCAAGCTCACAGGGCTTTTAACAGGAATGCTGAGACAAATGCATGTAGGTTCAAAGTTTAAAGCCTTGAAAATGCTTTATCAAAATTACTTGGATGGTGACTGTCCTGAAGGAGAACCTCAGCCAGTAAAAGCACTGTATTACCTGAAGAAGGCTGCTGAGCTTGGTGACCCTGAAGCTCAGAAAGACCTTGGTCTTGCTTACCTGACCGGTGAGTCTGGACATCCAAAGGACTTGGACAAAGCAAAGCGATGGTTAGGAAAAGCTGCAAAAAATGGTGAACAAGAAGCTAAACAGGTTTGCTACTAAAGGCATTTATAATTATATCCTAGCTTAGACTGTTAACAGTCCCTCTTTTCTTTCCAAAAGTCTTTTCACCAGTGTTTTGAGTCAAGTGTTTTCACTACCTGTGTGTACAAGACAGAGGGTGACTGAGTTAGGAGTTAAAAGAGGGACTTTAATAGTCTCAGATACTAAAATATATATCCTAGATCATCAATCAGAAAATGCCCTTACATCTTTTTGGATTCACGTTAATGGGCTATGTGTGGTTTGTTCCAATAAGCCATGTTTCCTGCTGGAAAGAGTATCCTTTACTTTTCTCTCTTCTTTCAGATGCCTTAAACTCAAAAATTTTAATACCATAACACTGTAGTATACTGTAGTTCAACCTACGAAGTTTGAGGTCGTTTGATGTCTTATGTAGTATTATTGTTTGTTGACTAGTATTTCAACAACTGCCAATCAAAGCCACCCACCCACCTACCCACCTTCCCTCCTACCCACCTATCCACCTACTCTCCTACCCAACTACCCACCTACCTATGATACCTACTTACCCATCTACCCACCTACCCTCCTACTCACCTACCCACCTACCTACCTACCCTCCTACCCACCTACCTACCTACCCTCCTACCCACCTACCCACCTACCCACCTACCTACCTACCTATCTACCTACCTTCCTATATGTATTTGTTTGTTTGCTTGTTTGTTTATTTATTTATTTTAAAATATTAATATGATCTTTTAGTATATAAAATAGGACGTTTGCATGATGGCGTCATTGACCTCTACCAGACTCCCTTGCACACTTTCTTTTATTCAGTTAATTAGCACCAATTGTCTTACTATTCTCATAGGGAAATACAAATTTGAATAAGAAAGAAAATTCGCGAAGCATTATGGTAGTGGGAGTCAAATGACGCCATCATGCAAACGTCCTATTGATAAATTTATTAACCATTTAATGGTCTAATGTTATTTTATTACAAATCGAGTCAATATTCTGCATATTGTTATGAATTGTTTTTGTTTTTTGCTGCCGACAGTCAAAAATATATAAGGTACCAACTGGTTATTTTTGATTGACTGCAACAAAAATGGAATTTTGAAATGGAAATTGGAATGCCTGAATTTGCAGAATAGTGAGAATTGTACATAATCCATCCTGCTTACTCATTAACATTAATTAAGATTTGGAGAGTCACCCCTGACGAGCAACAAACTCGCAGGGATAAACCTAAGAGTAAGCAGGAAGGGTGGGTGGGAGGGGGATTTCTTTCTCCAGTAGGGTTCACGCCAAGTGACATACTTGAATATTTAATGATCTCTTAAATAATACTAATGACGTCATCAGGATGTCTGATGAATATTTAATGAGATAGAATAGTACATAATCCATCCTGCTTACTCATTAACATTAATTAAGATATGGAGAGTCACCCCTGTCCTCGTTGTCTCGATAATAACCTTTGTTCACATATCACAAATCATATATCTCGGTCATAGCACAATCGATCGAAATGCCAAACCTTTTATCATAGAACACCTACCCAACCTTATCACCAATAATTCCCCCAGCCTTATATCTTCTACTTATATCACCCAATGTTTTCCCAAACTCATCCCCAAAATAAAGTTATACAGATGCAACGAAAACTAACCCAGACCTCTGACAAGCGCTTATATTGGCCACTAGAGGGGATGGCCACATTTTCTAATTTGCACCTACGACATAGATCGAGCTAGTGAATTAGCCCTTACAATGCTGTAAACATATCTACCCAAAACTTATGCTCATTAACTTAAAGCGCTTGAGTAAACCCTTGCATTGCATTCCTAGCGCTATAAGCGTCACTCAAGTTTTCAGGCAATCTCGACAAGATATCACCGACTCCATCAGTGGACATGACTTGTTGGAGTTTAACATAATGTTGCGCCGTGGTAATCGTTTTCCAGCCGACATGACCCATTATCGCCTGCATGTCCGCTCCCGACAAAGCCAACGATATAGCGCATCCACTTCGTAATCCGTGTAATGTAGCATGACGGCCTTTAAATGTTTCCTTCATGCCTCTGACATAGGTGGAAAGTCTAGCCTGAGCAGCAGAAGAGTCGAAAGGGGCCGGTAAAACCTCTCCAGATGGACTAGTCGGCCTGAACAAATAACCCAGTCTTATGGGGATCTTTAAATAGGCGCACATCTTCATATAAACTTCGAGAGCGACAACCGGACAAAGACCGGGGTCCTTATACCTCTTAAGAGCAAATAGATTAGAACTTCCGTCCCGCAGCGATTTTGTTATCATGTGATTAAACAGCAACATCTCTTTACCAGGGGAATACAACAATTCTTTGGACTTCGTCCGACCCAAATCCCCCGCTCTGTCACCAGCAAAAAACTGTACTTTAAAGAAAGCTTGATCCCGAGCATAAATATACAACTGACTTGACGTATTCGATTCTCTTTTAAGATGTTCCAGAATTTTCCTTGCGATTGCGGCTAAATCGCTGAGAAATAGTGGTTGCGCTTGCGAGGGTAGTGTTCTTGCCTGTAACTGCTCCTCCCGAACCAGCGAAAGGTATTTCTTGACCTTTACATCTGACGCAGGATTCCCATAACCAGGCAGAGTAGATTCATCACAATTTCTGCCCAGTTGATTAAAGATCGAGCGGAGTTTGCCAATTAAAGTATCAACCGTGGTAAAAGCTAACCTTCTTGGGCATGCGCAAGATGAGTCGCGTTTGTCGCCAAAATGTGAGCAGATATCTTTATGCACCACAGTTTTGCCAAAAGTATCTTTCCAAATTAAAAAATTAATGATATCATCCGGTGTCGCAGAAGTTAAATTTGTCGGAGGGACTGCCTGTCCTAAGAATGCCGAAAATTCGGCCTCCAGGGCTGTCTTCTGTCTAGAGTAAGGGGTAGAACTTGCCCTTTCAACTAAGGCTTCTTTCCTTCGAAGAATCTCCTCCCAGTTAATAGTTGCTTTTAGGCATTGCCGACGGTTCACTATCTGTACTCGCCGTCTATATCCACACCTCTGGCAGAAATGAAAGTCCCTGTCATTGGGGTAGCTGCATTCAGGGCAGGAGACCGCTGGAACGAATAATCGTGGAACCAGAGGAAGGGCCTAAATGAAAGGGAGGGCATAAATTAGCATGGCCCTACGCGGAACACCCAAAGCTCGGTTTGAAGTCTTTGTAGCTGAAAACCCTGTTTAGAAGGAAATAGTACAGTATCTAGGCTACCTTTCTGTGCTAACTTCAGCTTTCCCCTGGACATTGAATTAATTACAGGCCACCATATGGGTAAAGGTGAGAGCTTTGGCACCACCATCGTAACCGTAGCCTTAGAAGACCGTATCAGTCGCAATAAAGGACCGACTAGCGAAAAAGGCGGGAAAACGTACGCATTTACTCGTTCTCCGTCGCAAATTGTGAGATCCTGGGTGAAAACATTCACCCCTCCTGAAAGGGGCGTTGGGAATGGCGTAAAATGACGCAACGGTGTGCCCTGATAATCTTTCTGAACGTTGGAGTCAAGTGACATTAAATCCAGATTATGACCCTCTGGCCCTCCAAACGCCCGCTGCACAGCATGGGGAAAGCATAGCATCTAAGCGTGAAAGATGACGGGAGAAATAATCAGCCGGGTTAGCACCTGAAGGAACGTAAACCATATGGAGTGATAAGTTTCTTTCCGTGGTCGCGTGAAACAGTTGGCGAGCCACCTCTGTTAACTTGAGTGACTTGGGGCCACGTCCCTGCCAGATATTTAGGGTCACCTGGTTGTCGACATTCACATCTACCCTGCAGTCAGTGACTGAGTCGGGAAGAGACCTAATCGCTTGCAACACAGCGTAAAATTCCTTCACATTAATATGCTCCTTGCGCAAATCCTTGCTCCGGCAAGATGCAATGTTGCAGCCCAGCGGAAAGAGGAAGCATCAGTTGACATCCTTAGCGACACATGTCTCTCTTGTCTCCAAGGGATGAACCTGTTCCAGGAGTCTAAGAATCGCCAGAATTCTATCTCCTTCCTTAGATCCCTTGATAAAGTCACCTCTGAGCCACGATTTGCCTTCCCGATGGACGCAGCCATTTCTCTAATGTAAAATCTAGCCCCGGGGAATGCCAAAGAAAACGATGAGCATTTTCCCATAAGTCTTTGTATAGATTTCAGAGACGTCGACTCTTTGCACGATAAGATGGCCTCTCGTAACTCTGCAAACTTAACACGCTTATCTCGTGGGACTGAGAATGCTTGCGCCTGTGTATCAATGATCATTCCGAGAAATTGAATTTTGACAGTGGGTAAAAGTATGCACTTCTTAAGGCCAAGAAAATAGCCTAAACCTAACAACACTGCGCAAGTCACGTACAACGCCGCCACCGCCGCTTCCCGGCTAAAGTCATCATCTCTTATCTCCAAACTGCGAGACCATCTTCCCTCCTCACTATAGATTTCGCCTAATAACCGGTCATCGATGTATAGGCAAGAGGTGATGCCTCTTTCCCGGAGGAATGTGGTTGAACTTAGACCAATGGACTGGTAGACGAACGGAGAGTTTTTCCAACCGAACGGGAGTGTGGTTCCAACAAGCCACCACCCCTTCCACTCGACCCCAAAGTACTGTTGGGAGTCCTCTGACAGAAGAACATGATCATACCCCGATTTGTCATCTATCTTCGAAAGGTATGAACCAGGGTACGCAAACTGGGGGACTGACACCAGGGTGTCGAGCTTGAAAGGCGTATCCCTCATCCACAAGTTTAGGAATCTTGCGTCCACGCACAAACGAGGCTTATTAGGTTCGACCGTTAAAGGTAAGACCAGCCAAGGGGGATCGACCTTCCCAACCTCGCCCCAAGTCCGAACAGCGCCTGAACGGATGCGATCAGCGAGAGTTATCGAGATAAATTCTTGAAATCGGTCACAAGATCGATGATTTTTGAACATTTGTCTAGGGGGCGATGGCGAGTCGCACTTGATGCCTTTAAAAATTCCCTTAAATGGTTGTATAAAATCTTTAACGTTCACTCCATTTTGGAGCCATCGTAGGATCTGGTCACCTACTGGGTTGTTCTCCAAGATTTTTCCCCACATCGGGATATGCCTATGAATCTCCCCCGCCCTGAAGCTTTCAGGGTCACGAAACTGAAGCATGCCGAAATCCGCTTTTTCCCCACTTATCACTCGGTCTATGTCAGCGAGCACCGCACTGGAAGTGCTAGTCACCCTTCCTGAACTTGGGCTTCCATCCGCTTGGACCCATCTAATCTCTTTATCGTGGGCTGTTCCCTCTACACACAAGGGGTTGAAAACTATTGCCAACTGTAAATAAGATCGTAAAACGAGAGTAAGGTGAAATTTTAACCCAAGCCCAGGAAAAAGGCGACCACCACACAGCTCGCTAAAGCGGGCTCAAGGGCATGCCCTAATGGGCAATACGCTTGCGGGAGGTCCTTTTCCCGAGTTAAAACAAAACCAAGTAAAATAAAACAAAGAACAAAACAAAACAAAATATCTAATGCAACTTGTTTATGCAGTAAAGTAATATACGCATTATTTCATTCGATCATCCATTTCCTCGCAAAGTCCGTTCTCACAAATCAATTCGAACCTAGTGCCACCTAGCGGCGCTTTACATTAAGTGAATTAGTGGGACAAAATCGTGCAATGTGCCCATCCGCGTTACAGACAAAACACCTCCTCGGGCCTCGGTTACGACGGGTATACGGTGCTGTAGCCCTAGTCGTTCGCCCAGCAGCGGGAAAGCGGAATGGCGGTGTCAGAACAGAAAGTGGTACTTGAGCTACCTGGGCCACCTGAGTCGGGTTTTGAAGCCTTATAGCCTTATCGATCGTCTTAGCTATTTCCGCTTCTTCTTTACTTGCTACCAACGTAGTCAAGATTGGTTGTAAAGACGACTCTACCACAAGTGGGCGACACTTTCGCAAGATGATATTAAATTTTGTAGCCCTCTCGTCATTTAGCTTCTGTGCCGTATAGACAACCTCTTCCAAAGCCGCTATCGCGGCGTAAGCATCGAATAAAGCCGTTGGGCGACCCACCAAAGCCTGTAGAGAACTTATCGCCCCATCTACCGTGTTAACACCCGCTTTTTTCTTCATCTCCTCAAGTTCTTTCCTTAATTTCTCTATCTATAGCAGAGGATCAAGAAAGAACTATTACTTTACATTTGAGACTCTTTGCCAAGTTATTTTTCCCTCTCAATGTGCCAACTACATTTAACTCATACCCGACCTCTCGGGTTCAGTCCTTTCGTTAACTTAATCTCTACCCGACCTTTCGGGTTAGCGGCCTCTTAAGTTGATTCTACACGGCCTTCCGGGTCCAGGCCTTGTTTTTTTTTTTTTTTTTTTAATAATTATTTTATTATATAACCTCTACCCGACCTTTCGGGACAAAAACTGTGTGTAAAGCCATTTATCACTAAATTTGTGACCCGTATCGGGTACTGGTCCGCACAACCAATTAATCCCAATATTTTATAAAACTAACGATGCACAGCATAAAATAGAACAATAACCAAGCGAGACAAGATATGCACGCAAGAAGCACACCATATGTAGCAAAACAATAGAACGAAAACAACGAAACAATTAAACATGCAAATAGGACTAAAACTTAAATAACCAACCCTTGTGACCTAAACGTATAGCGTAAAACATTCCAATAAATATAAAACCCATAAATATAAAACACAACCATACTAGAAATAGCTAAGGTGAAACCCAAAGATATTATTAAAATTAAACATAAGACAGCACATGGCCAGGGAGTAGCTACTGATGAACATACGCGTATGACCGTGTCAAAACTGAGATATACACTGACAAAGATAAAACTAAGTGCAGCTCGGCAAAACATACCTCCGAAACCTGCTGAGTTTCGGTTTGGTTTAAAGACTTTCCCACAGAAGAACGTGGCGCTCCCGCCGAAGACACCGTAACCACCGAATCTTCTATCCCCGGTACGGCCAAAGCTGCCGAGACGTTTAAAGGCACTTGAGACGTGGTAGAGGAAGTTGGTGGATCAGCCACACTAACAACCACATCGGTTGGATTCAATTCTTCAATAATCTCAGCCGGAGAAGTCATAGTGAAACGCTGCTGGGTGAACGAACTACTTGATAAATGGATTTCTTTCTCCAGTAGGGTTCACGCCAAGTGACATACTTGAATATTTAATGATCTCTTAAATAATACTAATGACGTCATCAGGATGTCTGATGAATATTTAATGAGATAGAATAGCAGTACTGAAAACAGTCTAATTTTTTTATAGACACTCAAGAAGTTAGAGGACCAAAATGTAGAAGACACTACACAGCCAGAGACAGGTGAACCTGATAATAAAGAGAGCACTATTAAACAATATTTCGACATCAAGAGAATGCAGATGAAAAAGGAAGAAATGCATCCTTTCAATATAAAGAATCTGACTCTCTTCACGGAGGGTACATTCACTCAGTTCCCAGACTCACCAACAGCACAGCACTACCTTAAAGCCTTTCAACTTGTGAAAAAAGGAGTGGATAAACTTCAAACCAGCAGCTTTAAAGATCCCAAAGGAATAAAACTGATTGCTCAAGGGATTCTTTACTTTATGAAAACTCTATCATACAGTCATTTCCTGAATTAACAATGCGTAAACACATGGTTTTTGGTTTGATTCGTGAGCAACTACGAGTTAACCCCTATTTTTTTGAGGGCTTACTTTTATTATTCAAACTCTATCCAACAGAACAAAAACTTAGTTTAGAAAGCTATAAATTAGATTTCAAGAAAAGCATGTCTTTGAAAAATCTTATTCTGCTGATCGAGAAAGCTGAGCCAGGCAAGCCACCCAAAGAAGATCCATACAACTTTGAAGAAGAATACAGCAGCTGGTTGCATGTGCTGTATTACTTCCTAGGATCTCTTTATGTTATTACTGATTGCTTTAGAGAGGGAGCCGAAGCCTTTCAGCAATCACTGCATTGTTGTCCCAGTTACTATGAAGCAAAAATGGGACTAGCTTATTGTTTGACGAACATGGCCGCAAACGATGTCAAAGATCAGCAACGCAGTGCTGATGAAGAATTACTAGAATCATTTGAGCCGCCCAAAAACCAGAGAATACCCAAAGGAGACTACCTAACATTGACAGACCAACAGCTCAGACAGAAAGCCAAGCAGTTGTTCATGGAATATCTACAAGAAGCACCTGAATGTGACAAGAAGTATCCCAACTGTCACTATCATTTGGCAACTATATATGTCATCGAGAAAGACATACAGGAAGCCATGAAGTGGAAAGAAAGAGGCGAAGATGCTGAAGAAAAACGATTGCCTTTTATGGAGCCTGTTGATGTTGGTTCTAAGAAAGCATTGGAATTGCTTGATATATTTCCAATTCCAAAGAAAATTAAGAAGAAATGCAGTAACAAAAAGTGCCCTCGAAAAGAAACTGAGACGTTAACGTTGAAGCCATGTCCATGTCACAAAGCTTCATATTGTGGAAGGTAATGGAATTAAAAAACATGAATTGATATGATTCGGTGTTTTTTTTTCAGGAAGCAGAGCTCCTTGATGTTTTCCCGAATAGACCCCCCATTACACGTACCATATGCTAATTGCAAGCAAGTCTAGTGATCTTCTTATGAGTATCAAAAATAAATAATGTTTATGTTATTTACCGGCAAGGAGGTCCGAATAGGGAAAAACTGTGCCCGAGGTCTTGTCAATTTGTTTAAGTTCTTTAATTCTTCAATGAACTGGGGGATATCGGGGGTGGGGGGTGGGGGAGGTTTACATCTAATTGCCAGCCAAAGTATCGAAGCCTTCACATTCTATTCATTTTTAAAAGTTTCACAGTTTGATTTTAAATGTACTTTGATATATTTCTTTCATTTAGTGAATGTCAAGCAGCGGACTGGAAGGAGCACAAGAAGACATGTTCACAAAAGAAGAAAAAAAGTCCACGATGATATAAGATTCGTTTATCGAAGTATGATGATCATCCGGGTAGATGTAATCCTGAGAAGGACTGTTTGATGGGACTGACGTTTCGACAACCTGAGCGGAAGTCATCTTAAGATTCATTCACCTGGGTTCAGACCGTTCTATACGATATAAGATTTCTTTGCACCAAGTTTGAGTTCGAGGTCAAATTCATTGTTCAGGTGGAGTTTGAGTTCAGGCTAGATTTCAAATAAGAAAATATGAAGTTAATGTTCTTTTAAATGTTCGGAAAACAATAAATTAAATGGGGGAAAAACAGAGGCAAAAGTTTCATCGCTGGTATTGTGAGCAAGGACGAAATTTTTTAAGTATTAAAATTACGTTCAGTACAGTCATTGTAGCAAAGACTACCTACAGTGAGGGTTAAAATCCGTAGATGGCTGAGTATAAGCGAGATTATCAAAAGAATAGACTTACCATTTGAGAAAAGCCATGACAAACTCGTTGGTGAAACATGCAGTCGTCTCAACAAATCACGGGCTCACAAAAATATTTTTGATGAGAACCGTTGTAACAAACTCGAAGTCATATACTTATTTCGATTAAATTAGTCACAAACCCTATAAAGCATAGTCACCAAATCACCTTATAGAATATTTAGGATAGTACGCGCGCGCTGATTGGTCGAAAACTGTGCTTTTATTAGTGAACAGACCACAGTGCTGACGCCATCTGCGCACGCAAAGTGCTGCTTGATCCTGCAACCGTCTTTCTTTTTGCGTAAATGAATTTAATACTGAAAAAAAACAAAAACTATATAATAAAACTCAACACAAAAAGTGTTCATCTTACTCTTCTTCCTGCTTACTTCACTACCAGCGTGCTTTATTATTGAACGGAGCATGTTTTATTTGTTAACTCAAGCTGTTCTTTAGGTAAATTGTAGCGATGTCTTCCTCGACTACCTTACACTTATTAAATGAAATTTTCGCGACACTTTACTTTCGCGATTTTCGAAAAATGGCGAAATTAAATTGATGCGAAAATAGAAATGACGTGAAAATCAAGTGACCACCCATAATGCATATCTAAATAAATTTTGAATTTAATGAAAAAACACGAACTGTATCTCGTAGAAACTGATCAAGTGATTAGTACCAGAACTGGACCGCCACCCGGCTAGCTTAGTTGGTAAGAGCGTCGGTCTGTTGTGCGGAAGGTCAACACTTAGGATCTTAAAATAACTGAGGAGAAGGTGCTGCGTTTGTAATAGACCTCTTCTGCTCTGACGTAGTGTTTTCCCATTTCAGACCACATGTCATTCCCTAGAATATCATTTCTTTGTTTAAGGTTTGCGCTCGGTTGCACATGAGAAGACACATAAATATGGATGCAGCTCAAAACAAATAATCTTATTCTCAAGGGAATGACACGTGGTCTGAAATGGGAAAACATTACCGAAAGCCGAAGGGTCTATTACACCTGCAAATGGTTAGACCACCAAGTCTTCTCGGACAAGGACTTAAAACCGTAAGCCCCGTCTGTCTTCACTATATAACCCTGTATAGGCGGACGTAAAAGAACCACTGAAGACGCTGGTGACGTGCTAAACTCTACAAGGGCCCACTGTAATTGGCAAAATGCTGTTGTGGTCTCCCGGCCCTCATGGGAAAAGCTGTGATAAATAAAGAAACATTAAGGAACTCCAGGCAGTACAGAATTTTGCTTGTAGAATCACCACAAGTACTAAGAAATTTGATCACATTACACCTGCTCTTTGTGAGATGTGAGATGTGAGATGAGTGTGTGAACGGGCTTGCACCGCCATACTTATGCGACTTATTTTGTAAACGTAATGCAATCCACGAACGCGATACCCGAAATAGTATAATATTCTACCCTATGTATTGTTATTGATGAGGTATGAGGCATCCACTCTGGCCTAGAACAATGCCCAGCTTACCTAGAGTGTAATGTTTTTCCTTAGCTAAGGAAAATATAAAATTATTTAAAGGTTGATGAGTCAATTTTAGTTTCATAATGACTTGAAACTTGTTTAAACGTATCTATATGGCCCAGATAGTAGCCAAGCAACATGTTTCCTTCACAGTTAAAAGTGGCGTAAAAAAATTATCAATTTTATTCAGCATCTGAATTGTGAGTAAATGACGTCATTTACTCAACCCTATTGTTCTTTTCGCTTTTTTCCCAAAATATCTCAACTGCAAGTGGCTCCCAGGCTAAAATTTTCACTAATCTGATTTTCATAATTATATTTGAGTCATATTATCCTCGAATACTTCAATTATTCGGACTTTCAAAAACCGGGGCGTTTTCATCCAAGTGCCCCTTTAAAGCAAATTCCACACGACGAAATACTGTTGAATACTCAACCGTTTTATTCGAGTTGTTATATTTAATTTATTAGTAATAAATTATGCGTTCGGTGTGTATAATGAAATAGAGAGAATAAGAGAAAAATATCAAGTGCGCGAATATGCTGGGTGTCGGATTTGTCACGTGACCAGCCAACGCTAAGGTCTTTTCTCCTCTGCGTGAGAGGGCCCTGGGAACGAGGTTGTGATAAAGTAGGTAATTGACACCGGAGTTATAGAGCGTTTTCACTCACGTCAGAAGGTAGCCATAAACAATAGTAACTTTCTGCAAAGTATTTGCATAAAAATAGAGTTCAATTCCCGGAGGATAGAAAATGTATTGTTTTGGTACCCCATAATGGCCGCTGTGACGTCACGTGAAAACGCTCTATACGTTCTTGTATTTTAGTGCGATATATTAGTCTTTTTGCTCAAGTTCTGTGCGCTCTGAAGCTTGTTTATTTGTTTACGCGGAGCACCAAAAAGTATTTCTGCTGATTGTGATGATAAGTATATTTTAATTTCGTATGCAATATAACTAGCGTTATTTTTACACTGTTACGAAACGGCTAGTGTCAAGCTTTCTAAGCCAAACAAAATTCTTGCATATGTATTAACTACTGCCTCACAATATTTCTTTTGTTTTCTACCATCTTTTTGTGACTAGTACACTCTAATTAGTACACTTTGTTTCAAGGGTTAATGAAAATCACTCTAAACTTCTACTGAATTCTTCGTTTTTACGTTACGTCATCGCGGCCATGTTGGTACCATTTAAAAAAAGATTTCTCCTTAGCATCCATTGTTAACGGTACCACAATGGCCGCCATGTTTTTGTGTTTTAACTCTCTTGGGAATGCTTGCAACCCATCAATACGTCAATTGTCTTGCTAATAACCGCTATTATGCGTTAATAAAAGTTTTAAAATCGGCTAAATTTTATTTCACGGGTTCTATGAAAACCACTCTAATTTGGAACTTGAAACTGGTCTATTACACTCCGCGGTTCCTGGGATAATAATTGTACTTTTCTTTTAAGAAGTAATGAAGGAAACTGGCCTGTTTGTACTGTGGTGGAATTTTGGTCAGCATTCTTAAACTTGATAGTGATATCATCACATTTCACAGCATCTTGACCTTCGCTGCCAGCAAACGAGGAACACTGTCCACTGAGTTCTGCTTGAATAAAGTACCATTCATTTGGCTCTAAGGGCACGGGGGAGTGATTGGGAAGTCCCTCAAACAACAGATTAAATCCATGATATGAACCATCTATTAACACTGCAGTACCATCAAATGTGAGCTTGGCGTAGGTATGTTTGAAAACAGGCGAGGGAGAGGAGGGAGGACTCTTTTTTGTATTCTTTTTCATACGAGGGGCAGGTGGCCCAAAACTAAAGCCAACCATAGGAATAGTTTCCATAGTACCACAGCTAGGAATGACGCCGATTGGGACTAAGTTGTTAGTATCTGCGTTGTACACGTGACCCTTCATTCCCTTAGCAATTGTTAGTTTGATTTTAGACACTTGGAATTGATCCCCAAATAATGTAACACCAGCAAGATAGACGGGTTTGTTGACTTGGATTTGAATGCAATGTCGTTGATCCCCGATGTTCATCACTACCTCATTACCATTTCCCTTGATGCTTCGAAATCTATTTGGAGACCACTTTTCATTCCATTGTCCATCTCTTTTCTTAGCAGTAAACACTGCTTCTGATGTCGTTGCAGAGCCAAGGACCTTTATAAATTCGTTCGTCTCGGCGAGGACCAAAATATTGCTATCGATGACGAATTGTGCAAACTCATGGTGTGACATGACTGGAAACCTTACCAGCCGAATAACTTCCTCTCCAAGCACTTCTCGTTTAGTAGCGCCGTCGTGCTTTAGCTTCTCGTCTTTAATCTGGTTTGAAGCCCACTTGTCAACTGCTTTAAAAAGTTCAATTTCTTCAACATGAAGGGTCTCTCTAGCAAGCACTTGGATCAGCAACTCACGAGAAATATCGAGAAACGGCTCAGACGTCACGGCTCTTTCGGCTTCAAAGTCAATAACATTCCAGCAACACAGCTCGGCCTTTTCGTTTTTCATTTGTTGGGCTTGCGGTAAAGCGATAAAGACATCTTCTGGTCTGAGTTCTTTCTGAATATACTCGCTACATTTGTTCTCTAGAAAGGGCATCATGTACTTTTGGGCAGCATATAGAACATCCATGACATTCCTTCCCGTAAGGTTGACCTCGTCTGAATACACATAATGAAGCATTTCTTGTAGTCCTTCCTTGGTGCAGTCTGGTAGATCGATAGTTGGTCCAGTCTCTGCTAATTCCCCGTAGAACATGGCCTCAAAGACAGGACTACCGATAGCCAGGACGTACTTGTGGGCCTTTAGGGTGACTTGCTCTCCGTTCGAGTCCAATACAGTGAACTCCACGTCACAGAACAACGAATTGTAGAAGGCATACAAATTACGTTCTTTCAAGGAAGACAGTTCAGTTTGCCAAGTTGTAGTTTCCATTTTACCTCAGCTCAAATTTGTAAAGCACACTTTCAGTACGTACGTCGTAGTTTATGCCGGTTTCCAAATATTCAATCTTGTTTGTTATCCTCCGGAAGTTAGCTGAGCAAGCCACTGCAAGTTGAATACTTATCAGCTATGTGCAATGGAAGGGTAAGCAGCAGGAATGCCGTACAGACAATAAAATAGAGTACTCAAGTGTGACGTCAAGAAAACATAAATTTTGAATTATTTTCGATCTCTAATTTCTATAGACAATCAAAATAAAAGACGTTTACATACCAATTTTGACGAGAATTGGTCACTATCAGCTGAGATATGACCATTTAAATATATAATTATCCCATACAAATCACTGTATTTTCGCTGTCACGTGTTCCTTGATTACAGACTCATTTACTCGGGGTTAGCCTCGTATCAGTGTTCAAATATTTCCAAATACTAACGGTAAAGTAAAGAATTCAGAACTTAAACAATACGAACATTTTGAAATTCCACGGACCTTGACTGGAACACATGAATATTCTGCACAAAGGCACAACTAGGGGTAATCCTGAGCAACAGAGAACTTGAAACTGGAGCTGAGAAAAGGAGAGGCCCTCATTCTCCTATTCCCCTCCTCCCCAGTTCCCGTCCTTCGGGACTAATACTCAAGTTATAGTTCATTTAGATTTAGTATTTAATAGTAAAATTGTAATCCAGAGATACGTCTCATTTCTTCGCGATCGTATAATTCTATTATACTTCAGCCGCTTCGCGGGCTGGCATGATCTGTAATTATACTTCAGAAATTTCGACTCCATATAACTTACAAACCTGTTCAGACAACGGAGGTTGAAAACTGGTCTCTGGCCCCTCCTTTCTTTGGAACAGCAAACAGGGTACTGATAAACCCTCTGGGGAATGTCTGCTTTGGTCTATTTTTGGAATTGCTCCTTTTTCTAGCAACTCCACAACCTAGCTCCTTCTGTATGAGCTGCCAGAGGTGACTGGTTTTGTACTGGATTTGTCATAAACTCTATTTGATAGCCCCCTTCAGTCGACAAAACCCATGGGTCCTCTGTTATAAATTACCAATGGGTCAGAAAAAAATTTAACCTCCCTGCTATGGGGATATGAGTCATATTTTGCAACACAAGGTGATAAAACATACCTGTAGGGAGATGTGGAGGCCTGGAAGTTACTGTTGTGGAAGCTGGGGGTGGCTTTGAAAAGCTCTTCTTGGTTGAAAGCCCCTGCCCCTGGGTTGTAGGGTTTTTGTTTTTGGTAGGTGTGAAATCCTCTCTGGAATCCTCTGCCACGATAGGACATGCCCCCTCGACCTTGAGGCGGGGCTTTTTCTGAAAAGGCTGCTGACCCACTTTTGCTGCTTCGGCCAAGTTTTTGGTAGTTTCTGCTCTAGTTTTGAGACGGTCTTCATGCCCATTCCCAAACAGGTCTTTATTAGCATCAGGGAAACTCCTCCTTAGATAGAGATGCTAAAGTAGGGTTCAGTTTAGTTAAAAGGTGCTGGGGTCTGTTTACAGATAACCATGCTGAGGCATTTCCAACTAGCTGAATGCCTTTCCTGGTAGTATTGAGCAGAGCTTGAGCTTATTCACTGAGACTCAAAGTGACATTATCAGGCTTCTGAACTCCTGTAATGAGAGCTGCCGAGTAAGAGACAAGAGACGGTGTATAAGCAGCTGCCACATCAGGTCTAGGAAACTCTTTAGTGATCATGAGACCTTCTGGTAAACTTTGATAGACTTCTTCTCTTCAATAAAGGCTTCTAGTTCTGCCGAGGCCTTCCATCTGGAGGTCGACTGATCTTCTTCAGGATCCGATTTCCGTTGGGTCTGCAAGATCCTCCTCGTTGTCATCAAAACGGCCTCTTTTGGAATAAGGCTTGATTATTTCAATTGCTTCATGAGCGTTTTCTGCTAGCTGTGTCATAAGACCTTCCAGCTGCACTGTTCTGTACTGGGTTTGAGCTTAGATTGCTTCCCATGGCTTTAATCGCTGAAGTTACAGCGGGAATAAGCTAAGCAAGGGCGGATCCAGCCATTTGGGGGGGGGGGGGGGGGGGCTAATTGAGTTTGGGGGGGCTAATTGAGTTTGGGGGGGCTAATTGAGTTTGGGGGAGCTAATTGAGTTTCTTCCGTCAACACAACGGAAAACAAGTCAAAAAAACATATAATTCTTGCATAACTCCACCTCTTGCAAAGCTGGAAACCAACCTCGTGGAGCGAAAATAGAAATGGCGACGATGGAAGACCGCGGGGGTTTGTGGGTACAGCTACCGCTGATCACTGACGAATCCCCAATCAGGCGCGTTTTTTTTTTCTCCGAAATTCCGCGTCCAGTCGCGTCCAGCGACAATCGTAAGCGATGACCAAATTCAACATGTTCAAAGGTGAATATCTATTCTATTGATTAATGTTTTCACGTTTTTCCATATCAAACATTGAGTGTCGTATTTCCGCACAATCCAAATATGGAATTGATCATACCATATATGGAGTGAGCTTTCCCTACTCAAACTTCGACACTAACATATAGAGTAAAACTTGATATGCCCGAAAAGCAGAAAATAAAATCCTACATCCAGACATTGAATCAGATAAGAACAGATTCAACTGTTCCTGCTTGGTCCTGTCATGGCTGCCATCACCTGATGATCGATGCAAATCCTCTATTGCCTTGCCCAACAACAACTAGTCCAGACGTTGGACCCTCATTCCTTTCCCTACCCCTGAGGGTTTAGCTTAGGTTTTGCAGCTCTACTAGGGAGTAAAACAGATGGAGAACCCAAAGTAAAACCCTCAAATAATCAACGGGATAAGACTATAAATAACAACATTTACTCAAATCTGATGTTGAGACCCCAAAGGTCAAAAGCAAATGCACTTATCGATAAATACTGCAATGTGAAGATGCATAATATCCCAATAGGTACTACAAAAATTATAAATCAGCGTCTTTAATTTATTCATAAAGGATGGTTAATTATATTTATTACCTAGTGTGCATTTAGTATTTGTAGCTTAATAGCCTTCTTTGCCTTGAGCGTAACATTTTCTTATTTCAGACCATGCTCTAATTCCCTAGGGTATCATTTCTTTGTTTAATGGTTGGGCTCAGTTGCACATGAGAAGACACATGAATGTATGTGAATACAACTACACTGTAAAGCAAAGAAGCTCTGCATTCTCAAGGGAATGACACATGGTCTGATCTGAAATGTGAAAACATTGCATCCAATTAAGCCAAGGAAGTCTAATTTAATTGTACTTATAATACTTGCTGATCGACCCATCTGGAGTTAGTACCAAAATGCTACAATTGATTTAGCATTTGTTAGCCAAAAATGATAACAGAGATGAAATTCTTATAATTATTAACTGCTTATATAGTGAAATTCAAAAAGCTACCTATAGTATTACTTCCATATAGTTTATCTAATGTGGGTCATATACTCTCCTTCAAATAATCTATTAAAAGGAGTGGAAGTGGAAGCTTATCCAGGTCATCAGTGCTGGAAATGTTTCTCAATATGACCCTTTTGCAAAGATCATCCAAAGTTTCTGCTAAAAAATGAAAAACATTTGTGCACGTTAACTTAGAATCACACAATGACCCACACAATAGCTCATTTATTTTTTCTGTTTGTGCAGTAGCTATATATATTATTATATTAGTTAATTTCCAATATTCAGCTTTGTATTTCTGAAGATGGCAAAAGCTTTGCTGAAGTAAAAGCTTCAGTTTATCAAGCCTCATTTATTATTTTCAATACTTTTCTACAATGTAGCTAATACTACATGTTACCAGCAGGTGCCACTTCTATTTTATCAATACAACCTAATTGTTACTCTTGCCCCCCCCCTCCCCACCCAATAAACATTTATGCTCCCAATTAGTCTTTGGTCCCTCTAGTGCCTGACTTTTCTATGCAGCTGTCATATCATTTTGCAAGCTAGCCCCTCTTAATATTCTGGGTCCTTACTTACCTCCATAATATTTCCAAGTAACTTCTTTTGTCCTTCCATAAACATCAAATATAGCAAAAATGTCTTTTTTTGCTGGAAGTCCTGTAAAAGCCACTCCTTTATTAACACCATTGGCATAAAAAACTAATTGTCCATCGTGTGTTACTTGAACTCCTAAACAATCGTTCTCTTTTAATGAATGTATGTTAAAGTCATATTCTTTTTCAAATGTTCCATTATGTATACGAGAACCAGATAAAATCCAGAAATCCTTGCAATCGTCTACGAATAAGTCTGTTGCTGCACGCACCACATTAGTATGTGGACAATTAGGGTTTTTCAAGGTCACTCCCAGTCTCTGAAAATAAGGATGTATTAAATATAAAATCTTAATAATAGACCTATAGCTCTTTAACTTGTGCATACTGTTTTCCTATTTCCTACATGTCATTCCCTAGAGTATAATTTTTTTGTTTAACAGTTGTCGATGAAAAGAGGCATGAATATGAATAAAAATAAATCTTATTTTTAAGAGAATGACAAGTGGTCTGAAATGGGTAAAGAATTAAGACAAAGAGGTCTATTGTCTTTTATATTTCTTTTGAGTTTTAATCAAGTCAGCTGTTTTATATCTACATTATTTAGAGTAATTTTGGTATAAAGTCTGACAGCAACAGGCTGGTGTGGGCCATGTCTGCTTGATTTTATGCGTGATATATAGGAGGTGCTTATCTGCATATACCTATAATAAATGATTGTCGCTGCAAAAAATGTATATCACATTAAGGTAATATCACAAGACACAAGACACAACCAGTTTGTAAACAATGCATATTGCTGTAATTCGAGCTACGGTAATCAAAACTATTGTATTAAAATGATTTTCTAAATAATTAGATAAAATAAGAATTAATTTGAATTGGCATTTTTGGTTTTGCGAAATTGTTATGAGAAGTCATATATTTCCAAAAATGCATATAAATGACAGATAACTGACTTTCAACATATGACATACCTAACATTCTGGTTTATAACTGTATACTAAAAATGCAACACGTTAAACTTACCAATGAACCAGCCCATTTTAATTCCATCTGCTCAATCTTAAGCTGAAAAATCTCACCGATTTTCAAAGGTCTTCGAGAAAACACAACACCATGGTCGTAAGTATCGCCCTCTCTTGTCGCTCTGGAGTCAGTCTTGGACAGTTTTATAAATCGCCCGTGTTTATGATGGAATTCAATTCTCCACGGAGTCGGGGTAGGAGGCATGATACATGGAATTTTATTTCTTGATGCTTGGAGGGTTCGATCGCGGCTTCTGCATGGCTTACCATACACACGGTTCTTTATGTTTACGTTTCACTTCCAGCACGCAATCAAAATGGCTTTCCTACCGAGAGGGACTGAGAAAAAACTTATGACGTCACAATAAAAATGTCAAGAACTTTAATTAAAAAAAGATTTTTAAGAGATGTAAAAATATCTTAAGACATAAAACTTCATAAGAGTCATTCAGAAGATTCTTTGCTAACGTTTTGTGCAAAGCTAGCAACTTCTTTGTGCTTACGTTTTCAAGCTCCTGTCCTACCGAGAGGGCCTGAACACTATTATGTCGTCACAATTAAAATTTTAAAAGCTTTCAAAATATTTAATATAAAACTTAGAAAATATTACAAAGGATTCTTTGCTAATTATATTTAGGAAAGCTAACAATATCTTCGTGTTTACGTTTCACTCCTGCCCGCAGTCGACTGGCTTTCTTACCGAGAGGGTCTAACACTAGTTAACGAAAAGTACTGAACAAAAAGGAACTTCAAAAGTGTTATTTAAAATATTCTTTGATAATGTTATTGAGGAAAGCTAGCAATTTTTTGGAATTTGGACGTCGGGATTCGCGCGAGTCGCGCGCTTCTCGAAGGTTTTCAATCGTTACTGCGATGATGTCATTGGCTCGAACAAGAAGCCACGGCGCATGCCCAGTATGTGCATCCAAGATGGAGGAAGTGGAGGAGGAGGTAACTTTACACAAAAAGTTTTGAAATTTGTGGGAATATTTTGTAAAAAAATAGCATTTTGTATTTCATTTGTAAAATACATATGTATTGCTACCTTACTGTTTAATTTAGGAAAATGAAGTGTTCGAAATTACAGATTTTACCACTTCGTCTGACTGGGAAAGGTAAACGTCCATATTTCTACAATAACAATAATCTTTGAGCTAAAATCTTTGAGCTAAAAATAATAATATTTACAGATACAAAGCACAAACCTACCTGTATGTTCGTAAAGATCCTAACTTTGAAATGAAAATGAAAATGAAGATGCTTTATTCTTTCAAAGATTAGTACAAAAATTAGCTTTATTTTCCAACGTTAGTAGTTTGATCAAAATCTTTTTTCAAACCAAATGTTGTTCAATACTTGAAGGTTTATTGCAAGGCTTGAAGAAGTCCTCCATGAATGGAAACTTGATGATGGCACGAGATTCACTACAAGATCTTCTAAGGTATTTGGACTGTCAAAAAAAGTAATACATACTCATTGCTATTTTTACTATTTGTATATCTAAAGTAGCTTTTCAAAATAAGCTTGTATCAATCACTTTTAAGTCATGAAAACTACTCTCCTATAAAAATATGCCTTATATTTTAAGATTGTAAAATTAAGTTAGATGAGATACAGGACTAAAAATATTGGCTGCTCAATATGGCCAGACACGATGAACAGCCACATCGGACTGATCAACACATTGACCAGTCAACGTGCCCGGGGGGGGGGGGGGGGGGGGACTCTCATATATGGACTATACGGGGATGATTCGCTGAACTGGGTATGGTTTTTCGAGCTTCTTATTATAAACAGGATATGCAATTTCACTCAAGTTCCAAGTTCTTCCTGAGTTTCCTGTCATATTCAGGGATTCTACTTTCGTATTGACCGAAACTGGTTTTTATGGTCGTAAAAAAATGATACGCGAAATGACATGATAATGAAACAGGAATTCAGTGCAATAAATTATATCTTTTATCATAAACAGGGTCCACAAATTTGAGGTTTTTTTTAATCATAAACAGAGTACCCCTTTCAGACTCCCAGCAGAACACCCCGACCCAAATTCTGGCTGAGTACCCCCCCTCCCCAGGGTGCCCAGATAGGAGGACTGCCTAAAAGTGCCAGAGTGGTAATATGAGCAACATTTGCTCAGTATTAACTTGCAATGCAATAATGTTGCATGTAACAAGTTGCGAGGTTTTGTTGACTGCATTACCAAAACTTTGGATACTAATATTTAGATATATATATGTTCTACTCTCCAGGGTTCAGGATCATCATTTACTAATTCAACGGAAAAAGTTAAAATCAACCCCATCCCTATCAAGAAAAGTGATAATATACATGTAAGACATCACTGAAAAATGAGTAGATATGGTTATCTTTCATTTGCCTCATCGCATATTTATTCAGCCACCCATCCATCTCATTCATTTATTCATTTCTTCCATCCATCCATTCTTTTCATTTTTTTCATTCATTTAATTATTATTTCTTTATCATTCATTTTTTCAGCAATTGATTACTAAACTTATAACTTTTTTATATTTGTTTATCCATGCACCAATTCATTCATTTGTTTCATAATTTATCCATCCATCCATCCACACACCCACCCACCCACCCATTCATCTGCATATAACATACATTTCTAGCATCTAAGCCATCTCCTAGTTCAGGGGCACTTGGTTCAACATTGGTCTGTTGTATGTACAGTAGGCTATGGGTTCAAGCCCAGTGGCAGGAACAACACTCAGGGTTTTAAGATATCTGAGTAGAAGGTGCTGCCTTTTCTAAAAAAATATCTGCAAATGGTTAGACCTTCACTGTGGCTCTGATGATCAATAAAGTGGTGATCCTCTCCTAATTACAGATGTTAAAAAATGTTGGATGTTTTTTTTTTTCATTAAGAGACACTAAACATTGATGGTCACAAGTTTATATAATTATGCTAAGTTGCAACTGTCACACTTCACCTTCAATCTCCCTAAATAAAGTCATAAATAGACAGCTTTACCTTCGTTATTTGTTGTGCACATTTCAGACCATGTGACGCCACTCTTGGCAGTTGATTCTTTCATGTGTAAATATTTCTAATGCATTTACCACTCCTGGGTGGATGGCCTAATGCCTAACAGGCCTTGCAAACCAATTGATAAGGCAGCCGGTAAATCAAATTAAAATTTAGAATTTGAATTTTTGGAGGGAGGAAAAACTGGAGGAAAAGCTCTTGAAGCACAGGAGAGAACCAGCAAACAACTCTACTCACATATGACACCAAGACCGGCAGAGCTTGAACCCGAGTTGCATTGGTGAGAAATGGCGCATTAGCTGCCCAAGACATCTATGTTTCCCACAAACACGTTTATCACAAATAAAGAACAATTCTCAGCAGAATGTCATGTGGTCTGAAATGGGCAATTTGCATACGAAGGTGAAGAGGTCTATTAATTATTTGTATGCATCACAGGTCGACTAAAATACATGCCAGCATATTTTTATTCACCAGACATAAATATTGAAATGTTTTCTAGGAGAAAGAAGGCACATGGGCATTTATGCAGGAAGAAGTCAGCTTTGCTACATTTACTTTCAATATTGCATATCATTATCTCAAAAGTAAAAGAAAAGAAAAGCACTCAACTAAAAATATTAAAGAAGGTATGTATTTATTTAAAAAATAGAGGAATTATTTTTTACTAAAAAATCTTTTTATGCACTGCTAGAAAAATAAAACAACTACAGTTCCCTACATTTCCTTCCTTTACTCATCCCTTTCTCTGACCCCTTATCCCTTCCATCTATCCATCTATCCATCCATCCATTCATTCATTCAGCCACCAATCCATCCATCCATCCATCCATCCATCCATCCATCCATCCATCCATCCATCCATCCATCCATCCATCCATTCATACATTCATGTTTTCCTTCCTTCCTCTCTTCCTCTTTTCCCTTCCCTCCTTTCTCACTCCTTCAATCCCCCCCTTATTTTTCTATTTATTTATTCATATACATTCATTTCTTTCATCCTTTTTTCATTTGTTCAATTTGTTTATTTTTTTAAGGATCTGAGGAGGGTATCCCGTCAGCAGTAATGGATATGTTTGACATGGATTTTGACTTTCCACCTAGAGTACACTGTCTCAGTCGATGGTGAGCTAAATCATTCACATTTTTGACATTTTTATGAATCAGATAAGCAGTGAATTTTGTTTCAGCCAATCCCAGCACGTTTAGAAGTTTTGCTGGCAGCCCTTATTCCCAGGCTACTGTAACCCAACTTTTGCATATTTTTCTGTTTTCTTGTGACTAAAATATAATATACGTGTCTACAAGAAGCAGAAAATATGGAAAGGAAGACTAAAAACAATTTCACTTTAGTGCCACATTTGCTCCTTTCTTTTAACCTCCAAAAATGCTTAGGGCCAGTCATTTTGTCCACTCATGCTTTGCACACTGTGTTCACTGCTCAGCTGGAGATAACAAATCTCGCACAAATAGTATGTGCATGGGTTTCCTGTGTTATAACTGAAGTCTCATTAACATATAATTAATTGTGGTTCAAAACACAACCAATTAATTCTATTAGTATTCTTTTCACTGGTTGTCTTTATTCAGGTTTGGTTTAAAGGAATTCATAGTTCTTACGCCAGCGCAGAATACAGAAGCCATTGATAATGAATCACGGTGCCATTTACTTCTAAGTTCCATAGCCATAGCATTTTCAAATGCTAAATGGTAGGTTTATATATTATCTGGTATACCCCAGTTAAAATCCCTTAATCTATATTTTTGATGTCACCATCTTAGTACGTACTTTGGTTACAATGTGATCCACAAGAGGATGAAATGACACCAAACCATTTATGTAGGATTCAATTCACTATAACTAATTTTTTTTCCACCAGCTGAGGGCTGAAGTGTTACTTCTGTAAATTTGCTTTGCTCACTTATAGTATAATTATGTGACAACCTTCTTTTATCGTCAGAGTTGTTTTATAATGCGAGCCAGAATAGTCCGACAGTTGTTATACTGGATATTTATTTTAGGTTCATCATCTGACTTCTGTCCACTAGTACTCATCGATAAATTAGTTTGCATGTACCTTTTAATAATAAAAATCTTTAGTTGCCACTCGCATCTAGACAGAAGTCAGGTACTTTTAGGGGATTTTTTCAACATTTCTGATAACCATTACCACCCTGTATATGGCCTAATATGGACCTTGTTATTAATGCAGGCCTCGATCAGCTTATATGTGGTTCTTTCAGGCAATAAAGCTAGAGTTACGTCTGTACTTCTATCTACTGACGGTAATTAGTACTGAAGAGAGGAATACCACTTTTGTATTGTAGTACAGTTCCAATGTTTATCCAGGCCAGTCAACGATGGAGACGCCTCTACTACGGCGTGTGTCTTGGTGGAGAGTTTCGAACTTCATTTGAAATGTGTCACCTTAAGAGTACTCCCCCACAGTACGACCATTTAGCAGGTCTATTGGAGGTCTTTAAAGATAAGCTGGTGAGTTATTTTTGTACCTAGGGGAGGGGAGGGGAAGTCAAGATGTGTCACCTTGAGAGTACTTCCCCACAGTACGGCCATTTAGCAGGTCTATTAGAGGTCTTTAAAGATAAGCTGATGAGCTATTTGTACCTTGGGGAGGGCAGTGGAAGTCAAGATGTGTCACTTTGAGAGTACTTCTCCATAGTACAACCATTTAGCAGGTCTATTGGAGTGGCTGAAATGTTTCCAAACTTGTACAGCTACATGTAAATGTCAGGCTCAGAGTAAAATGTGAGCCTAGTACAGCTTGTGATAGCATAAGTTATGATTTCATTTGTTTAGGCTTGCTCTGCATCACCTTGTCCACCGGTTACAGTATCAGTCCGTTTTACCTACATACTCGACGAATGGACGGACTACGCTTGGCCTCAAGAACCCCCAGACCTTAGTTCCTCCATTGAATGTGAAGTAGGAATGACAGATTTGGGCACCTTACCATTTGGTGCCACTCAAGATCCCATAAGGTACAACATAATTATATTGTTCATTAGAGCAGAGCTTAAAATAACTGCTTGTCAGTCACCTGCAATCATGACGACCCGTCAAATTTTTTTGAGCTTGGTCATACCTCATTTCTGGCTCAGTATTACTGTGGTTTTCAATATTCTGCAAACTTGGTAGTTGCGAGCTGCTTGCTCAAATTTGTTTTTTCGCTGCCATTAATTAAAGATAATCTCAGTCATTGCCTTTCATATGACTCACAGCAGTGGAAACCAGTTTTACAAAAAAGCGGATGTTAAAATGTCTGAGTTTGCACAATATCAAAAGCCACAGTAACTGATCCAAATAAATGGCAAGGCAAACATTTGACCAGCAGACAAATTTCTGGTTCAGGCCAGACAATCCTGTAAGTTTGATGACTGTGGCCATTATCTTAAATATCCTTAACAGTTTTCGTATAAATGGGATTAGATTTCCCTTGTAATGAACAAGGAGCTTGCTAGTTGGAATGAATAGAGAAATATATTCCTATGTGAGCGACAGGCCTGGGTCTATATGTTAATGAGTTGTATATAAATGTATCAAGAGATTAATAGTGTGGTCAGTGTGGTCCAAGCTCAGTTGTGATTACATGCTATTTATAGTTTTCATATAATTGCACATGTTCAATACCACTGTAGTTATGTAAGTCTACTCTATGATTAAAGGTGTGGATTTTGGATCCTGGACGCATCATATTGTAGTTGTTATATATGGTTATTGGACTCATGAGAACTACATATAAGGAATAAATACTTGAAATTCATAGCCGTGCTGTAACCTTACCACATGTCATTGTCTTTTTATTAGTGAACTTCATCTGTCTACAACATGGCCATGCCTCTCAGAAGAAGTAGTTGTTGATAATGCTATTTACTCGTAAGTTTTCATTATGGTTAAATATGACTGTTGGTGTTTTACATATCACTCGGTCCAACTACCACCGGGAGGGGGGGGGGGGTGTACTCTTGCCCGTTTAGGGTAAGGATGTGCCGCTGAGCCCTCTGAACCCTGACCCTGTTCCAGAGTAAAAATCGCTGAAATTCATACCCTGTTCCAGAGCAAGATTGCGGAAAACCTTGTTCCAGAAAGGAGAGATTGTGATTTCATATACCCTGTTCCAGAGCGAGCGCGGTTTTATATACCCTGTTCCAGAGCAGAATTGCTGAAAACCATACCCTGTTTGGCGGCACGTACCCGTATAGCGAATAAAGGGGGGGACCACCCCCCCCCCCCCGGAACTACCAGCAAAATTCAATTGGTTTTTTGATGTGTTTCATGATGGATAATGTAAAGTTATATATTAAAAAGACACTGTGACAGCTGTGCTGTCTATACATTTTCCAGTATTTACTTCCCTGACAATTGTATCTCATAATGCCTTACTGAAAACAATAGAGTTTAAGATGGCCACATGGAAATGTACAGTGGTGAAATTATTTGAAACTGCAATTGAAATTGTTGTGCTTTTCATTTGTTTAGAGATCTTGATCCTTTACAAGCTCCTGAATGGTCTGTCAGGGTGAGAACATGTGAAAACCCACACTGTTTATTAGGTGAGTTCATCTTCAGGAAAAGTCCACAGATAAGGACTAGAATATCACATCATTATCATCATCATTATCATCATCATACCATCATTATCTTCATCATCATATCATCATCATCATCACCATCATATCACATCACCATCACCATCATCATCACCATCATCAACACCATCATCATTACCATCATCATCAACACCATCATCATTACCATCATCATCAACATCATTATCATTATCTTCATCATTATCATCTTCACCATCATCATTAGCATCAGTATCACCATCATCATTATTAATTTACAAATATTAAAGTTTGTATTACTGTCAGTATGGTGTTATAGCTAAGCTAAGCTAAGAAAACAGTAGCACACATGGTTTCTTCAAACCATATAAGTTTAAAGTTTAAGTTTAAGATTTTTTAAACCTCTAAGAATTGTGTTAATTATCATATATTGTAATCAGTATTAGATTATTAACAACACATCTCAGTGACACGCTGGAAATCGTAGGACTTTCTGTTGCAACAAAATAAGGTCTTAGTAGATCAATCAAAGTGTTTCCATGACATTGTTGGAAAACGCAAAGCTTTCAAGGGCATGTGCTTATTGAATGTCAGGAAAAAAACCTTGGTTGACGTCCACCAAAACCCTTTTGTAAAGGAAGCACTGTAATTTAATATTGATACTACTGTCTCTTAAACTAACTAGGTGAATATTTTGGTGGCTACATGAATTTATGCTATAAACAAGAATCAACAATGCAGTTATTGAATACAGAATTGGACGACAGTGAAAGTAAGGATTATTATGTAATATATTCCATTCCATTCCATTCCATTCCATGCATCCATCAATGCATGCATCCATCCCATACATTCTGTTCATTCTATCCATCATGGCAATTTTTCCCATCTATCCATCCCGCCTATCCCATTTATTCTGTTCTTGCAATGAATCCTCTCCTATCCATCCATTCATTCATTCATTTTCTCTATCCATCATGGCATTTATCCCATCCCATCCATCCCATTCAGGCTGTTGGTCCAGTGTATCCTATCCTATCTATCCATCCATCTATTCATTTATTCTGCCCATTTTTCACATCCATCTTATCCCATTCATCCATCGGCTTCATCCCATCCATTGATCCATCAATTTATCCTATCTATCTACCCATTCACCTACGATTTCTATCTTCCATCCCATTTTATATTCTTTCATTCTTTCAACTTTCAATTATCCATCCATTCATTTTCATTCAATTCAACCAACTGGTAAACCCTTTCATTCATTAAAAGTTTTAATACTTTTACAAATTAACTTAAGTATACTGTAAAAACTGATGATGCTCTTGTGTGCTGTGTGTGTATTTGTATAGATTTTGTGTCTTTTTTTTTTTGTCATTTTTTTCAATCATATTGATTTTTTTGCTATGTGTTCATACGGTGTGTTATTACGCTGATTATTATAATTGTAAATAGCAGAAATCCCGACCCTAAATGTAATGACTTTTAATTAAGAATATATAAACCGACTTCCAAGCACTTTTAGCTTTCCAGTTATTTTTGGAAGTTGGTACCCCTCAATCTGTTTAACATAAAATAATGTATCAAATTAGAACAAAAAAATGTAATAATGGGTACAAATAAAGTTTCTTCTCTCTGTACATCTCAACCACCCGTAATAGTTCATCCTCATTCCTTTTGATTCAGCTGCAGACATAACACAAGCATTGCAAAAGCTGACAGACCCCGGTCATGGGATCCCTGTGACTTCACTATCTTCAGCTGTTTCTAAGGCAACAACAAAAATCCCTGTTCTGAGTGATGTTATGCCACAGGAGTACCCAATACCAGAGGAACTGCTCAACCAAATTCTAAAGGTATTTCTTAAGTAGATTTAAGATGAAAATTAAGGATAACTGGTTACAATGTTTCGGATTCATGCTGAAGCCATTGTCAGGTAAGGATATTTATGTGCATATTTAGAGATGATGCATTTCTAAATATGCACGCCTTTACCTGACATTGGCTTAGTATGGACCATTAAATATTTCTCATACTCATTAGTAATTCATGAGGAAACCAGCCAATCAATGGACTATTTTTGGGTCACATGATGTTACTTGAAACCTGTTAAAAAGTCCTGTGAAAGGACTGAATTCAGTCTGGAGTAACCGCAACAAAGGACTGAATTAATTTTGTTCCAGCTACTACAAGTCAAATAATTAATGAGTGTGAGAAGTCATTTCAAAGCCTCCAATATCAGACTGGACAGGATTTCAAGTCCAAGCAATTAGTTGCTTGAACTTGAAATCCTGTCCAGTCCTCATTGTCGTCTTTGAAATATTACTTCACTAAATCGATTCTAAAATAGCAGGTTTTCTTACCTAGTCATTTTGTTTTCATTATTTTCTCGTGTTCATGCTTTTTATTTCATAATTCGTATTAAAATGACAGCTATTTATTTGTATTTAGACTTAGGGCAGTCATTATATTTTACTGGGTCACAGTTTGCTTTGGTTGATTTGGCTGAGAGAGGATTTATAGCTAGTCTAATATCACCAGGGGAGGGGTGTTGGGAGCGTGAAACCTTACTGGTCAAAGCTAACACCAAATAGTGACTGAGATAAATACAAGTTAGGACTGCTTGCAGTCTAATATGCATTTCATGAAAGAAAGAAAAAAAAAATTTTTCTTGAGAAACAATCTAATGTGTGTGGTGTTTTTGTCCTAACGCTCCTCTCCTGCTGTGCCAGTGCACACATGCATTCTCGTTTTCTATACCTCCATTCATTTCTCCCATTTGTGCAGCATCTTTTCCCAGATGCTGAAGAAGATATTGAATCAGTGGAAGCGAAACAGCAACAAGTACACCAACAGAAGGATCAGGATCAGGAAAAAATAAAATATGCTTTAAAGGTAAGCTGCTCTTAAGGAGTCCGACGTTCATGGGCACTGTAAAGATGCATTCTTTCTATGCATGAGTTTAGTGTGTGTGCGCTTATTACCTAACTTTAGAGAAAAATTTAAAAAATATGCCGATGGGATCAAATCGAAATTTTAGTACTTAATTGAAATAGAATTTCAAGTAACGTTTTCTAGAGTTCAGTGGAAAATGGCACAATCAGGAGATAACTAAAATCTAAAAAAAGTCTACTAACTTTAGCTGTTGTATCACAGCGTGGGACAAACACAACAGAGCTAGGCTCCAAACCAGGTGAAATCCCAAAGATCGAATTAGAAATTGGTAGTTGATTTTTGAGGAGGGAGGAAAACCGGAGAACCCGGAGAAAATAATGTTTACTAATTTTTTACCGCTTTCTATGTTTTCGTGCATGCGTTTTTACCGTAAAAAAGCCGTGAACTTCCACGCTTTCTGACGACAAAACAGAGTTGGTGACCCCCGTATTCTATTTGTTCATTTTACTTCTAGTATGATGTACTTTCATCGTGCAAAATTTTTAAAAACATTCTGACAATGGGAACTTTTGTCCATGAACGTCCTTAGCACAGGCCTTTACTGTAACTGTATATACTGTTGCAGGGACCTTGTATTCAGAAACCAAGTGTCCGAGCGCTATGAGAGTGAATACTGGATTTTTGGCTTCAACTGTCAAAGTCTGTAATCCTAGAAATGTTCTACAACACCTGCTATGCATCTGTTTGACTGTGATATTTTGATTGACAGGACAAGTTTCGAGGGCTCAAGTCAGCACCTGAAGACAGCTTGACATATTTCTTGGCTGTCTGTATTTGTATCGTGTATAATAATTATGGTGGTAAGTCAGTGACGATAATATTGTGATTGGCTTGGCTTTATTAGTGTTACCTAAAGCACAATAATACAATTTTAAATACAATGAATACGCAAAAGACAAACTCACCAAGAACACCCTTGTGTCAAAATAGCTTTTCATAAAGTTTAAGTTTTTTGTCATTGTACCATCTGTCTTGCAATTTGTCTGCCTGTCTGTCCATCTGTCAGTCAGTCTCTGTCTGTTTGACCATCTGTCAGTCGGTCTTGCTTTCTGTATGTCTCACATTTTTCAGTCAATCTTACTGTCTGTATGGCCAACTGACAGTATACTGTATGTATTGTCAGCTTGTGCCAATAAACAATACCACTCTCTAGAGGCACTAAATACCAGTGAGAGCACAAGATGGGGCTTGCAATTGTGTCATGACTTTTTTGATATTTTCACAGGTCTACGAGCAGTAGCTCACTTATGGCATGAATTTGTGTTAGAAATGAGATATAGATGGGAAAATGATGTATTTATACCAAGGTATGAATCAATTCCATATTTCACTAGGTGAAAAACGCTTTCAATTTCTATTGAGTAATTGCCTATTTTTGTTTTCTTTATTTTGAAAGATTAAAGTTAGAACCACCTGACTTAGGATACTGTTTAATTCACCAAAAGCTACAGGTTAGTAAATGTGTCATGCAGAAGTTATTGTTTATCTCTTATAAAATTTTGTTGTTAAAGTGCGACCAAAGCTTTCTAGTACAAGGCATAGAGATATAGACCCCTTGCATGTGACGTCAAAGCACCTCAATTTGGAGGACAAAACAAAAGAATTTCAATTTCATGAGAATTGCTGGCCAGATCTGCCCCACATGGTGATCAAACACTGACCACCATGTGCTGTCAGCCAGAAAGAATTCTATTGAAAACTTGTGATTCAGCTGATGAACATTCCACACGAGACAGGAAATGACGTAAAGTGAAAGCCAGCAATTGGAAACCTATTCAGTGTTATGTCCTCCAAATTTAGCTGCATTTCGACAGACTGCAATCTGAGTCTATTGTTAGGCTGCAAGCATTGCCAAGAGTGTCAAAATCCAAAAACATGACGACCATCTTGGTGCGGTTAGTAATGGTGCTAATGAGAAATCTTATGTTGATAAAGGCACCAACATGGCGGCAATGACGTCACGTGTAAACGAATAATTCTATATTTTTGTCTTTTATTTCAGATGTTAAATTGTTGTATTGAGAGAAGAAGAATCTCCAAAATGAGGGCTTCCTCCAGCTCATGTGGCGAATCTCCCTCAAAATCTCTTGATAATCAAAACAATAAAGATAAGAATAGTCAACCAGAATCATCCACGAGTAGCTCAGATGATGATGAATTTTTTGAGGCCGTAGAAAGTTTGAGTGTCCTAGAGAAAAAGCTTTCAGAAGAGGAGAATAATTTCATTGTAAAAGGAAGACTGAGACAATGTGGTGATCTTCGCCTTTTAGCTTGTGACGAACCTCTGTATATACCTATTACGCAGGTGAATGAATCTGTGAACTTAGGCTCATGTCAAACGTCGAACTTCACATGAGCCGAACCTAATCACTTCAAAGAAGACCGCCTTGCTATCCATTGCTTCAATTAGGTTCGGCTCATGTGAAGTTCGACGTTTGACCTGAGCCTTAAATTCATGATACATCAGACGTAATCCTGTTATGTTACAGCACTTCTCAATCAGGTGTGCGAAATCGTACTCCGCGACGAAGTAGGTTTTGGCGGACGTCAATCAAGGCGTTTCCATGACATTTCATAGGCACTTGAAAGGTTCGTGTTTTCCGACAATGTCATGGAAACATTTTGGTTAACGTCCATTAAAACTCTATTTTCTCGAGAAAGATAAACTCCTTGGAAATTAAGCCTTCCAAAGGCACATTGAGCAAAAATTACTTAATGGCTTTATTTCGCAGGTCAACGATTCAAATTTATGAATGTTTCATTCAAATTGCTTAAAATCTTATTCTTGTCATCCAGTTTACAGAAGTATTTTAAAAACTTATTTTATTTTGAAGGAGCCAGCACCAATGACCGAAGACATGCTTCAAGAACACGCTGAAGTTCTTTCTCAGTTAGGAACCACGCAGGAAGGGGCTCGCGTCAGGGCACAGATGCAGAGTGCTTCTTTACTCTCTGATATGGAAGCTTTCAAGGTACGGTCACTCTCTAAGGTAAACGCTTAGGAGTAGTTTTCGTATGACTGTGAAAAGCTCACGGCACTTACACGGACGTGACATGGCAAGACATACGCCAGACCATTCACATTACACGAGAATTTACTGTCCATCCAATCAGATGCTTGAAGTACGGCATGAACACGGTCAAGCCAAGGTCAGGGCACTGCCAGACCAATCACGTTGCGCGATTAAAAAATCCCCAATCAAAATTCTAGAAAACATCACGGTCGTGGCAAGGCACGCATACGGCACCGACTTTTTCGCAATAATACGAAACTGCTCTAATGACTGCTTGTTCGTAAACAGACTTGAGGCTGGAGGTGTGTTACCAGAGTGGTAAAAGACTTTTAGAGGCGAGAGCGCGCGCGTTTTGGCTCGAAGGTTCCCGCCAAAACCACAGGAAATTCATCAGGGTTTAGTTTAGTTTAGTTTAGTTTATTCGTCACTATTTACAACATGAGGTACAATATGTGATCTAATAAATTAAGTGAGCTAAATATAGTTACATAGAGATAAAAAGGAAAAAATAGTGAAAAAGATGTAGGTTATTATGATAAAACGTGACAGGAGGAGGATACAGGACTTGCGTCCCAATTGACAACCTTCCCCCATTGTTGTAAAACTGAAAAAATACCAGGAAGTACTTCTTAGAACAATTTTGCATTATGAAAAAATTAGTATGAAATATCAAGAGTGGAGAGGTCTAAAAGTTATGACCTTAAATATTTTATCAAAGAATACTGGACTAATTCATTATATAGTGAGAAATAAGCTTTTTGAATTTCTCCAAGGACATTGAACTTCTTAGAACTCTTTTGCGTCGTAAAAAAAATCAGAAATAGCAAGAGAGGAATGGTCTAAAAGTTATAACATTACATATTTTATCAAAAATACTTGACTAATTGATTATATAATGAGTTACTGAGGTGGCTGATAGGATGATAATTTCTGGTCATAGTGTTCAGAAATTAACTTTTTAAATTTCGCCAAGGACATTGGCGTGGTTTTCAGCTCAGTTGGTAGGCTGTTCCATAGTTCTATAGTTCTTGGTAGATATGATATGATACGTTTTCGTGTTCTCTAGTTTTCCTTCCTTCGCAAACCCCTATTTTTTAGCAGCAATTGTGGTAAGTATGAAAACGAAAGATATTTTGTTTGTTGTTGTAGGCTGCAAACCCTGGCTGTTTACTTGGGGATTTTGTCCGCTGGTATTCACCTAACGATTGGATACCAGGCAAAGAGACAACAGAAGAAGCGGAGGAATTAAAACTTCTCGAAGTTGATGTAGAACAAGAGAAACAAGAGACAGGCGGTAAAATTTTTATATTCCCATTCAGGTTGGGTCTAAAAGCAGTTTCATAATACGAACCTTGTTACACGAAATTTTCGCGATACTTTGATTTCGCAAATTTGGAAATCGTAATTTCGCGACACTTTAATTTCGCAATTCTGGAGATCGCAATTTTCGCGATACCTTAATTTCGCAATTTTGGAGATCGCAATTTTCGCAATGCTTTAATTTCGTAATTTCGCGATTTCGGAAGAGATCGCTATAATTTTAATATTCTATTCTTTATTGGGAATGGTTTTTTCGAATATATATGCTTAGGTTCTATTCTTTTGTAGGTAAGTCAGTAGAGACGCCAAACGTGACAGATGGATGGGAAGAAGAAGAGTTAGAGTTAACAGAAGAAGAACTAGAAGAAGAGGAACGAGAGGCAGCCGTGGACCTAATGAATGAAGCTAAAGCTGGACACGTTCCAGAGCTAAAAGCTGTGAACAAGGTATGTCGAGAAGCATAAGAGCCCACTATCAGGAGCTTCTGTCACCCATACTGGGTCTGTGAGCCAACATATTCCCAGATCAGGAGCCCATTACTAGAAGCATCCATCTCTCATACTGGGTCTGTGAGCCAGCATATTCAGAGATCAGGATCCCATTACTACATGCAATAGCAATGCAAATGAAAAGGGAATCTATTTGTATCCTAATTAAACAGCTCATAATTTAGTATGTTTTTTTATCTTCTACAGTGGATGGAGGAAGGGCATTTGAGTCTACGCATGCGCATACCTGGTAACATTTGGGCTGAAGTTTGGCACAGCGCCAAGCCAATTCCCATCAGGAGACAGAAAAGACTTTTTGATGAGACCAAAGAAGCTGAGAAGGTAGTGAAAGTAACAAGAAATACTGATTTTATATAGACATGGTGGCAAGGAGCTAATAGACCTTTTTAAGCGAAACGGCGGTCATCTTTTACACGTTCGTATTTTGAACGAGCTTTATAAGCTCTTGGACGATACGTGTTTAAATAAATTATTGATTGATATTGATTGATTGATCTTGAATTCTATTGTTTTATTTAAAACATTATTGGAAGCACGGGTAGCGTGCGCTGCCAATGCGTCTGTTACGCCACAAAATGTAATAACTCGCACAAAATTTAATAACAAGGCAAGATGTAATAACTTTTGACGCTAAATGTAATAACTTTTAGCGCAAAATGTAATAACTTCAATAACGCATTTTAAAACCAATATTTACTGAATGGACGCGTAAACGACGCAGTAGAACAGAACAGAACAGAATAGAGAATCGTCTGGAAAAAAACTGGTTAGACTACATTCAAATTGCGAGATATTACGATTTGCGTCAAAAGTTATTACATTTTGCGTTGTTATTACATTTTGTGCGAGTTATTACATCGCCTTTCACCAATGCGGCCCGGGTTCGAGTCTGCCAAGCTCTGTGTAGTATATGAGTAGAGCTGCTTGTTGATTGGTTCTCTCCTGTGCTTTGAGGATTTTTCTCCGGGTTCTCCGGTTTTTCTCCCTCCGCAAAAATCAACTTCTAAATTCTAATTGGATCTACTCCTTTGGCACTATAAGGTGAATTGGTTATATTATTATGAGATGCCAAGGGGGTAACTATTGGAACGTTTATAAACTGCAGAGCAGTCAGGGTTTCTTTTTTTATAGCTTTATACTTTTCAATGAGAAGCACATATAAAAATCAATTGAATTTGCTGGTAGTTGGAACAATATGTGAAACAACAAGGCTTCAAGTTATTTGAAAACTCAACCCCGCCACTATATGCTTTCAGGTTGGGAAGGGGTTATACATTTTTTTTTGTACCTACATTCACAAATCCCACCAGCCCTTCCCCCTCTCCCCATGCCCGTAAAAATGAACGGCCCCTTGGCTTTTAATATCTTCAAAACGGAGCCAATGGAAAGATGTAGTAAAGTAGGACACGTATTTTCGAATTTTTACTGCGATTTGATTTATGTTTTTTATTTTTATTTTTATTTTATTTATTTATTTATTTTTTAATCATTATTGTCTTTAGGTTTTACATAGCCTTGCTGCCCTTAAACCTTCCGAGGTAGCCTTCCACTTATTCCCAGTTCTGTTGCATGCCGTTTTGCTCAAGATCGAAGGATCAGGAGGCAACGACATCCCTGCTGTGAGCACGTTACTAGACCAAGTGACAAGTAAGGCTAGCAAGCTGCACTGGCTTTTTCCAGATGACCTTCCACAATGCGAGGTAGGAAATCCAAAGGAAATGGGGCTCTTTCTCATTCAATGCTTGGGTCTGTTTTTTTTTTTTTTTTTTTTTTTTTACCCCGGACGAAAAGTGAAAAGCGCCGTCTTTGAAAACCAAAGCATTAAATTTAACTTTCATTCAAAACTTTTTGGCATCTATATATATTTGACAGACTAGTTGGATTTGACAATAAAACAATTAGTCTACTTGCGCTCGTGGTACAAATTGCTAAGGACATTTTGATGTGATTTCCTTTTATCTTTTTACAATTAAAGCGTTTTCTTTTCTTTAGTATTTTGTATATTTGTAGTTTTGTTGTTGTTGTTGTTGTTTTTCTTTTGTTTGGCTGTTTTTCTTTTTGTTTGTTTTTTGTTGTTTTTTTTTCACTGAGGATATTCTGAAGTATTTTGCTATGGTTTCCAGGAACTCGTAAAAGAAGTCCAGCTAGCAGAACTAGTTATTTCCCGTGCAAAATCTCTTCGCTACAAATTCCGAGATGCTGTTGAGTCACAGAAGAAAAAGGTCCAGATGGTTGGAGGTGAAAAAAACCTGGACGAATTTCTAGCATCGTTGATGGAGAAACCGGAAGTGACTGTGATCGGAGCGGGTCGTGGCCCCGCTGGTCGAGTCATTCACAAACTGTTTGCCAAACAAGAAGTAAGATGAAACCACATTTTTGCTTTGTTTTTATTTTTGTTTGCACAGGTAATTCATACACAGCTATTTCAAAAAAGGTTGGTTAAGGACTAGTGTCCTACGCAGCCGCTAATAGGGACCTTAAGCTGCAGGACGGTAACGTGGGCGACAACGTCGGCGAAATTGAGGCGCTTCAACCTTCTATTGTATTATTATTTCGTGTTTACCTAGTATTTTACTGTTTTAGAGTGAAATGACATCTTTTGGGAACGCTTTACTTATAACGAAAAGCAGCAAAGATAAGCTTTTGGCGTAGCCGTTCTCTTTAGTACGTAAAATAGGACATTTCACGTCTTACTTTCAGCATAAGACGGCAATGATGCACAGTATTTCGTACATTCCAACGAGTATCTATTGAATAGCGCAATTAGTGCTATTGTATGGTTGCCGTCGTCGTCGTCGTTGCCGTCCTGCAGCTTAAGATCCCTATTAGGGTCGTCACGCAACGCTCACTCCCCAAAGTATTGCGTGACGACACTAACAGCGGCTGCGTGCAGACTAGTGAAGATCTTGTTGTATGTTGCATATCAAGTACGAAATGCAATATGGGTAATATGAATCCAATCAGCGGAAGGTCACAAGAATATAGAATTTTACCAACCTTTGTCAGCGCGTTTTTCCGGTACATTTTCTTCTGTTTTGCACTATTTAAATATGCATATAATGCATTTCAAGCTTGGTAAACAAAATCAAACATGCATCATGCAACAAGAAACAAAACCTTCATCAACCTTTTTTGAAATTGCAGTATTCTTATGTTGAAATCTTGGTTGTCTCGTAGAATGCAAGATCAGAGCAGCCCGTTTTGGAGAAAGAGCCAAGCAAACAACAAGTGAGTGGAAAATGATATGCACCGTAGAACAGGGGGAGGGGGGCATTTTAACGGTAAATGTAACGACCAAATCATGTTGTTTCGCGAAATAGTTACAGGATTTTTTTAAAAGAAAATATAACGGTCAAATCACTTACTTACTCCCCATTATGCCTGCTGGCATCTAGGGCAGCAACAAGGATAACCGTTTCACGAAATAACCCTTTACCACCCTGGTAGAATGCATGCACGTTCAGCCACGTTAACCACGCGGCCATGTTGGTGTGATATTGGGCATATTAGAAAAAGCTGGGTCGAATTGGCATTTCCGTGCATTGTCAGTGGGCCTATTTTGTGGGAAGTTTTTCCAAGATGGCGTCTTTTGTGTCCTCGAAAAGAGTCCCACGATGCATCATGCAAACTCGACCTCAAGATGGCTAATAGTACTAAATGAAAGCTTTGTTTATGAAAACCGCCAAGTTTGTGGCTCTTGTTTCTCTTAGACATGGTTGCAAACCATCGATGGATTTATCTTTGGAATGCTTTGCAATATAATGAAACACGCGAATAGTCTACATCAAACCATATCTAAACCTGTGCAACAGATAATTTAAAGTTTTAGTTCGATTTATGATTCTTTCCCCGTGAGGGTATTATAGGTACATGTACCACAACAGCATAGCCAATTACAGTGGGCCCTGTAGTGATAGCATAGTATTGAACCATGGTCAAAAGTATACTTGCAAAAGGTTATAGGTAAATAGGTCACTTGCAGGACATAGTCTCACGACTGTTAATGGATGGCAAAAAATTTCAAACTTTTATTCAAATACGTTTTTTCTAAATTGCTAATATCATATCCAAAACCTTTTCCAAAATGCTTTTTTTCTCTTATTAGATACTTTTGATTTCAAGTTACGAAGCAATTTAATGTTTGTTTGCCATCAAGCATTGCCTTTCCCAAGGGACGGACCTTTGGCTGAATTGATTCGTTATCAAAGTAATATATCAGCACGTGACTGTTTGCTGCAAAAGACCTTTTTTAAGGCCATCATTTTCCAGTATTTGATTGCTTGTCTTTTTTACAGACACCCCCTTCATCGCCAGCACAACAAGATTTCCCACGTCCTGCAGGTCGTGAGTACATACTACGAACAACAGTTCAGCGGCCATCCCGTTCTTCAAGACCTTCCCCTCAGCGAATATACTGCGTGCTGGCAGGAGACGAGTTTAGGCTTGCTGGTGCATTCACTGAGGATGTTATATTCCAGTAAACAGTTAACAGCATGTCTTAATCATAATGACTTGTTATCGTAATAGACCTTGCGTGTTGTTTTTCCATACCAGACCATGAGTCATTCCCTAGAGTACCATTTCTTTGTTTAACGTTTATTCATGAGAAGGCACGTGAATAATACAACTCAAGGATCTTAATCTCAAGATAATGACACGTGGTTTAAAATGGGGAAATGTTACGCCCAAGGCAAAGAGGTCTGTTTTTGTCCAAGGCCATGAAATATATTAATTTATAATACAAAAATTGAGCCTGCGTAGCTGGTGTTGAGGTCACTCCCTTCTTGTTTTCAAAGCTCTTAACTATTTTTAACCGTTTGAGGTCGAAGCCAAAGTTGACAGATTAAAAAAAAACACTTAAAAACGTAAAACCTGTAAACGTGTGCCGTGCCGTGCCGTGCCGTGCCGTGCCGTGCCGTGCCGTGCCGTGACGGTTAGCGTTTGACGCATTTATCTCGTTCGCTCTATAGACTGGTTCGTGTATTCCGTACAGTCTGATCTATCTCTGACTCGGCACATATTGGACGGTAATGGTTCCACTGACCAGCTGCTACGCAGGCTACGTAGATTGAAAGCAACATACCTACAATACCTTAGCAGTCCAGAAAAAGAAATAGATACAAAATATTATGAATTTGTCTAGAATTATAAGGGCTACTTGAAGCTTTTTATCCTGGACTCGATCATTATTTCTGAGGGACGAGTTCATCGGAGAACAAATAAACATCTTCCCACTTTCAACGAGTTTTTCCTTTTTACCCAATAAGCCAGTTCCTAGTTTAAGAATCGTTTTCAGTGCGCATGCGATTTTATTCCGAATTTCTCACCAGAGTAAAATCGCATGCGCACTGGCAACGAACTGGCTTATTGATTTAATCCGTGATTATGCGGTATTTTGGGGATCGTTTTACGAGTCCATTTCAACAAAGTTCATTATTAACTATGATTTAACAATTGTCTTGACGTCAGACGTCTTCATCAAAAATAAAATGAAAATTTCTTCAAAAAGATCATTGAACTTTGAGTTTTAAATTAAAATAAGAGAGCAATCTTGGTATTTTATGAAGTATTTATGTAGAAATCAAAATAAATTTATAACTCAACTTCGCAATGGTCGTTTCATATGTATATGACATTTTTGTGCTCACGCAGGAAGTGACGTAAGAACAAAATAAGAGTAAGGAGAAGGACGCGCCGTAGGCAAGAGCTTCTCACACTTCTTGAGTGCTTACGGCGTTTACAGTAAAATATTTACTGTACTGAAGGTAAATCTGATTAACTTATTAAAGGTGGGTAATCGCTAACGAAACGGCGCCGGCGCTGCTTGGCACGGATAATGCAGCGGTAAGTACTCAGAGCGTACGTACAGCTGATTCAAACCAGAAAGACCGTTGGTGGACGTGTTAAATATATTCATATCGTACGGCTGATTCGAACCAGAAAGACCGTTGGATGGAGAGATAAGTGAACACTATTTAGTATCCATTTAGAAACAAACATATATCAATTCAATTAGAAATCTACGATTAACTGAAACAATCACACATATTTAAACTCAATCCGTCTGTCCTGGCGCCCTTGAAGAAATAATAATAATTATTATTAATTATTATTATTATATAATTATTTCTTACTGGTGGGAAAAAAAATCTTTAAAACGAGCTAAATTCAAAAAATAACCACACAGAGCGAAAGAAGTTATATTTCTCAATGGTCGGGTGAAATTTCGAGGCTTTAATTTCACGTGTTTCAATGATGTTATTGATATTTTTGATGAATCCCCGTACATTTCCTTATAACATGACACCACAGAAACCAAGCTTGGGCTACCTGTGGTCCGATGGATGATCTACAAAAGGCAAAACTAATGCTTGGGTCACCTGTGGTATGTACCCACAATCCTTATCGATCGTGTTGACTAGTGCCCAGACTCCTCCGCCGTTGACAGAAAAGTCCAGCAAAGTTCATTTCAAACCGGCGAAAATGGCGTCTTTACACGTGTACCTCTGCACTATACTTGTTTTATTTCTATCTTTTCAGGTCCTAGCAGGGTAAGTAAGACTTCTATAGACTCTTCATCTATCGTATTAGTGATAAGACCTTTTAACTGTAACATTTCTGTCCGTACAGGAGGGATTTTTATGCTATTCTAGGCGTCCCTCGCGATGCTACCACGAATCAAATCAAGAGAGCGTACAGAAAACTCGCAATGAAATGGCATCCCGATAAAAATAAAGAAGACCCTTCTGCACAGGACAAATTCCAGGATATAGGGTCAGCATATGAGGTAGGAATGATATAATTAAATTGGCGTCTGTTTATTATTTTCGCTGTATAGTATAGAGTATTTATGAATGATTTATAACCCTGTGTTTTATCAAACGCATCCCTAGTTTAGTTTATCAAAGTTACTTCAAAATTATCAATAAAAATTTTCACTAATAAATAAATTAAATAATATCATTCCAGTGCATTTTATAGATATAGGAATAAGCATTTTTCCTGCAGTATTTATATTTAAAACAATGACGAAAAGAGACAAAAATGTATTCTTTCGTGAGCGTCTACAATGTGTCGAAGTCGACAAAAAAGCGTCCAAAATTAACTCAATTATTTCTATATTTAAAAAATGCATTTATTGATGCAAAAATAAGTTGAGTAACGTTCTTAAATTCTTTTATTTATGTGCAAAAAGCAATATTTGCTCTCAGATTGAAAACATATTTAAAGTGTAAAGGTTTTAGCGTCACAAGTGTTACGATTTGATTGGTTACTCTCTGAATGAATTATTTTAATCTGATTGTGTTTTTCACTTCCGATATAAAAATCACTAATACTACATAAATGAAATAACCGAAACAGAGCAACAAACCGAAATAATAATATATGATATTAATTATAATTTCTTAGGTTTTAAGTTCCAGTAGCAGAATATGATTAATTTTTCTCATAAGACGACATTGAGCTTTTGGCTGCCATTGATTTTAATTTTTTATTTACATCTGGTAAAACAAATTTAACGAAAAGATAATATTGAAAAAAGCAAACTATACAAGCTGCTACATGTATAGAGGTTACTAGAGAGAAATTCAAGACTAATTTATTATACAAAAATGCTGTTGTGGAAAGTACTGCTGTTTTTTTCATTTGCAAATCATCCTTATAACTGAAATATATGGTTTTTGTACACTTTTAGGTTAATACTCTTCAAAATACTTGTTGTAAATTACACTTAAATGAACACGTTCTTGAATTTACGTCATCTCATTTGCATATTGATATTTCAAATGTTTATATCTCTGAAAAGAGAGGTCCACATACAAAATACCTCAACCATATTACTACGCTGTTCACATATAAGTGATTTTAAAAATAATTTTTTTCCCTTGACGAACACTTTAATATTGATTGGTTCCCACAACACCAAGCTTCAGACCAGAATATTCATATGATCAGAATTGTGGGTCCCAAGACCAAGATTGAAAAACCCTAGCACCATTCCTGGAAAGACTTGACACTGGTTTTTATTGTGGTTTTTCATTCCTTTTATCTATTTTTTTATCGTATTTTCAGGTAATAATTAATATTATTATTATTTTCAGGTATTAAGTGATAAAGAGAAAAGAAAAATATATGATTCACGAGGAGAAGAAGGATTATCACAGTCTGGTATGGGTCATGGAGAAGATCCTTTCTCAAGGTAAGATAATGTCTTGTAAAGGCTGACATTTCGTTTAATAACTGCTCTCTGATTATCCAACTAATTATCCAACTTAAAGTGATTACTTTTATAGTATTGCACAGTAAATTCTTGGTTTGCAATCAATCCCAAGAGAGCACAATAACAAAAGGGATGTCTGCCATGTTGGAAAATATAACAAAAGAATTAATTGAAAAATCTTTTGTCAAATTCTTCCAACATGGCGGCTTTGACGTCTATTGCAAACGAAGAATACACGCTTTTGTTAGGCATTTGTTAACTAAGGATGAGAATTCCTTTGGACAATAGATAATTGAATTAACAAAATTTAAAAACATCTCATTAGCCGAATTTTTAAACACTACATAGATGCATGCATTTGGGTATGACTATGTAGTTTCCTAGCTCATGGCAATACATGGATTTTCTACAGTAATTTCTTTTGGGTATTGTTTTGTTGCAGCTTCTTTGGTGGTTTTGGCTTTCATTTCGAAGGTGCAGAACACTCACATCGAAAGGAGATCCCACATGGTTCAACATTGATAGTTGATCTGGAGGTTACTCTAGAAGAGCTATATAATGGCAACTTCATAGAGGTAGGATTGATGTAGTTACATTTCAGGTCTGTGACTCCTTTGGAGCATGTACCGAATCAACTCCCTCTTTGTCTTTATTAAGACAAGTGAGCACCCTTCCATTGTAATCACATGCAATTGCTGGGTTTAACTTGAAGTCATTTCCTGTCTCGTGTGGAATGTTCATCAGCTGAATAACAAGTTTTCAATAGAATTCTTTCTGGTTGACGACTCATGGTGATAAGTTTTTGACCACCATTTGGTGCAGACAATGAGATTCAAAGACTTTTATCAGCTAATTGAAACCCAGCAAATCGAGCAGCTTGGAAAATTTAATGCTGGTATATCGTTGAGGAAAGAAGAAACCTCAAAGAATACTAAAACGAACATGAGAACATTGCTTAGCATAACAACCAACTAACAACTGTCTTTTTTCAAAATGAATTAAAACATGTTTGTTATTTCCTTTAAGGTATTGAGATGTAAGCCAGTAACCAAGACAGTTCCTGGTACAAGAAGGTGTAATTGCCGTCAAGAAATGAGGACAACTCAGTTAGGTCCAGGACGCTTTCAGATGTCACCAGAAGAGATCTGCGATGAATGCCCAGCAGTTACGTATGTTAGCACGGAGAAGCTATTAGAGGTTGAGGTAGAACCAGGAATGAAAAATGAACAAGAATATCCCTTCGTTTCTGAGGGTAAGATGCATGAGATCTTCCAAAAAATTCCATAGCTATGCTCAGATTTGAAAACAAGGCATGTTGGGGCATACTACAATGTATTACTCGTGCAAGTCTTTTACTCACGCTATGGAAAAAATTAACATGCAAACTGTTTAAATTAATTAAGTTAATGAATTAATGCAAAACTTTCATAATTCTGCTTTTTTCTGATAGAGAAAATGAGTCCCTTTTGCCAGAAACTATCAATGAATGCTGTTTGAAAAAGTACAAAAGTTTGAAAAAATTTTTTACTAAATTTGGCTGGTAAATTGAACCCTGAAACAACCCCTGAGTATGATCTAAATCAGGGAACAGCTCACTCACAAATTGAACCCCCGAAAACCCCTGGGCTAACTCAAAGATCTATGCTTTATGACAAAGCTCAGCCAGAACTGGGACTTGTCGGGTCAAATCTTTGCCTTGCCGGTCATTTTAGCCAGTATTGATGAGCCATAAATGAGATATAACAGAGTTAAAACTAATTTTGCCCTTCATCATGACTGGTAACTGACCAGCCATCATTTTGGTAATGGTACTAATAATTGGTATACACCTAATTCAAAAAAACGTTGTAGGATTCAAAAAAGGTTAGACCATCAAAGCTAAGACCATAGGGGAGCATGGGAAGACAAACAATTATGCTAATTTCATGTGTATTGCAGTTTTCCCTTCCTGTGCTCATTTTATACATCATGGCTTTGGCTTGTTGTTAATCTAGGTCAACCGAATTTGCTCTACTGTGCATTTTTACATGTCTATATGCAAATATGATACACATTTCGAAGTACCCAAGATCCTTTTTGGTCTTAGCTTCAATGATATGACCTTCGAACCCGACTACGTTTTATGTGTATAGTATTAATATAATCATACACCTCCAAGCAAACGAGACAAGTTAAACAAACACTCAATGTATTCATACAAATGGTTAAATAAGTAAGTTTACAAGTTTCTACATCGGTTCTTAGTATCTTATGAATGTTATTCACAGGTGAACCACATATTGATGGAGAGCCTGGTGATCTCAAGTTCAAAATCATAGAACTCAGGTAGGACTCAGGTATTACAGAGCTTAACCATTAACTGGTATCCCCTTATAAATCTATAATGTTTTTATGTTCTTAGACACAAGAGATTCCAGAGGAGGGGCAATGATCTCTTTACCAATGTAACAATTTCTCTTCATGATGCATTAGTTGGATTTAAAATGGAAATACCACATCTAGATAAACATAAGGTAAGGATTATTTTTTTTTCCTGTTTCGGTAAAAAAATAGCAAGTAACAATTTATAGCCATGAGAAAAAATTTGATATAAACAAATTTTAGAACTACAAATAAATTATAGTTAAATTTTATTTATTTGAATTTTTTAATATTCTTCATTATTCAAACTAAGTACCTATTGTGCATAGTAGTTTTCATTCAAGCAGACAAAAAAAAAGATCAACTTCAATGCCTTTGGAATTTTTGAATTTTAGTTTTAGAAATTAACTTGAATGCTAAGTTAACATGTAAATGCCGCAAATTCCATCAAGAAAAAGAGTGATTTCTTGGTATGTTTTTTTTTTCATGTTAGCCTGGCATGTGCAATAATTTTGAAAAAGGAAACATATCTCTCCTCTATTCTGTTCTTCCCTCCGTGAATATCAACTCCTAAACTCCAATCTGATCATGGAACGAGGACCTCAAACGAGGTTTGTTAGCCAAAGAAGAATCTTTTTTTTATTTTTCTGTATTTCTTCTGCCTTAGGTTCACATCACGAGAGAAAAGTTCACATGGCCTGGTGCAAGAATAAAGAAGAAAGGAGAAGGAATGCCTAGCTATGAAAATAATCATGAAAAAGGAGACTTACATATAACATTTGATGTAGAATTTCCAAGAGGAGTACTAACAGCCGCGGAAAAGGATGGTAAGGAATTCATCCTTTCTGTTTACCGGGGCTTAAAATAACAGCTGGTCATCGGACAATGTCAGCCAAAATTGGAAGTTTTCTGGTCAAATCTTTACCTTCCTGGTCAAATCTTTACCTTCCTGGTCAAATCTTTACCTTCCTGGTCATTTTGGCCAGTAACATTAAGCCAGAAACTGAGTATGGACGAGCTAAGGCTACTGGTTCTGGTCAGCATGACCGACAATGATTGGCCAGCATTATTGTAAGCTTTGTTTACTGATCTATAATAAGAGCACATGGCTTTTGGTTTTGCCGAGTCTTCTTGGTTCACTGGCTTTTGTTTTTGCATTCTCATTTTTTATGAAAGGATCCTCTAACAAAACTTACTATTTATTCATTCATTTATTCATTGGTTCGTTCATCCATTCATTCATTTTTTTATTTGAGAATGCATTGCCCATGTCTAATACTGTTATACAATATATTCTATCTTAACAGATATCAAGAGGATCCTCAAGCAGTCATCCTTCCAGAAAGTCTATAATGGTCTATAGTTAGTATTACTAGGAATATCATTTTCAAATTTCAAAATGGACAGGACTGAGTGAGGTAGCTGTTGTCAAGATTGTTATCATTTTTACACATTTTTACAAGATGGATACAAAGAACCTTTTAAAAATCATAAATGAAGTTACGTGGCTTAAATAATGGCTGGTCAATAGACAATAATATTTCCTGCCACAATTGGTACTTGTCTGGCGTCTCAGGCATTTGGCTCCTGACTGGTCACAAGTTGATCAGTTTGATGTGCCTGGCATGGAGCAGCCATTGTACTTTGAGTTTGTATCCAGCTGAGCAGTGAATGCGATGCACGATATATGAGTGGACAAATTGACCTGCCCTAAGCATTTTTGGAGCTTGAAGAATCAAACATGGCAAAGTGAATTTATTTTATTCTTCCTTTCCATATTTCTGCTTCTTGTAAGCTTAAAATTTATATTTTAGTCAGTCAAAAGAAAACAGAAAAATATAGCATGACATGACATATAAAGAAGCATGGGAATGAGGACTGGTGGCAAAACAGCTAAACACACTCTGATTGGCTGAAACAAAATTCACTGCTCAGCTGGATGTGTGTTATGTTGAATCATTGACAATGCCAGGTCATCAAAATGTCTGGATATCACAGTTCAATTCAAAAAATAATATTAATGTATGTCATCATTTTTTCAACAACACAGCAATGTTAGGAAGCTATGAAAATTTAACATCATATTGCTCTCAAACTTTCAACAGTTATTTGTAACTTCAGAACATCAATAGACCCTTTTCGAGTTCCAAATTACTGCTGTGTTTCTTGATTACAGACTCATTTACTCAGGCTAAGCCTCGATTTTGTGATGAATATTCACATTTTCCAGTCAAGGTCCGTCAAGTTTCAAAGTGTTCGTATTGTTGAACTTGTGCATTCTTTACTTTACCGTTGGTATTTGCGAGTAATTAGACACTGATACGAGGCTAACCCTGTGCAAATGAGTCTGTAATCGAAGAACACAGAGGTAATTTGGAACTAGAATAGGGTCTATTCCACCTACTTGGTAATTCAAAATTATTTACTATCTTAAATTTATAATTGAAAATTTGTAAAAAATTCCAAGTTTTCATATCATTAATTATGAACGTCTTCAAATTCCAACAACTTCATCACCATTAAAAAGTTACAGACAGCTACAGACATGTACATAAAAGGGAAGAAATGGCTTTGGTTTCTTCTTGTACTGTATTATGAGATTAAAATTGACCCAACATAAAAGGTCTAGTACTGTTAATCTCATAAAAACTTTAAAAGGATTATTTCAACAGTGTTCAAGTTCTTTATTTACTGACATATTTCTTACGTATGCCCTCGGCATCTTGTATTCCATGGGCACTTATGTTGAGAAGTTGTGAAGTAGAAAATTGAAATAATAAAAAGAAATTCAAACCAGGTTACTTGTGTTATAGAGTTTTGATTGCAATGAAAAGTAATTCTCAGAAAGCCCCCCCCCCCCCCCCCCCCCCATCTCTGCCATGCATGTATTAATAATAAAATTATCGCACATGAGAACACACATGAATATGGATACAACTCAAACAAAATAATAAAAATAAAAAGATTAATTATCTTATTCTTAAGAGAATGACGTGGTCTGATAGAGTGCACGCACTAAAACCGTGAACATTAACTGAGTACTAAATTAGTACTATTTCATACAGAATCCTTTGTTTTCTATTGTTTAATTATCACTATTTAGTGCTAAAAATTAGTATTTGTTTCACGGATTTAGTGTGAGCACTCTATTGACACACATTACTAAACACAAGCTAAAATCAGTAAAATAAGAGTAACCAGATCCCAAATATATAATTTTTTTAATAGAATAATTGACAGCAATTGAACACATGACCTTTTGGATTCCAGTATAAATTTATATTTTTTTACATATTTTGCTTTACAGCCCAAAAATATTTAAATTAACAACCACTCCCTTTTTTATCTTGCATCACTGCAATATCTTACCACTGTACTCAAACACTCAAGTTTGTCAACCAATCAGATTACGAAATTCGTAATCTGATTGGTTGACAAACTTGAGTGTTTGAGTACAGTGGTAAGATTTTTTTTTTGTACAGTGGTAAGATATTGTAGTGATGTAAGATAAAAAAGCGAGTGGTTATTAATTGAAATATTTTTGGTCGAAAAGAATAGAATCCGAGTTACATGTATTGAAAGGCTATAAAAGCTATTCAAGGAGATGAAATGATGAAAGTGAAAGAAAAAATATAAGTGTATTTACACACACACACACACACAAACACTTGAGTGTTAGAAAAGAATGACAGTAATAATTATTAATTATAAATAGAGTATTTCAATTCCTTCATTGTTTGTGTTCTTCAATTACCTATGATAGCAATGCAACTGTATTTTTATTATGTGTTTAAAAAAGTTTTTAAATGAGAGGCTTGAGTGAGATGTTTATAAATGACTGACTGACTAGCTTGACTGTAATAATGAAATTTCTCTGAAATGTGTAATTCCAGAAATTACCCTTCACCGATTATGCAACTATGCATGCGTTCTGTCTACTTTTATACTAATTGTTACGCACAGTTGCACATTAAATAGAAATGTATTTGGCTCCTATTTGTACAAAAAGAGTTCCAATACTAAAGAAATTTAAATTCTAAAGCCTGTAAAAATATAGTAAGCATGTATTTTTATTATTAAGTAGCCACTAATTCCACAATTTGTTTTCAAATTCAGGGACGTACAGTAAAAGCATACTTTTTATTAGGGTGGGGGCTAAAATGAAAATTAGGTTGTATCAAAAAAAAAGAGAAAGCTTATGCCTAGTCTCCTCCTAGCCGCTATTAGTGTCGTCATGCAACACTCACTCCCCTATGTACTTAGTGTGACGACACTTTTAGTGGCTGGGTAGGAGACAAGCATGCATCATGCTTCTCTTATTTTTGAATGTAAGAATTTAGTTAATTAATGTGAGTATTTTAGTATTTTCCATAAATTTAGGGTTATAGTCATGGCTTCTACACCCCTGTAATTCCTTTTTTTTTTTTTGTTTGTTTGTTTTATAGTTATAGTCACTAATTTATTATAGAACTTTGTTTGACTGGTCAATGTATAAGTCATTACGCCTAACAGCTATCCTTGGCCTGATGAAATACCTTAGCCACACTCACTAAAGGGAACATTATAATTGCACCCAAAAATGACCCTGTCTGAATGGCAATCCCACACCAAAATAAAGCTCTCTGGCCTATCTCTCTCATGATGGAACATATCATTAACTTGGTGTAGCTCACAAGGCCTCCACTTAGTACACTGACGCTAACCTACAAAAGAAATTCAAAATTATACAAATAATTTGATTATTTTTTAAATAAATTGATATAAAATAAATGACATTTGTACCAATAAATCATTCAAATTGTCAATTTAGCACATTTCTGTATATCTTCAATGAATAGACCTCCTCGGCTCGGGAGTAATGTTTTTTTCCATTTCAGAGCATGTGTCATTCCCTTGAGAATAAGATTCTTCATTTGAGTTGCATGTGTCTTCCTATGTGCAACCGAGAGCAAGCGTTAAACAAATAAATGATACTCTAGGGAATGACACATGGTCTGAAATGGGAAAACATTATGTTCAAGCCGAGGAGGTCTACGTGTGTTTTCAGTAAGCAATATGAAATTTTATTAGACCTATATATATAACTGCCCTTGGGTTTTGCCCTGCCAACAATCTCTTTTTGATCAATAATGATAAATATGTATTATATCAACTATAGTACTGACCACAATGATAGAGCCAAGAAGAGTGCCATGGAGAGGAGGTGTTGGACTTAACGAGGCTAAGACCAAAACAAAAGCACTGAGTAGTGTATAAAGAACTGAGAAAACTGTGACGAGAACAGCCGATCGACTCGGCAGCCATAATGCAATAAAACAAGTTAATGCACTTGCAATAGAGGTCAGTGTTACAACTGAAATGAAATAAAATATGATGTAAGAGAATGAACAAATAATCAGAATAACATCTTTTGATGTACAGTACATGTACAAAGAAGAAGCAGGAATGAGTGGATCAAGTAGTGATCAAAGGTTAAATGAATGAACAAATGAATGAATGGATAAAGAATTAATGAATGAATAAATTTATACGTCAAATAAATGAAGAATTGAAGGAACAAAGAAATATTAAGGAATATTAAGATGACAATATAGGGATACAAAGAAAAAAACAGACTGATGAATGAATAAATGAATAAATAACCGAATGAATGGATGGACAGATGTTTAGATAAATGAATAAAAAAAGATGGCTTGGAGGGCAGACAAATGGGTGGATGGATTGCTTAGATGACCCCTTACCTAAGTGATATGCCTTATTACCATAAGGTTTACAAGCATAAGCCTGTACAGATGTCAACACACCATTAGCAAGACAATTGATCCATGCCTGGATTACCAGCAAGTATATAAACCCTTGCCATGTGCGTCGGCGACAAGAACGTCCAAATATTCCAGGACATGTTTCTGATACGTCATCCCTGGAATTGCCATCTAGAAAATCTACCCCCAACAAGGACTGTCTTTCATCTTCACTCACTGCCCTCTGTCGTAAACCCCTGGCCAGGGGCACTTTAACATGCTGTTTTTTGGCAAATGGCATATAGTTTAATACCAGGAATGCAACAGCACAGAGGCACATCATTCCAAACAAAAACAAGAAAAAAGCACTAGGCCCAAAATTTTCTTGGGCATTTTGCGAGACTGTGTGTGTGTTATTGGTAGTATTTGTGAAGCATTTTTGTTGTTCCCCTATTCCTTGTGCAAGACCTATGAATCCTGGTAGCATTCCACTCAAAGTCTCTCCTACAAAAAGTGCAGTTATGTATTCCGTTTTAAAGGTAGCCATAAACGTCAGGAACACAACTGATGAAGTACAATCCACAATAGCCAAGCTAAACGACAAGAGTAACAACGCTGTGCTGTGTTCAACACCAAACAGCAAACTGGTCCTGTCCCAAAATATTGACAACAAGACACAAGAAGTTGCTCCTATACTCAAAATCAATAAAATTACAGGTTTTTCTGTGACTTGGTTTGGTGCTAAACGGTTGCCAATTGAGAATATCAACGGGCCTATATTTGCTAGTTGGGCAATGATTGTTAGATAGGACGGGAGATTCCATTTTTCGGGTACACGGTTGACGAGAAGAGGAAGTTCTACCCAAAGTCCATTGATTGCGATCCATGATCCAATGCCAAACACACACACACACAAATATGTTGGCCAAGACACCTCCGACCTCGACAATGTAGTTTTGATCTTCGAGATCATGTTAAGGACAGGATGGAAAGATTTGCCGTGTCCCGATAACAGCTCAGTATTACATAACGAGAACTATTACAGAGAACTTGATTCCATCGTCAAAGTAGAACAGGAATCAACTTGTATTTGGGTTGCCTGGGTCTTCCACAGGGAACCCAAATTATGGATTTTTTTATTCTGATACCTGATCAAGTTGACTGCTATTGCTGTCGTTGATATAATTTCGGGTATCTTCTTACCTCAAAAACACCTTAAGAGGTACCGAATCGCAGATTTGGAACTAAAACCAAAAGGTACGAACAGTATCCAGCCCTTTTTCAATCTGACCCCCGTCCCTCCCCCCGGAATAATAACTGACTAACGTTTTTTTTCTTTTATGCTAAGCTTTATTAATTAAAATGATCACACAAAATAAAGCTAGTGACTATTCTCCGTTTTCATGCTTTTTTCAGTCCGTCTCTCAAATTGTGTGTGTGTGTGTGTGTGTGTGTGTGTATGTTTTTTGTTTTTTGTTGTTTTTTTTCAGGAAATCGAGTCGTCGAGTTCCTCAGAAACAGACACGTTCTACAAAAATATCTTACGAGAATCAACAAAGAGTTACATATATACCATTATCGTTGAAGTGCGACCCGCGAAATAGTCGGTGCGTGTCTACAATCTTGGACAAAAAGAGTTGAGAATTTTTCATCCAATCATGAAATAGTAGATTCCCTTATTTTAAAAAATATTGTCCGTACCCCCTCTCCCCCAGGAGGTCCCAGTAGGTAAAGCAGCCCTGTCTCCCGGGGAACAACATTGTTTAGGGGGAAGAGGGTCGTTTTAAGGTGAATTTGTCAGGTTTTTCATGAAAATACCATCAAAACCAAAAAATTCTCAACATTTTTGACCAAGATTGTAGCTCGTTTGCCGACTCGCATTTCCACGACCGTCAATCGAAGAACTGAAATTTTTAAAAAAAACTATCTTTAGGTAGATTTTGGACTGAATTAAAGTTTTTAACCCTCCAATCCTCTAAAATCTTTTTGAATATATAAAACTCAGTCTAAAATCTTTCTCAAGATATTGTTTTTTATTTCTGCTCTTTAATTGACGGTCGTTAAAATGCTAGTTTGCAAACGAGGCATTGCACTTACCGGGTTGCATTTCAATGATAATATAGTAGAAAGCATTTTCAAGTTGCATGTATCCTTGGGTACTGGTTTATATGACTTGATTAGCGATGAAAAGCATTGCAGGATTGGGGTATCTTGTGATTCCTCCATCGATCAAAAGGACCTTTCCATCCCTGTCTGATGCCAGGTACAGGTCTGTCTGGCCATTCACGCTGAAGCAACGGAACATTGTGAAGGCGTAATAGGTAATCGCCTCAAACTTAGCTCCGTTTGGTGTATTGGAGGTTTCATCAACATGCTGCAGATACAAAGAAGGAAACGATTCACTCCATTCATTCATCCATCCATTAATTTATTCATTCATTCATTCATACATTCATTCATTCATACATTCATCCATTCATTCATTCATTCACTATTCATTCATTCATTCATCCATCCATCCATCCATCCATTCATTCATTCATTCATTCATTCATTCATTCATCCATTCATTCATTCATTCATTCATTCATCCATTCGTTACTCATCCCATTTATCCATCCATCAATTCATCTTCTCCATCCGTGTATCCATTGTATCCACCTATCAAGGTCTTTTGGTGTCCTACAGCATCGCATCACATCACATCGCATCGCATCGCATCGCATCGCATCGCATCGCATCGCATCGCATCGCATCGCATCGCATCGCATCGCATCGCATCGCATCGCATCGCATCGCATCGCATCGCATCGCATCGCATCGCATCGGCATCGCATCGCATCGCATCGCATCGCATCGCATCGCATCGCATCGCATCTATCACATCACATCACATCACATCACATACAGGTCTTTTGGTGCTCTACATCATTACCTTCAGCGTGACCACAGGTTTGCCGTTTTGCATCTCGCCAGTGATCATGAAGGCTTTATTGTCATCGTTAGGGTCAGCAAACTGAAGTCGATAAAGCTTTTGGGTTGAAGAACCAGCATTTTTCACTTCAATGTTTACTGGATAAATAACAAGTTAAAAATAAATGATTTCAAAAACCTTCATTATAAAGGGGCGTGTACAGGGAGACATGAGCATGACGCATGTGTACTGTGAAGCTGATAAAAATGAAGTTTTACTGATGAATTAATTTCACTCGAAAATCCCGCAACTAGATAGCTTGTTCCGACACTGACCCTTTCACCCCATCTCTTTGAAATGAATATTCTTTCATTCATTCTCATTATCCTCTCATTCATTCCCATTCTCCCATTCATTTGTCTCTCAATCAATATTTCAACATTGAATAATTTACCGAAGACAGATTTCATATGATCGACGTGAACATCTCCATCGAACAGCAGTGACTGGTCCTGATAATTTCTCTTCAAGAAGCTCTGGTTCTTCAGGCTGACCATCGACCACATGCGGTACGTGTCATTCCCGTGGATTGGATGCGGTGGCGGCAAGGCAACATTAATATTCGGATGACAACAATGAACGGTTTCGTTTGACATGGTCGATCAGACCTCTCGAGTATTACTGAAAAGACAAACGTACAAAGTATTTAAGCTTGAAGAAGAGGAACACAACAGCTTTCTACCTAACTCAACTATAGTTTCACGGCTCACGGCTGAGGATGAAACTATTCAGAGCCTCTCACTTGTTTACAAGGCAGACAGCACACTAACCAACCATGCCGCAATTCGTGCTCCTTGAAGCAAGTGTGTGAGGTCATTGAGAATCTTCTGAGTAACATATAATATTGACGGATCAAAATAGGGACCGCTCGCTCAAAATGCCTAAAACAACCATAGTTAATAGAGCGGAATGGTTTGGAAACTCCATAGAACAAAGCTATTTTCTTGCCTTTGAGGTTGAACAGTACCATCACGTGATAATGACCGTGCACAATATAACCAAAACAAGTATGACTGAAAATACTCATTTCCTTATTATTTTCATGTATGGACATTTTGAAATTGAAAACTTTCATTCGATGACAAAAACCATGCGGATAAATGATGATGAAGGATGATAAATAAGAATCAAATCACTAAAAAGGGCAAACTCCTTTTCCTTAAACTATTAATATTAATCATATAGGTTTAAATAACAAATAATAACTATTTTAGAACGGTTTTTTTCTGAAGGAGAAAAATTTCTATATTCCCTAATACTGTAAACAAATGCTTCAATTCCTTCTCCGTGCGCGGTCCAACGTCATCATATAGCAATCGATAAATTAAGTCGAACAAAAACCTAGAACAATAAGTTTCCCAACCATTCAACAGCGCCAATAACTATGATACAACCAAACAGATCATTTTCCATACCTCAAAGAAGTGAGTTTGAATTTTTCGATTGTTCTTCCTTGTTGTTCTCGTTATTAGCTCCAAACTTTCCTCTAATTCTCAAGCGACAAGTCGATCCTTTTATTAGCAAATGCACGTGACTATAATAGACACGTGATATATTCTGATTGGACAAGTTTTATTTTTACTAATGTTTCGCAGCCGCACGTTATCTGAACATCTTATTGATCAAGGAAAAGAGCATTTTTCATTAAAATTCCATTGTGATTTCAAAACTCGAACCCTGTCAAACTATTTGACAAATAAAAAAATGAAAATCTGATAAACCATGCAGGTTCGCAAGTTTCATTTTTTCTAATGTTTTACAGCTACACGTTATCTGAACATCTTATTGATCAAGGAAAAGAGCATTTTTCATTCAAATTCCAGCCATTCTGATTTCAAAACTCAAGCCCTGTCAAACTATTTCACGAATACAATGCATTTAAAAATGCTTCATTTTCGTTTCTTTTTCCCCCAGCAGATTGCAGTTTTCATTGCATGTGATAAAGTTATTTAAATTTCGACTTGTTTGACAAAAAGGTTTTTGCAGCAACACGTCTGTCAAGAAATCTGACTCGAATCATGATGTTATTAATGAGTTGTTCACTGGATATGATCGATAAGCAAACAGATATAAAAATACGATATAAAACAGATATATACATCAGATAAAACAGGTTTATCTTCTTGGTGTATATAAATGGTTTCAAAAGCCCTAACATGACATGAAAAAACGTGTATCTACATAGTACAAAGTTTCCTAACACTGAGATAGCTAGAGTGGCTAAAGCAAAAGATACGTTTGCCATAGTGAAGCGCTTGTTTGTCTGTCTCGTTGCATGCTCTTTTTCTCACGCTTTTTTTTCAGTTCTTTCTTTTATTTATTTATTTATTTATCTGTACGCATATTTATTAGATATTGGTACTTTTCTGTGGCAAGTCTTATCTCACAATGTCTAAAGCACATGCTAGAAATGAAGTCGCATATCTCGCTTGTTTAATTAACGGAAGTTTAGTTCCGTATAGCTATAAATCAAAGTTTCCTAGTTTGATCAGGTTCAGTCAGATCAATACTGAAACAACATCCTTGTCAGGAACCCAGAAGTAATATTCTCGAAAGAAAACGACGACAGAATTTTACCCGTGGGTTGATGAATAGACAACAGCTTTTCACTCGAAATGAAATAAAATTCATCCGTGGGAAGATTCACTGAAATACATTTTAGAAATAGTACTTAATTTCGTCGTTGTGGTAGAAAATATTTATTGAATTCGTACTTAATTTTGTTATGACAAACAATGCTTATGCTCGCCTATATTTCGAATCTCAAATCAGTTATGTTTTGAAATATAAGATATAGTACTGATTATATACCTTACATTTGCAATCATGCAGGATTTATAATAGACAAACCAGTTCATGGGTTCCTATCAAGGAACAAAGATTCATTTCATTTGGAAGTTTGATTTCTATCTTGCTTTGAAGCTTGCATTGAATGGCCTGATAACCTTGGATCTATTGGATATTATAATCTATTGTTAACCCGAAACAAGCACTTACTCGTCATATTTATCAACCTAACTGGATATTTGCCACTATTTATTGTTGGCTTTTTTGTTTTAAAGTTTCTAGTTCCCGGAAACCAGATAAACGTATTGTAGGCATTCGTTTAAACTTATTTCGTCGAGTGATTCGCAGTAAGAAACAAGGTTCTGAAATAAGATTACTTTTACGATAAAGAGCGTTGTAGCCCTCTCTTTTCAGTTCACTCAGTAGAAAATTCATGACCCTTCTATGAATCGAAGTCAACAATTGCAAGGAAACAGTTGTCGTACTGCAAAATAAAAAGGTTGGACCCTCCAATCTTTCCTGAAGGTCCCCTCCTCTCAAGCATCAGCCCTCCCCTCCCTTAGCTAGTGAGAAAATAAAAGTTTGTTTAACAAATATTGAAAGCGTCTAAGACCACTATTTGAGCGAGTTTTAGGGACAAGAAGATCAGTTGTGCAAGCTCTAGTTTGTTCGTCTTATTTCGTGAGAGAGAGAGAAGAAAAAAGCTTTGGAATTTATAGGGGCAAGAGGGTTTAGTGCTCTTATGAGTTACCCGTTGAAATGAAGTGAATATCGGCAAGAGAAAATGAACTAGCTCGTTTTCTCTTGAAGCGGTGAATGTTTACGGAGCCTCGAGTCAAGATTTTTACCTTTCAAAAAGATATTAAACCAAAAAACAGTCAAATACACTTTTAGAGGTTCCCTTGTCGGAAGACTGTATATTAAAACAAGTATAACATTTGAGACTCAGCGAATATCAGTGAATATTAATAAACTCCGTAAAAACGCTTCAAAATCGACCAGACAATCAAAAGGTACTTAAGCTATCAAGTTTTTTTATTCATAAGAATCCTAATTTTACGTAACACAAAATATTACCGTTAACGGCGAACCTGCATGGTTTATCAGATTTTCATTTTTTATTTGTCAAATAGTTTGACAGGGTTCGAGTTTTGAAATCACAATGGAATTTTAATGAAAAATGCTCTTTTCCTTGATCAATAAGATGTTCAGATAACGTGCGGCTGCGAAACATTAGTAAAAATAAAACTTGTCCAATCAGAACATATCACGTGTCTATTATAGTCACGTGTATTTGCTAATAAAAGGATACACTTGTCGCTTGAGAATTAGAGGAAAGTTTGGAGCTGATAACGAGAACAACAAGGAAGAAAACTTGAAGAATTCAACGTCACTACTTTGAGGTATGGAAAATGATCTGTTTGGTTGTATCATAGTTATTGACGCGGTTGAATGGTTGGGAAACTTATTGTTCTAGGTTTTTGTTCGACTTAATTTATCGATTGCTATATGATGACGTTGGACCGCGCACGGAGAAGGAATTGAAGCATTTGTTTACAGTATTAGGGAATATAGAAGTTTTTCTCCTTCAGAAAAAAAACCGTTCTGAAATAGTTATTATTTGTTATTTAAACCTATATGATTAATATTAATAGTTTAAGGAAAAGGAGTTTGCCCTTTTTAGTGATTTGATTCTTATTTATCATCCTTCATCATCATTTATCCGCATGGTTTTTGTCATCGAATGAAAGTTTTCAATTTCAAAATGTCCATACATGAAAATAATAGGAAAGTGAGTATTTTCAGCCATACTTGCTTTGGTTGTATTGTGCACGGTCATTATCACGTGATGGTACTGTTCAACCTCAAAGGCAAGAAAATAGCTTTATTCTATGGAGTTTCCAAACCATTCCGCTCTATTAACTATGGTTGTTTTAGGCATTTTGAGCGAGCGGTCCCTATTTTGATCCGTCAATATTATATGTTACTCAGAAGATTCTCAATGACCTCACACACTTGCTTCAAGGAGCACGAATTGCGGCATGGTTGGTTAGTGTGCTGTCTGCCTTGTAAACAAGTGAGAGGCTCTGAATAGTTTCATCCTCAGCCGTGAGCCGTGAAACTATAGTTGAGTTAGGTAGAAAGCTGTAGTGGTCCTCTTCTTCAAGTTTAAATACTTTGTACGTTTGTCTTTTCAGTAATACTCGAGAGGTCTGATCGACCATGTCAAACGAAACCGTTCATTGTTGTCATCCGAATATTGATGGTGCCTTTCCGCCACCGCATCCAATCCGCGGGAATGACACGTACCGCATGTGGTCGATGGTCAGCCAGAAGAACCAGAGCTTCTTGAAGAGAAATTATCAGGACCAGTCACTGCTGTTCGATGGAGATGTTCACGTCGATCCTATGAAATCTGTCTTCGGTAAATTATTCAATGTTGAAATATTGATTGAGAGACAAAGGAATGGGAGAATGAGAATGAATGAGAGAATAATGAGAATGAATGAAAGAATATTCATTTCAAAGAGATGGGGTGAAAGGGTCAGTGTTGGAAGAAGCTATATAGTTGCGGGATTTTCGAGTGAAATTAATTCATCAGTAAAGTATATTTTTTATCAGCTTCACAGTACACAAGCGTCATGCTCATGTCTCCCTGTACGCGCCCCTTGACGATGAAGGTTTTTGAAATCATTTCATGATTAACTTATTATTTACCCAGTAAACATTGAAGCCAAAAGTGCTGGTTCTTCAACCCAAAAGCTTTATCGACTTCAGTTTGCTGACCCTAACGATGACGATAAAGTCTTCATGATCACTGGCGAGATGCAAAACGGCAAACCTGTGGTCACGCTGAAGGTAATGATGTAGAGCACCAAAAGACCTGTATGTGATGTGATGTGATGTGATGCGATGCGATGAAATGCGATGCGATGCGATGCGATGCGATGCGATGCGATGCGATGCGATGCGATGCGATGCGATGCGATGCGATGCGATGCGATGCGATGCGAGCGATGCGATGCGATGCGATGCGATGCGATGCGATGCGATGCGATGCGATGCGATGCGATGCGATGCGATGCGATGCGATGCGATGCGATGCGATGCGATGCGATGCGATGCGATGCGATGCGATGCGATGCGATGCGATGCGATGCGATGCGATGCGATGCGATGCGATCGATCGATGCGATTGCGATGCGATGCGATGCGATGCGATGCATGCTGATGCGATGCGATGCGGATGCGTGCGATGCGATGCGATGCGATGCGATCGCGATGTGATGTGATGCGATGTGATGTGATGCGATGCTGTAGGACACCAAAAGACCTTGATGGGTGGATACAATGGATACACGGATGGAGAAGATGAATTGATGGATGGAATAAATGGGATGAGTAACGAATGGATGGATGGATGAATGAATGAATGCACTGATGAATGGATGAATGGATAAATGAATGAATGAATGGATGGATGGATGGATGGATGGATGGATGGATGGATGGAATGAATGAATGAATGAATGAATGAATGAATGAATGGATGGATGAATGAATGAATGAATGAATGAATGAATGAATAAATTGATGAATGAATGAATAAATGAATGGAGTGAATCGTTTCCTTCTTTGTATCTGCAGCATGTTGATGAAACCTCCAATACACCAAACGGAGCTAAGTTTGAGGCGATTACCTATTACGCCTTCACAATGTTCCGTTGCTTCAGCGTGAATGGCCAGACAGACCTGTACCTGGCATCAGACAGGGATGGAAAGGTCCTTTTGATCGATGGAGGAATCACAAGATACCCCAATCCGGCAATGCTTTTCATCGCTAATCAAGTCATATAAACCAGTACCCAAGGATCCATGCAACCTGAAAATGCTTAAAAATTTTTGATTCTCGTAAGATATTTTTGTAGAACTTGTTTTTATATCTGCGGAACTCGACCACTCGAATTAATTCCTGTAAAATCTGATGGATGGAGTGAGCCAAGACGTGCCGGAAACGCAAACGCAAAAAAACGCCACACGGAAAATGTCCACTAGTGTTTGCTTAATATTTTTGTACGATTATTTTAATCAATAAAGCTTAGCATTTGAGTAAACGTGAGTCAGTCATTCATAATTTATCCGGTAGGAAGGAAGGGATGGGAGGGAGGGGAGGGAGAATAGGGAGGGGAGGGAGGGGATGGATGGAGGAGGGAAAGTCAGATAAGGGCGGGGATACTCGTCGTACGTTTAAGAGGGTTAGGGTTCCAGATCTCTTAGAGTGTCTTTGAGGTAACAAGGTACCCCAGATTATATCAACGACAACGAGGCTAAATTTAGAATATTTATTTTCTGTTCAACAAGTGACTTCTGTCACTTCAAAAAAATTGGGTTCCCTGTGGAAGACCCAGGCAACCCACAGAGTGCCTTTAGAAGTTGATTCCACAGACAGCCCAAGCAATGTTCTTCTATAGAATTTACAATGTATGTTAACGGCCAACCAGTTGGCTCAGTTGGTTGAGCTTGGGACTTTCGTGCGGGAGCTGTCGTGGTTCTGAGTAGAAAGTGCTGCCTTTGTAATTACATCTACAAATGGTTAGACTTTCAAGTGGCTCGGATGACCACTTTAAATGGCGGTCCCGTCTCTCCACACTCATCATTACTAACCAACATAGGAGGGACGTAAAAGAACCACTAAGGACGTAAAGAAACCCTGGCAGTGACCACCCTCACTTTTTTGGCGATTTTGTGTAGACTGTTTTAGTCGATGGTAGGGGCCAGAGTCTGCAGCCTTCCCAATTTTTATAAGGGAAAGAGTAAATTTTGAAAACTCTCGGCAAATGAGCCTCGGATTGATTTAAAGCTTTATCCAGTCACTAATAAAAACACAATAAACAATATCTCAAAGTTTTGTCAATATTTATTAAAACCAACCTTACTTTTCTACCTTAGCAGATTAATCACATTTTATCTTAGCAGATTAACCACATACATTCACAGTAAATTGCAAGAACATTGCTTGGGCTGCCTGTGTTCCGAGGTTGAGAGAAAAACTGGGTTGAGTTGGCATTGCAGTGCCTTGTGGGTTTGTTTTATGGGAAGAAATTAGACGGCACCATCTTAGAAATATAGGTGGACCATTTTGGACAATTGAATCTGGTTTTTGCTGATATAATGCTCAATCTTATCCAACATTTAACTATCGCACCTTTTCCCCAAACACTAATGTTGCCGTGTTTGTTTTAGGGGAAGAAATTAGGCGCTATCTTGGAAATATCGAACTATCGAAACTTTCTTCCAAATACTAAAGTTGTCGTTCTTGTAGCCATCATTTCTATATACATATTTGATAAGCCTACCTTATTTGGAAGTGAACACATATTTCTTTTTGGCTTAAAGCTCTTGAAACCACAGGTAGCCCCAGCTTGGTTTCTGTGGTGTCTTATTATAAGGAAATGTATATCGGGAGATTCATCAAAAATTTCAATAAAACCATTGAAACGTGTCTCCCGGGGGACAAAATCCTTAAAACGGGCTAAATTCAAAAAATAACCACACAGAGCGAAAGAAGTGTTATTTCTCAATGATCGGGTAAAATTTCGAGGCTTTGTTTCACGTTTCAATGATTTTATTGACATTTTTGATGAATCCCCATGCATTTCCTTATAATATGACACCACAGAAACCAAGCTTGGGCTACCTGTGTTGAAACGTCGAATATATGAATCAAAATTTTTAATTATGTTAATGATAATTAAAATATGTACATTTCACCAATCACTTATCTCAAAGTTCCAGGCCATGTTCACAGGTTGAGGTCAGGGTTCGATCGGCCCTGAGTTAAGCCTTGCCCTGACTTAGATCAAGCGAGAGATTGTTTCAGGTTCAATCCAGCTATGAGCTAGCCGTGCCCCCTGACTTAGATCAGTCGACCAAGAGGTAGTTTCAGGGTTCAATCTGTGAGTTAGCTGTGCCCTGACTTTGATCGGCCCAGAGGTTGCGGTTCAAGGTTCAATCCAGCTCGTATAAGCTAGACGCAGTCCATGCATAGCTAGGTTGTTTCACTGTGTTAAATGAAACTCAATAATTGTATTATTGTATTTTTCTATATCACTTTGTCGCGACAAGGACTTAACAAAAAAGTCAATCAAAAGTACCATCAGCATCTTCATCATCTTCGTCGCAAAGCTTCAAGAACTCTCCCAAAGTATAAACAGATCTTTTCTTCTTATCTTTATCTTTATCTGCAGTTTCAGGAGACCTACTCTTTTTTTGGTCCGAAATATTCAAGGATGAGAACTCGTCAATGGTCAGAAGAGGTGGCAGTTGACTAGTCTGTTGTGGCGGCATCGTACTGGTCTTCCTGTGGTGTTTTTTCTCTTTTTTGAATGGTGATTTGAACCAGTTTTTAGAATTAGAATACCAACCTATTGGTAACTTGAAATTCCTTTGCTTTTTTTCGCCGTTTTGACCTGCAGATGCATTACTCTCAGACTGGTCGTTCGTCGAGAATTTCTCCATATTTTCATTGGGCATTTCTGTTAAAGAAGTGGTTGATCTGTTTGCTCTTGGGGAATCTTGAAAGAACGCTACATCTCGATCGAATACAGATGAAGCAAAAGGCTTGCAACTAGATTGCTTGGCATTAATTATTGCTCCTTTGCCGTGCTTCGTTTTCCAATGTGCATTCGTCGGTGAGGGAACTTTCTCAAAAATCTTCTCAGGTGGTCGTTCTTCATCGATCCCCAAACCAAAGCATCGTCGTTCGCGCTTGGGTGAAGCATTAGCACACGGGGAATCTAAGAAGGATTTAAGAGTTGTTGATGTCTGCAGTTCAGGGATTTTGTCAACGAAGTTTTTCTTGGTGTTTAATGGAAGATGAAGTGTGGGGATGTTCGAGGATAACGGTGGAAAAGAATCGAAGCTGCTTTCTGGAGAATCGGGAGATCTTTCATTTGGTTCCTCTGAAACCTTTTCCGATGGAGCCGGAAAAGTCCCTTGGGAAAGTGGAGTCACACTACCAGAGTCGTCAATTATTGCCCATTGGTAGTTAGCAGGCAAACGAATACCCTTTGGTATATACGGCGGTGGTTCTGAGATGACACTACTATTGCCTAGAGTAGCTGTATTTTGTTGAACGTCTTGTCCCTGATTTGTGTCTGCAAGAGAACAGACCCGATTGCTGTTGAACATGGAGGAATTCTTAAAGTTGAAGGTTTTGTTAACTGGTGATGCGGGTGGACACAGCTGACTCTGAATTAAGTAATCTCTTGACATATGGGGCGCGAAACCCGAGAGAACCGGAGAGCTACCAGCACTTCTGTAAGAATGATGGCCGACGTTCTTGCACAAAGGTCTTGGCTCTACAGAACAACGATCGGGGTAGACGTCAATGGGAAACTGTGAATGGGATTTATTGAGTGTGGGACTAGTATTCCGAAAAAAATGCCCAGAGGAACCAGTCTGCCCTTCCAGGGGTGTTGCTTGGTAGTCGCCCAAGGAATAACACTGACGAGTTGGGGTGATGAAACTACGTGGTTGCAGAGGTGGATGAGGATGAAATTCTGAAGTGACGCTGGAAATGCTTTCCCCATGCATGCATACCGGTCTAACTTGGGAATGGCCGCTCCTTGCAAGGCTCGACAAATTAAGCCGTGGATCAGTAGCAGGCAGGTTTTGGTGTGGCAACATGGCAGCGTGTTGGGTCTTGCATGTGGTCGTGCGAAACTGGGGAGGGGGGTGAGGATGGAACTCTAATGGATGGACAGGGTGAGGATGTTCCTTTAATTGGACTATTCTTGTGCCTCGTCTTTTCTGGTGAAAACACTTGTCTGTCCATCCTACTTCGTCAAGGTACTCATCCTTTCCCTCGCGGCGTACATTTGATTGATCACTCGACAAAACTGCAAGAAAATTGAGTTTTAAATGTCAGAGCGAGGAAAGAACACGACTCATTTTAACAACAAGCACGCGGTCTAGACTTGTATGATAAAGTCTAAGAAATATTATCAAATTATGACAATCTTTTATTTTTAAGATTATTTAACAGTTAGGCAAAGTCAAGGCGAAATGATTATCGGTGAATATTTTTCGAGGCGCCAAGGTACTTTCAAAGGATTATTATTCAAATTTGAACCTTGCAACCTCGACTGAATGCTTTGTGTTTGACCAGTGAACCGCTGTATGGAAAATGGTGAGTGTCTGTGAAAGACACGGGAGGAAGGAAGAAAGCGATAAAGGATATGAGGAACAAGGGAGCGAACGAAGAAATGAAAATAACTGAGTTAAAATAGATAGCACGAAACACGTGTCACTATATAATGGGTATAGGTAAAGTCCATTCCTACCGGCGTCTTCTAACTACTAGACGCGGTTTAGGATTTTTTCCACTTTCACAATGAAACTTTGGAAAGGCGAGTGATTGCAATATCTTTTTCCTCTCGAATTTGTTCTAAAAAGATATCGATGAACCCTTGTAGATATTCAGTCACAACTTAAATTCGAGTGATTATATAACATGGAATATATCTGAGGGTATGCATGGGGTTTAACAGTTAACTGCCAATTGGCCTAAAAACGAGTAGTTAACTAACCAAATAACCTAAAGTAGTAGTTATAACTGATATTACACTATTTTGGTTATTGTAATGGTCAGCGCATGTAAAATTATGAACAGTTAACAGACAATTGGCCTAAAACTTAGTAGTTAACTGACAATCGGGTACCCCCATCCACACCCCCATATATATCTATTACTTTTTACCCACCTTGAATAAGTGAGGGACCATTTTCTTTTGTGCAAACGGTGCCGGTTTGGACGTAATCAACTTTAAGTGGTGAGTTCTCATTTTCTACACTCTCGACTTGAAAATGTTTCTGTTCTAAATTCCTCGTCTTGGCGTTTCTCGCCTTGCTCTGCATCTTTGCACCATTTCTAAGGCAGGGTTTTTCGCAGATCCTCGAAGGCGTTTCACCTTGTAGCTCGTCACTGTATTTATGAGGCAAATCAATAGCCGTTTGAGGATCAAATTCCTCAATTTCTGAGAAGATCGAGTTTTGGTGACTAGGCACTATTGGTGATGAAAACGACGGATGGACAAACCGCGTATTATGACGCACTGATTGAGAAAGGTTAACGAACTCGTCAACCTCTGGTTCTACTCTGGCTCTAGGATCATGAGAGCGACATCGATTTCTCTTCTTTTTTCGTTTCCTCTTGGCGACATGATGTTGGTCGTGTTCTGGCCTAGGCGTGTCAATCTTCTCTTTCTCGATCGCAACTGGCGTGACTACTCTTTTCAATGGCGGCAACTTGGTTTTTCCTGGTTCTCGAAAATAATTCGACGCGGGCTGGTTATTAGTTCGAACCCCTTTGACCGGAGAGAGTATTGGAGGAAGATGATACGCTTGTTCCATTCTCTCTCGCTGTCCAAAATAAAAGCAAAACTAAGAGAACAAACGTTTCAATTTATCTCTTATCCGTTGGTATCAAGAAGCTGCTTCTTGAACGTCATACTTCCATGGCAACTAATAAGATGTTGCCACTCCTCTTGTCGTTGTTATGGTAACAATGGGAGGAGAAAAGGTTAATCAGCTTATTTTTCGTTTGGAAATATAATTGCTTCGCTGAGACCGACAACGCCCATTGAATGTAGAGTAGTAGGGCTATTATAGTTTTGATAATTTAACAATTATTTGCCGAAGGCGAAGTGAATATCGGGAAATATTTGTCAGGCCGCGAGTTAAATATTCCTCGATATTCAGGTGAATTAGTTCGTAAAAGGGGTACGAGCTAGTGTAATATCAATATGTAATATGATATTTGAACAAAAATAATATTACCATGAAATGATTTTAAATGACGTAAAATGACCCACTTTTAATCTGTTATTTAGGATTTAACAATAATTTGTTTGTTTTTTTTGTCTTGTTTTTTTGTAACCTATTTTTAAGTATTGTGAAGTCTACCTCTTGCCGAAAAAACTGAAGACAATAAAAAACTTACTTCTTCCAACACTACGAGTCCTACGCGTCCGGACTAAAATTTCTCTTCAAAAACCTTATTCTTTTACAAGCCCCTACTTTAGGACTTGGCTTAATTCTAAAATCCCCTCCCCCCCCCCTTCCCCCCAAAACATCCCATAAAATTTTCAAATTCAAATTGATTGAGAGCCCCCTTACTTGCATGTCCATTTTTAGAGCCTTTTTTTTTTTTTTTTTTCTGTTTCGATCGATCTCTGGTTGGCACACGAATCAAAGGCACGGCACATATGAAGTATCGCTATACGATACATATACTCTTGTCGCACGTACAAGCGAAAACGCATTCTGGTCGAATCCCTGTTGGTTTTTTACCTCGTTGACATGACAACAGAATAATTAGCGATTTCGAAGAGACGCAAAAGAACTCAAACTCTATCAATTTGGACAAAAAGCTGCATGACAGCAACATGATATTATGGGTGCAACTATTGATTGGAACAACATATTTTGTTGCTAGGTTCATTACGATGTTGCTAGGGTACCACGTTGCTAGCTAGGTTGTCATGTTGCTAGGTGGACAGATTTTGAAATCTTACGTTTCTGCACCGAACATATAAACATTAGAATACTCCCATTTCGAGTTAACGTTTTCACAGCCTTAGCCTTGATGGTGGAGTTTGGGCCCATTTAGTACAGAATGTACGTACTACGGAACAATTGGATAAAAGTTAGCTAAACGCTGTATATAAAGCTGAGAAAAAGTGAACTCGAACTACGGAACAATAGGATAAAAGTTAGCTAAACGCGGTATATAAAGCTGAGAAAAAGTGAACTCGAGTATTCAGTTCCGACTCGATCCCCTTAGTTACCGTTGCTATGCAACAAGCTCAACAAATAAGATAGAATATCTCGGAATTTGGTACTCTGATTGCGGAAGATAAATCAAAAATTGCTTCAAATTGTTTTATGTCCAGAAAAATAAGAGAAAGTTCCTCGTAATCCTTGTAGTACTCTTTTAAACAGATACTGTGTAGTTGTTTGTGGGTCAAGATTTTAATTTTACTAGGAAAACTGTTGCAACGGTGTCTGAGTCGGAACTATGAGTTAGGCTTGGAAAATTGAAGCACGTAAGGAAAGAGTATTGATTTTATTCTCCATCATTTAGCCTGCGTAGCAGGTGCCACAATAATGTACAAAAAGGCCTGTGTTTCTGATTGGTCAGCATCAAGGCGCAAAAACCATGTTTGTAACAGAACGCTGGTCAGGTACGTAGGCTCGGCTCGGAGGTCAATGTATTTCAAAAAAGGTTATCAGAGCCGAAGGAGTTAGGATATTCCAAGATTTAATAATAGCTGGAATGAATGGTGTTGAGATATCCAGTGTTAAGAGTAAATGTTCCTCGTTTTCTCATTGGACTCTGAAGATGACTTCCGCTCAGGTTGTCGAAACGTCAGTCACCACCAACAGCAGTCTTTCTCAGGACTACACTCACTCGGACGATCACATTTCACACCAAACATATCCAGTGTTGTTTGTAGTCGACGAAGCTAAAAGACATCGATTACACGTGTTTAGATATATCCCGTAATCCCTTTCGTCCTTGGCAAGACCTGTTGACTGGACGCTTTCCATTAGGTCTAACCCACCAGTACGAGTGACACTGGTATTCAAATGGTATGCCTCAGTTCTTTAGATCTAGTTAGCCGAGGTCTCAAAACTAATGAGAACTGACGCGTACCATTAAAAAATGGCCTCTTGGAATGGTCGACTTAATGGAAAGAGCCCACCATCTCCTTTGGCTCCGAAAACCTTTGAAAAATGTGTACGTTTTAAAGAGTTAGTTTTCATTAACTTTAAAAGCAGGTTTAAACTGTTAACTTATGCTTTATCGCGGGTTTACTGTTTGAACTCTAACCGTCCCTTTGTGCATTGAATTTGAGGACCCGAGAGGGCGCAGGGAGCGTTTTTAACGACCTTTAATTCAGCTCCGTGATCCGATTGGCCGCGAGGACCAGTCATCTTTGCTCTTTAGGAAGGCAAATTTGGCTCCGTATAAAATACAGAAAAGGAGCTATCCTATTAATTCATTTCTTTTCGAGTTTTACACTTTTATTATTCAAATGAATACTAGTTGTTCTCATAAACGTAATGAATGACTTCCTCTCCTTGTGTCTCCTCTTCAAAGTCTACCACAGCAACTAAAAAGGAAGGAACAAAAAGGTTTAAAACATGTAAACTCATGATCTGTACAGGTGGTGTTAAGAAATTGTTTTAAACTTTAATGCTATTGTCGTTGAAGTGCGAACCACGGAGTTGGATGTCTCGTTTGCCAACTAGCATTTCGACGACCGTCAATCAAAGATCTACGATAAAAAAGCAAAATTTTGAGGGAAACTTTAGACTGAATTAAATATTTCAATCCACAAATTACCTTTCCTAGGCGGTGAAGGAGGCGAATCACTGCGACGACGACTAGTAAATTAAAAAAGACAAAATACCAGGGCGGTTAGGATTAAATAGGAGAAAAGAAAATGCGGACCAAGGCAGAGCTGGTCAGGGCAGAAAATAACAAGGTGAGGCAGGGGAGGGAAAGGCAAGCTGGGGGCAGTGCAGGACAGGGCAAGGCAAAGTGGGATGGGGCAATTCAAGGTAAGGTAGAGTAGGTGGGGCAGGGCAAGGAGGGGCAAGGCAGGACAGGGCAGAGCAAGACATGGTGGGGCAGAGAAGGTTGTGCAGGGCACGGTGGGGCAAGGCAAGCGAGAAAGGGCAAGGCAAGATGGGGCAAAGCAAGGTGGGGCAGGGTAAGGCAAGGTAGGCAGGGCAGGGTAGGGCAGGGCCAGGTGAAATAAGGCAAGGCAAGGTGGGGCAGAGCAGAGCAGCCAAGTTAGGATGGGGGTAGGGCAAGGCAAGGTGGGATGGGGTAGGGCATGTTAGAATAAGGCAAGGCAAGCTGGAATGGGGCAGGCCAAGGCAGCGCATGGCAAGGCAGCGCAGGGCAATGTGGGGAAGGGAAAGGCATGACTAGGCAGAACTAGACAGGGCAGGACAGTGCGAGGCAGAGCAAGGTGGGGCAGGGGAAGGCAGGGTAGGGCTAGGTAGGTGCTATTATGTTATGCTAACCATAATTTTATAAAAAACATTAGAAAATACGAAGATAAGATACACATCTCTCTGTGTGTTGCTTATCCTTGTGTTGTAAGTGTGAATGTGCAACACAAGGTACTCCACATCACATGTCACATTCAACAAGGTACTTCATATTACACATACACCTATATGAAGAACTTAATCCAAGTGCATCCTCCTGTACCTTCTATCAGGAGACCTTGAGTGGCTTCTTCTGTGGGAGCTCCAGCTTCTCGGTGAAGGCGAGCGCCGACCTCTGCAATGGATTAAACAGTCCTTTATATCCCATGTAAATGTAATTATATACGTCGAACATGCAGGCAGTGATTGCTCAGTCTTCAAAGCCAGAGGCTCATGACTAAAGCAGTTGACACCATACCGAATAGGCCATTAGCTGGACATAATTACATGAACGTAACTGGATGGCAAAAAATAAAAAAATGAAATAAAAAATTAAAACATCCTTTACTCAAATTACTTTTGCTGGATTACTTATGTCATACCAAAAAGCTTTTCCAAAAAACGTTTTCCCCCTAAGATGCTTTCGATTTCGAGATACGAAGATACGAATCAATCTAAAGTTTGTTTGCCATCCAACATTGCCCTTCCCAAGGGACCTCGAGCTGAATTGATTTCTTATTAAAAGTAATATAGAGTGATTTTCGTAAAACCGTGAAACAAAATTTAGCTATTAACTTCCATTAACGCATATTAATGTGTAATAGCGGTGTTTAGTAAGGCAACTAAGTATTGCAGTGAAAGTTTATTGACTGTATTTTATTACTTCGTTGTATAAAGTCTAATGAGTAATACCTCGTACTAGTTTGTATTAATTATTCTTATGCTAACATTTATTTCACGGGTTTATAAAAATCACTCTATCAGCATGTGGCTGTTTGTTGCAAATGGCTTACTGAATTTCAGAAATTGAGTTTTGAGTAGGGAGGAAAAAGGAGAACCAGGGGGAAAAAGCATGAAAGCTCACGAGAACCAAAACGAAACCCTCACATACGATAGCAAGCCCCATAACTGAATACAGGTGAGATGAGTGATGGGGTATGACAATGGGTTGAAGGATACTTAGCGAAACCAAATAAACATGGCAACAAGATGGAGTCTGTACTTTAGACGACCATCATTTTGCCCTCATCCCCAACATGGTGAGAGCGGCAAAGATCGAGACATGCTAAAGCAAGGTAAACAATTTTCATTAAAGGGCCATTTACTTCCACTACCAGAATCCTCTTTTTTTCAGTTAATTAGCTACCACCAATAGTCATTCCCTAGAGTATCATTTCTTTGTTTAATGTTTGCACTTAAAAAGACACATGAACGTTTCAACCAATTTTTTTCTAGTTGACATCACATGTTGGTCAGTGTTTTGACCAATATTTTTCTTTGCCTTTGAGATATTGTTTTTACTTGGTTACCTAATGCTTTGCAAGTGTTCTCAAGAGAGTCAATACAGAAAGGCAATGTTGGTGGTATTAACAAAGGAGTTTAACAAGGAATCATCTTTTATCGATGGGTTGCAAGCATTCCAAAGAGAGTCAAAAGACAAATATGGCGGCCATCGTGGTGCTGTTGACAATGGATACTAATGAGTAATCTTTTGTTAAATGGCTTCAACATGGCCGCGACATGACGTAACATGCAATCAAGAATACGACCGAGATAAGGGTATAGAGAGGAAATATTTTACGTGCTTACTTGTCTTTCCATTTTCGCTGCATCTGCCGCAGATCATCTTCACGATCCTAAAAAATAGGCCCGAATGAATGAATGGATAGAATGAGTAGAATGGATATAAGAGGCAGTTGAATGGATGAATAAATGAATGAATGGATAAATGAGATGGATGTATGGATGAAACAGATGGATGGACAAATGAAGAAATGAAATGGATGGAAGGATGGATAGACCATGGACGGAGGGACGGACGAACGAATGAACGAACGAATGAACGAACGAACGAATGAACGGACGGACGGACGGACGGACGGACGGACGGACGAATGGGTACAAAACAAATAATAATTACCAATCTTTCTTGTTCTTTGGCATCTCGCTTATTTCTTTCTTCTTTTCGGTCACTTTTTACTGAAACAAGAGTTAAAACAATTAAAGTACATTACAAAAAGTTCGTCTCCACCCGTACAAAACATTACCTTTTTATGCGTCGAGCAAGGATCAATTTGTGAAAACCGTGAAACAAATAAAAAAAGAAACAAGCAAATCAACAGTTCAAAAATAAATTAGAATAACAAAACAACAACGAAATTAACTAAACAATAAGGAGAAAAAGCAAAGCAAAAGCACAGTAAAAAAGCACAACACACACGAAATAGCATAAACAAACAAAGAACTTACATTGTTTGTTTAGCATCATTTGCATTCTTTTTTTCATTCGCTCCTGTGGAGTTAGTTTGGTCTGGGGAGAACATTTTAACCCCATGTTAACTAATTTACAATAAACTAAACAAAATTACTAAAATCTGATTGGAAAAGAGGAGTACAATTAGTATAGGAAAAGGCGAGTGCAATTAAAGAACTTTCAAAACATTACGAATGTCTATTAATTCCAAATTGTACGAGAAGATCGTGCGATTTTTGTTTATAGTTCACTCAACAAAATTTCAGTAAAAAATGCGAAGAGACGCCGTTCATCTTTGTCTATTTGGCGGCCGATTTTCAGTCCATCGCGCAACTGAAATGCATAAAAATGATTAGTTCTTATTAGTTTTTACGGCTTTTTTTTTTTTTTTTTTTTTTTTTTTTTTGCTGTTGACATTGTTTTGGCCGTGTTTCCATAGCGACTTAATTCGGTACTCCTACGGAGTACAATTAACGCTATAATTGTACTCCTCTCGACCAATCAGAGTCGAGTAATTTTGTTGAGTGTACTATAAAATTATTAACTTTACTCTGTAGAGTCCCAGTTAAGTTGCTCAATTTTGGTGAGTGAATTATAAGTATTGGAAGTCGCACAATCTTCTCGTACAATTAAGAATTGATACTCGTGATGTTTTGAAAGACTAAAGACTCGCCCAATTTTGAAAACTTTCAAAACATCACTCGTAACTATAAATTCCGAATTGTACTCGAGATCGTGCGATTTCCTATACTTATAGTACACTAAACAAATTTAATCCATTCTGATTGGTCGAGGAAACTACAATTAATCGTTAATTGTACTATATTAGGAGTACCTAATATGATGATGATGATAGGAACCCCCTTTATTTTGTGGGCGTTTTTCCCCATTTTATTTTACGAGACTTTAACTTGATTTTATCTCAGGTTGATATAAGTGTCAAACAAGAGGTTTTAAAGTTTCTCGGGAAGTAATAAAAAATAAATCCCTAGGAGGCCAGGGTTAAAATACACACTGACCTTGTCCTTTGAGTCTGAATCTTGTTTAGTCTTGCTCATTCTAAAGCCAAAAATCACATAAAATTCGATTTAAGCGCGAAGAAATAAAACAGTTAAGGAACACGGGCGAAAAATGCATTGCGCATGCTTGGGTACGCGGCGGGAAAATTCGTAGACGCGTCGTGTTTACAAATAAAATAAAATCATTGAAAGTTCACCGGCGTTTGTATTGGGCGAATTTCTCTCGTATTAGTTGACCAAGAAAAGAAAACAACTAAAGTAGTACGATGGCGAAAAATAAGAATTAACTTTCCACGAACGGCTTTAACTTGTTAAGATTTACCAAACGCCGATAATACAATAGTCCCTTTCACAGTTACCTGCGCCATCTTGAAAGGTAGCCGTGCCTTTGCATCGAAGCGAGCGGAAAGGTGTTAAAAAAGGTTTTAATCATTGCAAGCTTACCGTTCGTCTCGCTTCGATGTAAAGGCAGAGCTACCTTTCAAGATGGCGCAGGGAACTGTGCAAAGGACTATTATCATGTCAAGTTCATTTGATATCAAGATAATACAAGTATCATGTCAAGTTCACTCCCAAAGGTCACAATATAGATTTAAATACTTTGCTATTTTTTTTAAAGCAGAATTAAAATATTTATTCTTAGTTACTTACCCTGTTAATTTAGCAGATGCCTTTGCAGCGTCTTTAGCTCTTTCTGAATCCTTGCTTACACGGCCTTGACCACGATACTTTTCACGATCACGTTCTTCACGATAGCTTCGACTTCGACTTCGACTTCGGCTCCTGCTTCTGCTTCGCCGCCTGTGTCTGTCACGTGACCTACTACGTTCACGTGACCTACTGCGTTCACGTGACCTACTGCGTTCACGTGACCTACTACTCTCACTTGATGAGCTACGGCCTCGCCTATCGCGTGATCGGCTTCGTGATCTACCATGTGATCGGTGACGATCACGTGATCTGCTTCTTCTCGAACGATCTCGGTCGCGTGACCGTCTACGTCGTCTTTCGTGTTCTCGTTCTTTGCGATCTTTATCCTTAACTCTGGAGGGATTGAACATTTTGGAGACCCGCCAACCCAAAAACAATCGTTACAACACAAATATAAAACGAATATGGTAGGAATACATACCGGTTTGGGCATATTCCAATGTGTGTTTGTTGTTTGACAAATCGTTCGAGTTGCACCAGATAAGCAAGCAGAACACATGGCAGGACACATCGAAGGGCGGTGACAATAACACGAACAGTTATGAGAGGAAAGAAAAAAGAAATAAAGAAATTAGAATAAAGAAAAGCGCTACAAAAACAAAAACCCATTCAGCTTCATAAGTGTTGTTAATTTGATTTGTGCTTTTCTTCTTCTTTTGGCCCACACAACTATCAGCCATTCTGAGGATGGGCAAAATACTGGATCGAGTTAGCACTGCAGTGCATCATGGGACTCTATTCGGGGACGAAACAGACGCCATCTTGGAAATGTCCCCTAAAACCCACAATGCACTGCAATGCCAACTCGACCCAGTTTCTTCCTCAACCTCTGAGTTTGATTGATAGATGGGCCTCAGAATCTAAGGTTGTCGAGGTTGCCGAATCATGAAATCAGTTTAGATATATTGATAACAAATTATTGATTTGAGGCCATCACAACTAGAAGCAAGCTGAATGGGTCTTAAGAGGTCTTACAAGATCACGTGACTTGAGAAAAGGTTAATCTCAAAGTAAGGGAACCGATAGTAGACTAAAAAATGTGAAAATATGTTGCTTAAGCTGAAATGCTTTTTCTCAAGTCCTGGCAATTTTGCTTCGACTTTCGTTCGTCATCCTATAAAACCTCTATTGAAGTCTAACGTTTTTTAAAACCCTTAATTATCTTTTAAAAGTCAAGATAAAAAACGAGAAGATTAAAAATAAAATAAAATACGATTTTAAAAAAACTCGGAAAAACATCGAGAAGTTTTGTCTTGTGGCTTTAAATAATTAGATCATTTGTCAATATCGAATTTAGCCTTGAAACCATGTAAAAAAATTTTTTTTTCTTCTGATTTGTGCAAAGAAGCCCAGGTTTTTTCCTCAGGGGAGGGGGTTCGAAAAGCGGCTGTACACCGTGCCACAGCGGGCCATGGAAAACCTTAGACATGGAATACCCTAGATAACTCAATAGTTGCAGCACGTCGGAATGCACCTCAATTTGTAGGACACAACAATAGGTTTCCAATTTTCAGGAGATTGAAATCCTTTTCTTTTGTCCTCCAAATTGAACTCCTTTGAAGTCACATGCAAGGAGTCTATAGCAGTAGAAGAGTAGAGTGCAAACACTAAATCCATGAAACAGTTATACATAACTAATTATTTTCGAACCCTGAAACAGCCGGGTTGATCAAAGTCAGGGGCACGGCTAACTCACAGATCGAAACGTGAAACAACCTTTGTGTTGATCAAAATCAGGGGCACGGCTAACTCACAGATCGAATTGGAATTGAATTTGTTAGGTTTCGACGGAGGGAGGAAAACCGTCAAACCAGGAGAAAACTTCTCGAATCAAGGGAGAGAAATTCCAGGAAGCCAACCCAAAGGTGAGAGGCGAGTGCACTAGCGCTATGCCAAACTTAATTTCTAGTTGTAATTTTTCCTAAATAGAAACATTTCCTCCCGCGGATTAAGCATTTGCACTCTAAACATAAAGCTATCTTACAGAAGAGATTGAGACTAAAAAAAGTAGATAAGAAAAACCCGCAGTTCAAGTACGTTTTACACCCCAAGGGATGACAGAATGCCTTGATAATCTTCAAGTGAATACATAGCAAGGGATATAGACCGACCGGGAGGAGCTGGTACTCGTACGACTATCACCACTGTTGTCTGGCTTGGTCGGTGATTGGGTATTCGATGCTCCGAATTCAGTAATGAACTGTACTTCGCCAGCATTCTCTGGTGAGCAGGAACGAGACGATGAGCTTGAACTAGATCGAGATCTGAAGAAGAATTGAAATGTTTATCGATATGAGACTATACATAGAGGATATTACATGGCCGCGCTGAGATACGAATTTGATCTTGGAGTGTTGAGGTGATATCTTAAATAAAAAACAATAAATGAATGAAGTGTTCATAGAGGATAGCACTTGAGAGTAATTCAACTGATAAACTCATGGTCTTATTTTAAGCCCCGTTTACACTAGCGATTTTTGCGGCGATTTTTGCTGCGATTTTTTCGCGATATTGTCCATAATAAATAATGGTAAATAATTTACTTGTAAAGTTTTTTTCAGGATACCAAGATTTTCCTAGACGAATGTCTCTTTTGAAGGATTTGACAAAAGATTTCATATTTCCGAAAATTGCCACAAAAATCGCCAGTGTAAACGTAGCTTTACGTCTCTAGTGAATTATAGACGGGACCGCCATTAACGTGGTCATCCAAGGCGGCCGCCCTCGATGCGCCGCATTTATTCACGACAATGCGGCGAATTACATTTAGCGCATGTTTATTTTATGCTTGTTATCACTTACAAATGTTATGATATTTAAAGAGCACCCTCCCCTCCCCCCCTTGGACAAACTAAAAGTTTAAAGAGCGCCAAGGCGGTTTATCGAGTAAATACGGCATTGCTTATTACCTGTATGGTTCATAGGTTGGACTTGACCGTCGAGCGTAGCTGTAAACAATAAAACAGTAGTCAAGTTATGAGTGCATTATTCGTTCACCTATTCCTATAGACTTAAGTTCTGAGCCCCAGGAATCTCGAGAAACACAGGGCGGGCTATGTATAAGAAAAAATGGGAGGCTGGAGGAGGAATGATGGTATGCTAATAATACATGGAAGGGTCTATCTGATACTGACAAATGTGTAGGAAGGGAAAACCAAAGCGTATTCGTATTTTGCATTTGTAGCAGGAACAACGTCAATTAGTGAAGGGGAAAGGAGGACCAAGAGGGAGAAAAGGGAGGAGGAAAGAAGGGCGAAAGGGGAGAAGTGAGAAAAATGGCTAGAAGGGGGAGAAAGGGGAGAAGTGAGAAAAATGGCTAGAAGGGGGAGAAAGGGGAGAAGTGAGAAAAATGGCTAGAAGGGGGAGAAAGGGGAGAAGTGAGAAAAATGACGAAAAGGATGGAAATGGGAAAAAGGGGAGAAGAGGGCCAAGAGGGAAAGAAGGGAGAAATAGGAGTAGGGAAGAATATATTCAAACCTTGGAGGTGAGTTCTGGACACGTTGATTACGTTGTCTTTCACGTATCGATCGTCTGTCCCTGCGTGACCGTCGGCCCTGTATCATAAATGAGCAACAAGTAAATACATACGGCAATTTAATTACAGAGTAATTTGCATAAGTACTTGACCCACACAACAGCCATAGTTCAAGACATATAGGTCTATTTGGCTTCCGTCAAATTAAATATCTAATGGTCTGTCAGTAGATGTCTGTTGGTCACGCAATACATGTATAAATGGAACAGGGGCACAAATACATACCCCCATCAAAGCTCTTTCTTCTTCTTGTTCTCGGATCCTTTTTTGTTCTTCAGCTTCAACTTTATCAACCTTTAGTTTCCTAAAGCAATGTAACGATATCATTTAAACACAAAGTTAGGCAAGAATACGAAGGAGAACGAATATAATTCTTCCAGACAATGGGTATCATAGTGAGGATTAAAAGGTACCCAAATCCACCAAGTTACGGTGACCCTAGATCTTGGATAAGTCATTTTAACCATCTCCCAGTTGGCTCAATTCATTTGGGACCAAACTATTGTGCGAGAGGTCAGGTGCAAGCCTTGGCCAGACCAACACTTCTAGGGTCTTAAAATATATGAGCAGAAAGTGCTGCCTTTGCTCTAGAAACATCTGCAAATGGTTAAATGTTCGCTGTGGCTCGGATGACCATGTAAAATGGTGGTCCAGTCTCAGTTTTACAAATTTATCAGTGCTAAATTGGCACTATACTAAAGGTTGTGGTGGTAGGACTAGTACACACCTGCAGTATTGTGCTGGAGCCATGCCATAATTCATAGCAAGAGAATCTAAATCTTTTATCTGGAAACAAAAACAACAGGTTATCAATGAAATTGTGTTGAACCCCTTAAAAGACCTCTTGGTTGATGTAAGTCAGGGCACAAGTAATTCACAGATTGAACCCTGAAACAACCTCTGGGCTAATCTAAGTCAAGGCATTGCTAACTCACAGATAGAACCCTGAAACAACCTCTGGGCTGATCTAAGTCAGGGCATAGCTAACTCATAGATCAAAGCCTAAAATAACCTCTGTACTGATCTAAGTCAGGGCAGGACTAACACACACAGCACACCAATGAAACAACCTCTAGGCAGGTCAAATTCAGGGCAAGGATCACAAATCAAACCCTGAAACAACCTCTGGTTTGATCTATGTCAGGGCATGGCTAACTTACAGATCAAACCCTGAATGTGGATTATAACCACTTGTGGGCTGATCTAGTCAGGGCATGCCTTACTGAAATATTCAATTTGGCAAGTTGGGTTTAATCCTATTCACAGTTCTTCAGTTCTTTTACACATACTTCTTGCTTCGTCAGCTCATCCACATCTACTGTCACATCTAGAAAAAGTCAAAATGTATTGATCATATTACTGCTTTTGCTCTCAACAAAATGATACTTATTTCTACTGCTACTGTTCTGACTCACTAACCAGCACCAGTTGAATAAAATCTAAGATAAAATTGGCCTTACATAGCCAATCAAGAGAAAGCAAAATTATTATCATATTGACCTCAGCCAATCACAGTCACTCATTCCCACGGTTGCTGATAACATTTTTCAAATAATTAGGTTTCATTGCTTGCTCCTGATTGGTTCAGGTTTGACTTATCTTTAATTCCTATTTTTTCTCTCTATGCCATGATTAGTTAACTTTGATCACGTGGTCCTGTTAGCGTGTTCGCAAAGTAAACAAAGAAATAATACTCTAGGGAATGGCACTTGGACTTAACTAGGAAAGTATCACACCCAAGCTAAAAAAGGATCTAATATATTGCTACTTAATGTGACATAAGACTTTGCTACATGTATTCATGTGCCGACTAGAGATTGATTGACTGGTGACACAAAGCAACTTGTAACAAGCATTTGTGAAAATGGTTGGCATATTAACACCACTTTGTTGGTAAACATGAAATTTCACTATTGTTCTTCTTGTTTCTTGGTATACAAGTTTTGTTAATAAGCACAGGTCTTCTCTCATATCTTAAACATACCTATGTCACTGGGAATGCTTTCACTGTCACTTTCACTGTCATCACTATCTCCTTCTTCGGCTGTTCCTGATGCAGCAGGGCTGTCGTCATATGTGTACCCAATAGATGCCTTTGCAATACTTCTATATTCACACACAAACACAATACTAATTTTAGTACCCATTCATAATTGAACTGCTGCTTAGGTCAATGTGCAAGAGCATTGGGTTGTTGTGTGTGAGGTGGTGGTTTGAGTTCTTGCCGGAGAAGACTAGCACTTAGGGTTTTAAAAATAATAGCTGAGGAAAAGGTGCTGCCCTTGTAATTACATCTGCAAATGGTTAGACCTGCACATAGCTTGGATGACCATTCTAATGGCGGCCCTATCCCTAACCAACTATAGACATCAAAAAAGGACTACAAGTTTATCAGACAAGTATTGCATATTTCTCTCATTTCAGACCACATGTCATTCCCTAGAGTATCATTTCTTTGTTTAATGGTTGTACATGAGAAGTTACCTAAATATAGATACAACTCAAACAAAGAATCATAATTTATCCTCCAGAGAAGACATATAGTCTGAAATGGGAAACCGGCCATTACACTGAGAGGTCTATTCTCTCCCAGTTCACTAATAAAAAAACACACATGATCATAAAAAATCACAAAAGAAAGAGTAAAAAAAAAGAGAGAGAGAGAGAGAGAGAGAGCTGAGAAAAAAGCAAAAAATTTAAAAAAAAATGAAGCACATCTACCCACTTTTCTTTCTTGTCTTTGTCTTTGTTTTCATCCTTTTTAGGAAACATTTCTTCCACTTCTAGCTGCTGCATGTACTCCTCTTCTGATGCTAGAGGATAAAATGCAAAATGCTTTATGGTGTATGCCTCATCATATATAGTAGTTTTCAATATTATATGAACTCAGTAGAAGCAAGCTGCAGAATGAAATTTGCTTTTCCACTAACAACATTAGGGACTGGTCATTATTTAAAGAGGGGAGGGGGAATGGTTAAAATAGTGGGTGGGCCTTCAATTTTTGGGCAGGGAAGAAGGGGGGTAGGACAAATTGTGCCTCCTGAAACTATGGGGGTGGGGGTTGGGGGGGAAGAGCAAAAAAAAAACTAAACATGGCATATGCACAATAAAAAACAAATAATGACTGGTCCCTGATCACAATATTTTTGCCTGGCGGCAGTGAAAAACCCAAGTTATAACAGACAACCTGAATTACTATGTTCATAGGTTTAATATCGAAAATTGCAGTCTGTTATTAATTTAAAAAGTCTTACAATTAAACTATCATCACGATGTTATTTATGTATAAAAACAATATACTAGGCCTGGTGGGGGGGTTGATTTGAGAATGATATCACACACATGTCCATCTGAGTTGATTCCTGACAACTTGATGTGATTTTTTGGAGGGACCCTTAAGCTTTGATCTATTTTCATCTGCATATTGGATGGTGTGTCTGTCATGTACCACTCGTCATCAATCAATACAACATCTACCAATCACAACAAAGATGAACCCAGAATTGGTATGTAACAGACACACCCCCCAGTCTACATTGTTGCCTGATTATGTGTCTTATTGTCCTCCTATTGACGATAAATTGCGTCGTCACATTGTCAAAGTAATGTGGATCCACGAGGCGTAGCCAAATATACTTGTGTGTATGTAATATTATCAATAATATTAATTTTTATACCTCCACTGTGATCTATCATGACCAGAGTCCTATATCTTTCATAATTTAAACGATTTTGTTCAGGATCTGTTTCCATCAGAGGGCTAGAAGAAGGTCAAATACTGGTTTTAATACTTCAATATGATAAACATAATTACACTGTACAATTATATTAATATTTATGAAGGAATACAATTTCTGACTTCATGGCCATTGCTTAAGAATGCAATTCACACATGAATATATACATCTTCATTTGTTGAGAATTTCTGATCTCACTCATGCGCTGAGCTCACTGGTAAGATAATTATCACCTCAGCACTCAAGAAAACTGTATCTCCACACAGCCAAGTATTATCCTTAATAGTGTATTATGCTTACCCTGCAATCACCTCTTCTGATGAATTTTCATTAATGATATCAAGATGAGCACGACCATCAAACCTGTTCATAAAAAAATTTTGTGCCTAAATATATTAATAGGCAAAGGTAAAATAGTAACATAAATGTTATAAACTAAACACCTGTTTAAATGAAAACATACATGTAATCTTTCTTTTTTTAAAGAAAAAAGTAAGTACAGTGTTAATGGTTGGTTTCCACTTTGGCCCACTTATACTCACACCTACTTCCACTGCATTCAATATTCAATGCACACAACGCTAAACTCACATGCTGGTTTTTAGGGAGGAAACCGGAGAACCCGGAGAAAACCCTCGTAGCATAGGAGAGAACAACACATCAAACAAACTCAATTCACATATGGTGTCCACAGGGCTTGAACAAGTGACCTAAACCTTTGGATCCACAGCAAACCTACAGTACATAATTTGGCATAAATCATAAAACCTTAGTCATCAACAAGAGAGATAATGATTACCTGTCAATCATGTTATCAGCATGTCCTTGCCAAGGCATCCTAAATAAAGTAAATAATTTAGTTAATTTCAGGCGGAGATAATTATTCCTTCCTGGACCATGAACATTGAATTAGACTATGAGCTACTCAATGTGTTCAAGTCATAAACCTTGTGAAAAAGGAGTGAAAGACTGGGAACAAGCACTCACTGCCAATTAACAAAATGACAGCATTTTTTTTTTGTGTGTCAGTCCTTTTATTGATGATAAATTGCAATTTAGCTCTCTTGCCCTTATGGTCTACGAGTCAATAGCCCATTCATCCTAAATAATGGGCTATTGACTTGTAGAACATGAGTGCAGTGAACATGACTGAATTCACAGTGATTCCCTGCATTGTGATTGGTTGCGTTATGTCATACAGGTCCACATCAGCCTTCGGTTGCCGATGCATTTATTGTTATCTGCAATATCTTTAATATTAACCTGCTTTATCAAATAAAGGATTGATTGATTGATTGATTGTATGTCTGCCATATTCCATTTGTCTTGCATGTACATAATTATGAAATTTACAGGTACTCTGTACATGTAGTGGTACTTACATCACAGAGCTGTGCTCTGCTGCTGTTACCACTTGGTGATCAATGTGGATTTTACATTTGTGTCCATAAAGTCTCAACAACTGCACTGGATCTTGTTTCTATTAAGCAAATTTAGTAAGATAGTTAGTTTACCTATCTTCTTGTGACAGATTGTTATAGGTTAATTGACATTAGAACTTCTATGTTCAATCATAAAGTCATTCCCATGTAGCTTTTCAAAGTTCCTTTAAAAACTTCAACCTTGAAATTCATACATATTATGTAGTATTTGCTCTGAGACAATATCTGGGTCGATCAAAGTCAGGGCATGGCTCACTGATCCAACCCTCAAACAACATCTGGGCTAATACATGTGCATTGTAAGTCGGGAGCGGATCAATGCCAGGCACACTAAATCACTTGCCTCTGAAAAACTTTAGGCCTGTGTGTATCTTTCTTATATTTTTATACTTTTATATCAAATGGAACATATTTTAATAGCAATGAAAAATGTGGTAATATCATAAATGCACTCATAAGCAGACTTATGCACTTGGAAAATCAGCCCAGAAATTATTTTGAACAAGGTATCATTGAATAAGATTTGAAGGTTGAGTGGGTACTTCAAAGGAAATCAAGCTTCAATCCTTAAGTAAGTAATGATCTTTGATCAACAACAAATGAATAATACAAGAAGATTTAAGCTTGAACATTAACTTCCATTGATTTCAATTCTTACACAAATTTTATAAATAACCAAATACTACCCAAAAAAAAACAAGAATATCTCACCATTCTGCTGTAAAAAGCTCGTCTTCTCTCAGCTCTTTTCTTGAAGTTCACCATCATACCTCGAATCTGCTTCTCAACTCGTCTCGCCTCGTGCCACATTTTATCTCAAAAACTTGCCAAAAAACAACGATTTCTATCCAAATATAAGCTTAACTACACACCAAAGAAAATATATTCTTAAAATAGTTTAAATATAGTGATCTTTAGTGTAATTTTTGGTGGAGTTTTTTTGGACATACTGTACAAGCCTTGCCACATTATTAATACGATAATGTTTGGATCCAGGCTCTTACTGAATAAATTGAAACGTAGTGGGAGGGGGTCGGGGAAGATATTCTCCCAGAGTCCTCAGCGCACAATCTGATGAAAAAATATTCTCTCACACAAATTTTTTCATTAGATAAAAAAAACGTAGTTGGCCGTATATTTGGGAAATGTTCACAGAAAATTAAATATGTTATTTCAATAGTTTGCATATATTATGTCAATTGGGCTACCTGTGGATTTATCATCGGGATCCGTCAAAATGACTGAATTATACGCAAGAGATCTCGAAACGTCAAATTTAATCATGCATTATGCACAAGAACCATAAAATTCCAAACGTATCTTTATTAATAATGTCAGACTCACGCGAAAGCCTAAAAAAGAAGTATTTGGATTATATTTTATCAGTTGGGCTGCCTGTGGATTTAGTTTGTGTTTGGTTCGAGCCAGCTCGTGCCAGGTTCGTGTCGGTTCAAACCTGTTCGAGCCAGTTCGTGCCAGGTTCGTGTAAATCGTAACGTGATCCCGCATTTCGTTCCAAAGATCATCCGTAATCTGCGAGGCTGTACTTCCTTCTCGAGGATGGAACCATGGCAATACAGCGCCCTGCAAACACAGTTTTCCTCTCTTCTGCAGTTACTAAGCAGCAGTTCACAAAACTCAAGGTAATTTAGAGGATATTTTCACGCTCTCTGTTACATCAGTGAGAACAGATCGTGTGGTTTTGTCCGCCTCGTTGAATCTCGAAGTCAACGATCAGATCACGTAGCGAGATTCCCTGAAGCTCGTTTCCCGAATATCGTGACTGGATTCCTGTCGTGTCCATGCATACTTGAATTTTGAATAGCTATTTGAAAAGATATGTAGTAATCTACACATGTAGAGCATTTTTTAGCCGTTAGAAAAGCACAGGACTGCAACAACTTGCCTCATAACGGGTAAACATACCTATTTTGAGCTGTTGAATCGGGGGCGCGCTTTAGCGGTAAACAAACCAACAAAAGTTTACCCAAGTTTGATTAATTTGCATTATTTTTCAATTTACGCATAACTTTTGTGTTTTATAAAGGAAATTTTTTTATTAAAAGTGGGTGATGAGCTCGGAGAGAGTTTGGGAAGCGGGCCGGGGTGGGGATTGAGAATGGGCTCAAGGGGTAGGCCGTGAGCGTAAACGACAGGGTAGCGTAAATGATCTTAAATATATATATATAGTAAAGATTGGATTAAAGACGAGACATGTTCACTGTAACTCCGAGTTTCGTGCTTACGCACTCATCAGACAGACTTTAATTAAAGTCTGTCTGATGAGTGCGTAAGCACGAAACTCGGAGTTACAGTGAACATGTCTCGTCTTTAATCCAATCTTTACTATATATATCTATTGCTCTGCATCCCCACGCATCGAGCACTGTTTCAACAGTATAGACCACATTACATACTTTGTGATCTTAAATATATATATATAGGCTATAATTTCTAAAGAGCTCAATCTTCCCTCCTTTTAAATTGAAACAAAAGGGATTTCCCCAAGTCTCTGGCAGTTTATTGAGCTGCTGTAAAAATGACAAAGTTCTGGGGTCTCGACCAGTCACTTGATCAGTCATTAAAAAGCTTTTACTTTTAAGGACAAATTACAAAGGGCAATGTTTTTTGCAACCTGCAATGCAATGCTGACCAAAGCAGAGTATAAAGGCACTGAAATATGAGACACAAAAACGTCTAACTTGGACGTTTTTGTGTCTCGTATTTCAGCATCTTAATTGTGAGTTTTTGGACATTTTTGTGTCTCGTATTTCAGCGTCTTAATTGTGAGTTGCAAGTGAGTAATATTAGATATATGCAACTCTACTTTGCAACTTGCAATGCAATGCTTTCTTTGTCTGCAATAAAACCAGATAAAATTAAGTCAGCAGAGATTTGGAACTGAACTGAATTCTGATTGGTCAACTGTGACAGGGATTGCATTGTAGGTTGTAGGATAGATGTTACGCACTGCAACTTGTTTCACAACATTGCAAAAAGTAGAAGCTTGTTCAACTTTTTCTGCAACTGTAAACATTGCATTGCAAGTTGCAGAAGACATTGTTATGAGTATGATCTCTTGGCCATGTAATTTCCTGCATTGTTAATGTTATATTGCAGAGTAAATACCACAGCCAAAGATAATTCCACCAATGGTCAAGCAATGAATATTGATTGCTATAATGATAAGGCTCTATGCAAAACTGGTACCAAGCGTAAACTATCTGACAGTGATGACCAGGACAATATTGTGAGTCACTACAATACGAATACCTAATCTATAGTGAAAGATAATATAGGTAAGTTGTAGTGCTTTGGAACGAGGTTATTCCAGGCGAAAGCCCTTGGAATTAAATTCGGAAAAATTAATTTCCGACCTCGCTGGGAGGTCGGAAATTAATTTTTCCGAATTTAATTCCAAGGGCTTTCGCCCGGAATAACCTCGTTCCCAAGCACTACAACTTACCTATATTATCTTCTACTATTTCATTAGTGCCACGCGGTCCACATACTCTAATCTATAGTGAGAGTATTTACCTATTACCTTATTCATTGGGCTGCCTGTGGTTTTGTTTAAAAGGGAAAACACCCTACCACACCCAATTCCACTTTTTTTTAATCACAATAGAATCAAACAAATGGCCTTTCCGTGAGTTCTCTCTTTCAGTAATAATGATGGTTCTTCACTGCCTGTGGTTTTTGTTTAAAAGGGAAAACACCCTACCACGCACCCAATTCCACTTTTTTTTGTTATCACAATAGAATCAAACAACTGGCATTTCCATGAGTTCTCTCTTTCAGTAATAATAATAATGGTTCTTCAATCTTCATAGCAAAACATAAACTAAGGAAATTTTTTTAAATTGTTTGGGAGTCAAATGTCGAGCTTCACATGAGCCTTATGCATAAAGAATGAATATTATCAGGTCTTCCTTTATGTCATTAGGTTCAGCTCATATGAAGTTCAATGTTTATATTAATGGCCTCACTGCATAGTGATAGAAAAAAACTGTATAAAAAAAATGAAATGAATATTAACAGGGTTGAAACATTGATTAAATTCAAAACATAATTTTTCAATGATGAGAATAAAAAAATTTAAATTTGAAATAAATATACAAATAAAATTAATTATTTGATTAAAACAGTTTTTAATTCATAAAAAAACTATTAAAAAATTCTGTTGATACAGTACATTAATTTTTTGATCATCAATGTAACTTTTTCAGAAAAAAGCATTGATGGAATGACCACAGTCCCTCCTATCAAGAAGTGGAATTCAAGTTTTATACTTGCATAAATATAAGTATTTAGCAGTAGTTTTGTAACTATATTTTTGATAAATATGATGTTTAGAAATAATGCTAGAAGCATGCATTTTGCGACCATCAAAACATCGTCTCTATTTTTGTATAAAAAATATATTTAAATGGTAAACCCTACAATTCAAAACTATTTTTATATTATCTCAATAAACTGACATCATGTTCAATAACTTTGAGCTATACAATAGATTTTGGTTTTCTGCTGCCTTCAAATAATAATAATCAGTCAGTACCTTTAACATATTTAACTGTCAGCAGCTTAAAATATTTTTTGATACCACCCATTTTTGATAAATTTTTTTAATAAATTGGTTACAATTTGTAAATGATTTCTTAAATAATAAATAAACTCTAGTATAAACAAATATATTTAGGTAATTTGTTTTTTTCCCTCTTTAATTGCTCAATGGGGTCTTTGAGACACTGTTATTGGTGTATGTCTCTGTTAGTGGGTAGTCCCTGCCATTTGTCCCATGTAATATTTTTATTCAATCATTTATTTTTTCATTGATCCATCCAGCCATCCGTCCGTCTGTCTGTCCATCCTTCCATCCATCCATTTCATTCATTCATTCATTTTTTGCTCTTTTTTAATTTTTGTTTTTAACATTGGTGAATCTTGTAAGTAAAACAAATAAAAATAAGCAGTTCTTAAGATGGTAGACATATAGCATGAAAAATTGGGGGGGGGAGGGATTGGGAAAATGAAGACAAATGTAGTACTGTACTGTATGTGCAGCATGGGATAAAGAGTTTGCTTGCTATATGCTCATATGGTCTTCAATATTAAACATCTTTAGCTTTGCATCTACATTGCTAAGTTGTCCAGGGAGGGGTTTCTCAAATATATTCCATGCATTTTTGCACAGTAAAATAATTGAACTAGGATATTGGGACCTATGTCACTCCCTACTAAGCCACAACAAGTAGCCCCTCTCTCCCTCCCTCCTTTCTCTCCCACAAATAAATGTGTAATATATAGCCAGAAATACTGGACATTTTGGGCCAGAAGTGATTGAAAATGCAGTGGCATCCAGGTAAAATCAGAGCACCTATTACACTACTCAACATCATGTTTGATCAGTTCTTTACACAACAGTACAGGCACACTTTACACTGTACCTAAAAGAACATTAAGATCTACCCATAATTTTTTGAAGTGGAAAGAAAAATCACAAAAAGGACTAAAAGCAGAGTAAGTACAAGTTTAATGCACCATGAATTGTGTGATACAAGTCAGCAGATTCCAAGCCCCTAATATTAAGCTTATTTTCATTATTTGTTTCATTATTTTGTTGATAGGAACATCAATATTTATGCAAAGGTTGGAGTGAAGCAAGTCATTCTGGAGAACCTTTGCCATGTTTATCTTCAGAACTATCAAGGTGATACTTTGGAAACCTTTAACATTTAATACAACAATGACACAGATCCAGGATGTTGACTGCCTTGGGGGGGAAGGGGGGGGGGGGGGGGGGCTACACCACATCAATGACTGCATATTTGTCACAGGTTTACTGTGGAAATGAATATCATTTGTTTTGGATATTTTCTAATTAGGGGGCTCATAGTTGTCAATTGAGGGGGGGAGCGTTGATTGCAATTGTGGCATAGGGTGTTTGGAAAACCCCTGCTGAAGATTCGCCCAGAGCTACAGGTGTTATGTACTCTTCAGATAACTCTATTTTCTTCACTCATGACAGTTAAAGTAATATGTTTTCTGATTTTAATCTCGTCTTGTCAGGAACTCCGATAACCCAGAAAAACCTGCAGAAGACAAAATTGCTGAAGCAGCACGAGAATTCCTGATAGGAATTAATGCAGCCCTAAAAAGCGAGAGTAGAGAACCTTTTTACATTAACATAAAGCATGATGTATGGCATTATGTTAGTCATGGAAAAGGGACCACATCAAACCACAGAGGCCACATGTTATATGAAAAGGAGGACTTTTCTCGATTGATGCAAGTCTTGTCAAATCATTGGTGGTATTACTTGGATGAACATGGACAAGGTCAAGCAGTGTACTTTCCTGTCAAGATTAAGCCAGTAGTTACATGGGCATCATCACATTTTATTTGGGAGAACAATCAACTCCAAAACGCTCCGAGGATACAAGAAAAGCTTTGTGTTACAATCGTCCGAAGATGTTGTGATGTAAATAATTTATTTAACACCTAAAATTGTTTTTAGATTTAAATATATAAAATGCATTGACCCCTCACACTAAATCCTTACCTAGGATTCAAAACAAGTTGAAAATATTAACATCATAAAAGATTTCAATTTTCAAGAGAAGGAAAGTCTGTTTAATTTTGGCAATTAATAGCTAGAGTTCGATATGAGATTAACATTATTTTAATACATGAGTTTGATTAAGTTTGAAATCATATTGATAACTGTAACCAGATGTGACAAAGCTAAAGTAGAGTTAATAAATTGTTAGTTCTTTTTCTATTTTCATCTATTTTCTCCCAAAATATCGAATCAAGAGCCCTCAAATTTTCCCCACTTATACATTTTTTTTTTTAATTACAAATCCCACTTCCCGTGTCCAAATCTTTTTCTATTTCTTTAAAAACATTTTTCCATTTTAGTTTTTTCTCTATTCCCATTAATCTAAATCCCACTTCTTCTAGGGCAAAAAAAAAAAAAATAGCGAATAAGTCTTATGATTACAGACTCATTAACACAGGTTTGCCTCGATTTTGTGCAGGATATTCAGTGTTCCAATGAATGTCAGTGGAATTTCCAAGTGTTTGTATCATTGAAGTTGTGCATCCTTTACTTTATCGTTGGTACTTGTGAATATTTAATTAAACACTGATACGAGGCTAAGCCTGTGTAAATGAGTCTGTAATCAAGGAACACAGTGGTAATTTGGAACTAGAAAATGGACTGACCCAATACACACCTCATGGACCCTCTAAATGAAACTGGTTAGTAACGTAAACTAAAGGTTTCTGCTTTTCTCATCTGCAATTATATTCACAAGGCCGTAGCCACCATTTGGTCAGTGGTCTAGTTAGATAAAATTGTCCGGTTTTCTTATTTACTTCACAGGTAGCCCAAGCTGGCTATTAGTGTTGATTTTTCGTCAAAATACAGTAAAAAATAAAATTCAAAAAGTCATACGAATAAAGGTCTTACCTTGCGTCTTATGATTTTTTTTTGGGTCTCTGTGAAGTTTCAAGTCATTTGCATCAAGTGTTGAGTTTCATAGTGGAGTATTCCAAGTACTTAAAATAAGGGACTATCAACACTATCCATTTTCAAAGCAACTTTTACCAACTTTTTACCGTTCTCGCGACCAGCAGCCCTGCAAGAGATTTTGACTGTCGTTACAAACGCCTCCTCGTCACAGACATTGAAAAATTCAAATAGAAAAGTTAAGACGTTAACTGAAGTTAAGACTTTAATTGAATTTCCCTGTGTGCGTGTGCTCGTGCATTCACACACTGTTAAATGCGCTTTAAATCCCCGATCTCGCCGCATTAATTCCCCGCCCTGTCCCGAGGGTCGGGAGATGAGTTGAATAGTACATTACTAAGAATCAATGGGAATTTGAAAGCTAGTTTTTTCGGGGAATACTATACAACAATTTTTAAAAGCACTGATAAAAATGAACGTATTTATATTTTAATTCATTTAGCGACCCAAGAAAACCAGTTTCCAGGAGCGCATTGGAGGATATCCAAAACTGGTGCTTGATGTTTATACACAAACAACTGCTTCGTACGTAGCTGATCAAAACAGCTCATTGGTGGGTATTGAAAACACTTAAGCTTAAGACACAGGGTGCAACATTACACGCGCATTGCAGCGTGTGTCTACCCCAGAAACTTGTTGCACGCAACATTGCATGCAGCAAATCTGAAGTTGAATCGAGCTCTAGTCTTGCAACATTGCGCACAACAAATTTCATCGTGTGAACATGGCTGCATTATTGCGTGCAACACTGATTTTGAAATTTCGAACCAATCAGCTTGCGTCAAATTTATAACCGCTGACCAAATTTCTTAGCATAGCGCGCTGACACAAGCGATGTTGCGTGATTTTGTTGCAACGTGGTGTGTCACCCCGTTTCAAATTTGTTGCGTGCAATGTTGCACTGTGTGTGTCCACACCTTTAGATATTTGTCAAAGTCCGCCCCAGTGTAGACCATACAGCTATTCTAAAAAGGTTGGTGAAGGTTTGCATGTTGGTGATGTTGCATGTTGCTCACGGGCCAAGTTTTAAAAGTATTCTATTCATATGTAAATGATATCAGCACAAAAGACAATATACCGGTAAACCGTGACGTTTCGCTGTTAGCAGTGACATAGACCATAGTGCATTTCGGGCATAGCAAAACATGCAACAAAACGTTTACCAATTTTTTTTTTTTTTTTTTTTTTTTTTTCTTTCTGTTTTTGTTTTGTTTTGTTTTTTTTTGTTTTTTTTTGAAAATAAAAAATTTCTAATCTCGTGCTAGCTGCTGCACTTGCGCTTCTACGGTACATACAAAATTTAACCCAAACACAGCGCACCAGATTAATTCTTCCAGTCATAATTCTTGGGCGATTATGGTCACAGTACCGCACAGCGTGTTCGTACCTTGAACATTTCTTAGCCATAAGAAATTCGCTTTACAGCGCGATGTCAGCAACATTGCCAACACATCCACGGTGCAACTAACGATTACAACATTACCAACATCGTATAACCACATACAACGCTCTTGTTTATTCGTTTTCATTTCCTTGCGTTATTGGTGTATCAATATGAGTTTTCGGCCACTTTTCTTTCGTTTTGTAGGCAAAATTAGCCGACCTTGTTTTAGAGAATGCGAGAAGACTTGATAGCATAGAAAATTTACTTACGAAGATGGAAAGAAAAATCAGCATTTTTGGATCAGATTTTATTAACATTGACAAGGATGCAAAGAAACCTGCATTAACGGTAAGAGCAAATATGGCTTGGTTCATGTTGGTCAAATAGTGTTGTGCCTGCAAGAGGTTCATGTTTGGTCCAAGCAAGCGTGGCTTGGTTGGTGAGTGTGCTGCCTGCTAAGCAAGGAGTACATACGGTAGTTCGATCCTTCAGTGAACCCGCATACTTGTTTTAAGGAGCAAGTGTGGCTTGGTTGGTTAGTGTGCTGCCTGCTATATATAGTTTGATCCTCAGTGACCTCACACACCTGTTTTAAGAAGCAAGTGTGGCTTGGTTGGTTAGTGTGCTGCCTGCTAAGCAAGAGGTCCATTGTTTGATCCTCAGTGACCTCACACACTTGTTTTAAGGAGCAAGTGTGGCTTGGTTGGTTAGTGTGCTGCCTGCTAAGCAAGAGGTCCATAGTTTGATCCTCAGTGACCTCACACACTTGTTTTAAGAAGCAAGTGTGGCTTGGTTAGTTAGTGTGTTGCCTGCTAAGCAAGAGGTCCATAGTTTGATCCTCAGTAACCTCACACACTTGTTTTAAGAAGCAAGTGTGGCTTGGTTAGTCAGTATATAGCCTGTTAAATCAAAGGTTTATTCTCATTCACCTAATACCCTTTTTTTTAAAGGTTGAAGTAAAGCCCTCTTCTTCCTTCGAGTCCGTCACAACTCCTGCCACACCCTCTACCCCAGGGTCATTTATGTCAGACACTGAAACTACTTTGGGACAAACTGAAAATGCTATTAAATCTCCCATGACAACTGTTGGTTCTCCTCTACGTCTACAGGTAATAGCATAAAATGAATTAAGAATCGAAATATATAAATACGAGATATGAGTTACACCTTCAAATCCATCCATATCCCGAAAGAAATTCTGGACTGATGTAAGTCAGAGTACGGTTAACTCACAGACCGAAAAACCCTGAAACAACCTCTGTGCTGATTAAAATCGGGGCACGGACAAATACTAGTCACAGATCAAACCCTTGAAACAACCTCTGGGCTGACCAAAGTCAGGGCAAGGCTTTACTCACAGATCAAACTCTGAAACAACCTCTGGGCTGATCTAAGTCAGGGCATGGCTAACTCACAGATTGAACCCTGAAACAACCTCTGGGCTGATCTAAGTCAGTGCACGGCTAACTTTGAGATCCCAAACCCTGATCAGCGCACGGTTATAACTCACAGATTGAACCTTTATTCAATACTTGTTTTATGATTATTTACGCAAAATCGAGGCTAAGGCTGTGCAACCGAGGATTCAAATCTGGAATTCATATAATTGTGAATAGTGAATCATTTTCATTGTTTATCCTAGGGAATCCCAATCACTGTGCAATCAAGTCCTGACAATAGTTGGTCAGGCAATCCAGCAATGGTGCAATCCGTAATGCAAGGAGTGGATTCTTCTTCCAAACTAACCAGCCAGGAATCGAGGACTGATTCCCAGACAAAGGGACTGGATATTGATGGGGCATCGAATATTCTGGTTCCGGTGATTTTTGCCTCGGATGATAAACAAGAAGATGTTCGACTGCTGAGGTTGCTTTACAGGATCTATTGAATGGGAATGTAACCAACCCTGAAGGTATGATCGCATATAATTCTCTCTTCAACTTTTCGTCCTCCACAAAACATGACACACTAAATAGTCCTTTTCACGGTTCCTCTGCAATGGTGAATAACTTATAACAATAAACATCAAAACGAGACGAACGGTGAGTGTTGCTGTTGATTTTGAGGCATGATTTTATCCCCACCCGGTTGCTACACAGACGAACGTCTGCGTAAGAGGCTACGAGATGTCCTGACTTCTATCAGCCAAGAAGTTGTTGCAGGGCATCAATAAGATTCCATGTCGCGGGTATTGTCGCGATCAGCGCGTCGCAATGAAGACAGAGATATTAATGCTAATATTAAGACTCGCTACAGCCAACCTCTCTGAGAATCACAGAGTCGACAACGAAGCAAGATTTAAAAAAAGTGAGCGTCGAATTCGCGAGAGGTCCGCGCGTATGATCCTGGTTGGGCTGCCTGTACTTTATTCAGCGTCAGTGAACTAATTACGGAGATACGACTAACTTGCGTAAAGTATAAGTAATGCTTAAAAAATTATTTCAACGCTGTCGTCCTTTTATCGGTTATTTATATTGTCCTTCTTCTGCACAGATAACATACAAGTCTTCCGTGGTAGTTGGTTGGGTGACCGACTAGACCCACACTCCCGCCGTCTGGTATTATGGTGATTTCAAAATCATTCAGCGCGCGGAGGCTTCTGGATCGATCCCGCCAAGCTTTCTTTAAATCTTTTGAAGCGCTGTTTACTAGAGAAGAAATGGCTTCTTCAAACGGCACATGGAGCAAGAGGAAGGGATTTTTTTTCTTAGACCCCATCAAAAAACAGCAATTTGGTAAGCATATGTTCCCTCCTCCCTCAATTTCCCCACTTATCTCTTCTCGTCACTCAGTTACTTAAAGTAAAGTAACCGTCACTGTCCACTTTCATTGCGCTGTCACTGAATTCACTTCCACTTCATTGCCCACGTTCTTACCTCACTTTCACCTTCACTTTACTTCACTCCACTGCAACTTCAAGTAACTCACCACTGAACTTTACCTCCGCTCTCCTCGACTCGACTTTCCTTCCTCCTGATCCTCAACCCATTAAAACAATTTCTTATTGTAGTGATTCTAAGGTAGAAACATTCAACTACAAAATTTCCAACGACCCGCTTTTAACCAACAGAGGCTCCCGCTGGCATTCTTTCAAGCCGCAGACCATTGACAGCCAAATCACGCGCTCCGCGACGCGAATCAAACGAGACCACAAGCAGCGGTGATGGCACCAGTCCAACAAAGAAGGACCATTAGCGCAGTAGTAACCAGCTCTAAGACAACAGAATCAAGGAAGAAACTTCTTCTATGGCTTAATGAAACCCAGACGGAGGCATCGACTGTCCTTCGCAAGGTGAGTGAAGTTATCAACGGTGTCACTGAGTAACGGAGACACGAGGGAACATCGGAAAGAGTGGCCATGTTCAACACGCAGTAATCGGCCCAAACCCCTCGTGCGTATGGGAATAGTACAAACGTTAATAGGTGGATCCAAGAAAAACATTTTAGATAAAGACAAATTGCCCACTTTCTTTGTTTGACTTTAGGGCCCATTAGCTGATAGCCATTCCCAATATCGTGGAGTGCCACGAAACAAAGCCTCCAATCGAGTGTCGGACCGCTATAAAATACAGTATAATGTATTGGAAACACAGGCCCAAGTCAACCTCGCCTTGTACACCATTTGTCTCTAGCGGTCCACTCAAAAGCGAATTTGGGAAAGGCTATTAGAACTTGTGAATTTAGGAAAAAACTATTTTATAGCGCCGTTACCACATATATTCCCAACAGGTCCGTGGCCATAAGAAATCCCTTAGGTCTGGCCGCAAACTGCTCCATTTTCGACTCACGGCAACGTGCATATATTAAAATAAAGTTCTTTGTGAGTTGGCATACACTCCAGAAAGACAAGTTCCCATAATTCTACACTGTCATTCGCATACACCTATTTCAAAACCATCGGTTGGATATCTGAAATCTGAATATGGAGACCGATGGAATGGGGGGACTGGGTGCTTTTCTCGTTACAAAATCAAACATTACCCAGACGTGCGGCCGACGCAGGTAGCGCGCAACCATTGTAGTATATCAAGATATTGCTTTTTCTGAGACAATACTAATGCAAATACCCACAAAAAAAATTCACGCTTTACAACCACAATTCCTTCGAGCTCTCAGATATTCAGGCATCTCGACCGACCAACGTTTGAAAACGGTGAAACACCTTCCAAAAAACACGTGTCCTCGCCAAAGGCGACCAGGCGGACCTAGGTCCCATTCGACCTGGAAATGGTTTTGCTGTAATATAAGAACATCGAACGGTTTCCAACATAAGTCCCATACTCTTGATGAGAATAAAGGGAAGCAGGAAAGACAGTCATTCCTAAGCTATTTTGGATCTTGTAATGACCATACCTATCGCTTTGTCTACGCCGAGTGCCTACCTCCGCATTTGGTCAATTGCCCAATGTGACAAGTCTTTCGTAATTAGGTGTATTCTGTCAGCGCACCCGAACCAACTAAATTACATTATTTACCACGCGGTCTAACATTTCTATCCCGGTTCTATTTACGTCAATTCCTGCGCTCTGGATTGGTCTGAGCCACGTGATCGATTAGGGATAGACCACCAGTATAACCAATAATAAAGTGCCGGTTCTTTGACAAAAAAACACAAACGGAAAACTAACATTCTTTCAGCCGTAATTTCCCACATTGATATGACGTTTGACCTAAAGGAGTAGGCAATTACGAAAACAACATTGACGTCTCCGCATCAGGCCCACGACTGTAAAAACATTCGGGCTGCTGCGGCTTTCTAAGGGTCAATTAGAAGCTTCAGATGCACGTGTCGTGATCGAAGAACTCCGTGAATGATTCACACGAATATGCTAATGCTGCTCCTAACGTGCATTGAAACAACCTACAGTCTTATATTTTAATAAAAAAAACGAAATAATATCTGAAAGGGGTGTATGACAAGATTAGCTACCGAAAAGTGAGTTGTGATGGTGTTGGAGTGGGAATCCTAGTTTGAAAAGGTAGACAGAAACGCGTACGTACGTCCGGTTACAAGTCGCCTCATTCCCGCGCGTCCAGTCCGGAAACCCGACTCGACTTAGTCTGGAGGGAAATATGAGGGACTGTTCGCATCTAGTACGTACGTTCCTTAGATCTTGGGCTGGT
>WHPX01000026.1:0-164611 GCA_011057435.1 Actinia equina
CGCGCAGCCGGAATAACAGGGAAGCGAAGCACAGGAGGGGGGCCCGGCGGGGAGTGGAGGGAAGAGGTAATGGGGCCCCGAGAGAGTGAACGCGGAAGAGGTAACGGAGACAGACCGGTGGAGCACATGGCCCAGTTACAGTCGTCAGACCTAGTCCATCACAGTACGACCAGGAGTGCAGTTGAAGCAATCACTAGGTGCTTTACCCAAAGAGATATTACGGAAGGTTCCATTAGGACATAACTCTGGTTTATCACTGCCTGTAACACAATACGCTCCTGGGGACATTCAATCCAATCTGATCTAGATGCAGCACTCGGGCAATAGTAGCCCTCTTGACAAGGGCCCGAAGTGGTGGTCATGTTGTACTCGCCACAGTACATCCCAGCTGTACAGTTTCTACATTGGTAAACTGTGGCCCTCTTCGTGAGGTTACTGAATGTTCCTGGAGGGCATTTCTTTGGTTCAGCAGTGCCTTTTTCACAGTAAAATCCTGCAGGGCATGGTCCGGCATCTGTGTAGTTAAACGTTCCAGGCGGACAAAACGTTGCATTTGTTGACAGACCTTCAGGTGTTGAGACAGTTGCTCCACTACGACAATAATATCCTAGAGAAGATACACAAAATCCATATAATAACTATCTTAGCTTTGTGTGACAGTCAAGATAATAAATATTATGGGAATATATCTATTATGGTTTTAGTCGTGTTGTTGGTAATGGTTAACCTAAAATGAACCTATTGTTTTGCAGCTTATTAAAGATGTACAAGCAATACAACGTTGTATATAATACATTATGATGATACTGCGATTTGCGGAAATTCCAACAACACACACAGTTTAACTAGGATCGTAATCAATTCATTTTTTGTGATCATATGGCAAATTAAACCGTCTTTTTCCAATTACAAGTATGAATTAAAAACTAAAACTGGCTGCTGTCTTAAATGAATAATACAAATACAGATGAATCCAGTCCTAGGGAGATGTCTAAGTATGTCAGTAACACTGTGTTACATTATCTAATAATAATAACCAACGAACTAGTGTCTATATATTTAAGATTAAGATGTTTGTCTTACGTACCTGGATCGCATTTCTTAGTGTAGGTTGTTTGTCCTTTTTCATCGCAGTAATAACCTCCTGGACATGGGCTACATTCATTAACCATTGAAATACCCTTCGTATTACTAAAAGTGCCCAAGGGGCAAGCAAATTCGAATCCAAACGTGTACCATTGGGGCAGTAGTAGCCAGCAGGACATGTGCTGTTCTGGTATAGGACCACAGGCGCCATACGATTGTCGCAATAGTAGCCTGAAGGACAAAACCTAAGATGATAATAATAATAATAAAACGGCTTACACATTGTCCACAAACAAATCGTGTAATCAATTGATTTTTACCTTACAAGTTGGACGTCCTTTCTCATCTTGATAATAACCTGACTTGCAGCGTAAGGGTTCCGGAGAACCCTTAGGGCAGTAATGACCATGAGGGCATGTAAAGTTTGCAGGATTTCCTTCACTTTGTTTTGGAGGGCAATAAAACCCTGCGTAACACTCGGCAGTGGGCTCATGCTTTCCCCATCCTTCACAGTACCAGCCCTTGGTACAATCTGCGCAGTCATTTAAAACTTTGTTCTGAGTGGTATTTGCGAAGGTTCCTGGAGGGCACTTGGTAAAAGTATTGCTTCCTTTAGGACAGTAGGATCCTTTGGGACATTCATTTCCAGTTATTCCGTCGGTTGGAGAAGAGGAAATAGCGCTTCCAATGCAATAGTATCCAGCTGAGCAGTTATCAGACGGAGCAGGTAATCCTGTTGTACCACAGTAAGAGCCAGGCGTACATGCTTGTGGAATAGGGCTCTGTCTTGGACAGAATGTACCTGGTTGGCAAAGACCTCCACCATCGCTTAAGCGAGCTGGTCTTGATGCAATGGAGGCGTTTTCTACAATAATATCCTGGATCACAGGGGCCAGCAACATCAGCAAGACCTTAATTGACAAAGAAAACGAGATTCCAACAATTTAAAATAACATATCAATTTAGAATCATTACAGAAATCAGTATGTTAATTGTTTGTTAAACTTGTAAAACGATGCGAAATGTCTTGGAACCTTCATACAAGAACAGGAGATTCTGAAATCAGATATGGCAAAGAAATTAAGTTACCTTGTATATCACAGAAGAATCCTGGGGTACATGGTGTGCAATCAGACTTCTGACTCCTCCCAGTTAAATTGTTGAACGTCCCAGGCTGACATGCGAAGGTAGTCCCCGCATAACTATTTTTTGGACAGTAATATCCTGCAGGGCAAATCTCAGGACTTGTGGTATTACCAGAACAGTAGTATCCAGCCGGACATTCAAGACAATCCTTTTGTCCCGTAGCATTTTGATAGGAGCCTTTAGGGCAGGCTTGCGGCCATGGAGATCCAGAAGGACACTTGTAGCCCGCGGAACATCTTCCTCCATACGGAGAACTTGGACGGCTGGTATATGATCCCTCAAGGCAGTAGAACCCATCGTCACAGGGCCCCGTTACATCACTTTGATTTCCAGAAGCACAAAAACTGCCTGCCTTACATTTGGTACATTTACTAGCAGAAGTGATCATCATTTGACCATTTGGGGCATAACCGCCAGGTTGACAGGGCTGGGGATCAATTGTATCGGCTTCACAATACCATCCCCCGATAGGACAACGCCCAAACCATTTAGGAGTGTGAACAGTGTCATCGCTAGGACCCGATCTTGTTGCTCTTCGTCGACAGAAATAACCTGCATCGCAAATGCCCGTGTAGTTCGTGTTTGCAGTTCCTTGACAATATTTTCCTCCTGGGCAATCCTCACACTCTGATTCAAGTGATAATCCTGTTCTTGAGCCGAATGTTCCCTCAGGGCAGGCTTGCTTTATCCCTTTAGCTGTTGGGTCGTTGCCAATAAGACAATAATAACCCTGAGGACAAGGAGCTGGATCAATAGTCCCACCTACGCACTCAAAACTCGCTGGACAAATTAAGCAGCTAGACAGTCCCGTAAAATTGGCGAAATATCCTACATAGTTAAGAAAACAGGAAACAAAAAAGCGTATTATAATTAATAATGAATATAATTATAATCAATAATCCTTTCAAAGTAATAAAATACCTGGTTCGCAAGGTTTAACTTGCCGACCATCAGGACAATAATGCCCTTTAGGACATGGACCTCCTGTTGATCCATTGTTAGGTGTAGAAGTGGTCGCTCCTCGGGCGCAGTAGTATCCAGCTTCGCATCTACCTGTCCTTTCTGTCTGACCAGTAGCATTACAATACCATCCTTCGTCACATAGATCACAGCCACTGAGTTCGTCTGTTCGTCCAGCGAAGGGACTAAAAACAATATCGAGTTAATGCCAAACAGCTTACCACCGATAAGTGCTTTAGCTAATCAGGAACTTAGGCGATATTTTTTGTTGTTGAAATTTGAGGAACAATTGTGTTTTCCTAACGTTAGAAAAACATTCTGAAATGGCTGCTCTGTACTCAGTCATAACCTGACGATATGAGAGATTAATGCGTGTACTATTCAGCCATTTGATTTTCGATGGCCGTCCTTGATGAGCCAACAATGTGTTTCTTAACGTTACAAAAGCATTCTGAAATGCTTGTTTTGTACAAGGATTTTTCACATTCCAAAAAGAAAGAAATGAAAAACTAGTTATTAACTGTTGGAATGCGAAAATAATGCGTGGACCATTTAACCATTTCTATGGCCTTCCCTTTTTACAGCATTTTAGTACTCAAAACTTTAAACTTTGAACCTTGTTACACATTATATGAGTTGGAAAACCTTAAGAGTCGTCCATCTATCTTTGACAAATAATACGTTGTCCATAGAAACAGTATAAATATTGTATTAAATATTATATTAAATATGCAATTTTATAAGGCCGAGAGATTCTTACTTTTTTGTTCCTGCTGGACACGGCCGCTCGTAAGTAGTTCCTTTAGGACAATAATGGCCTGCTTTACAGACTCTTCCCCATTCTAACACACCCTTCTCGAAGGTTGGGTTACCTCTGGTGGCACCTCCAAAACAAATATGCCCAGCGTCGCAATCCGCTAAAAACAATGAAACCGTGTGTTAAAGTTTAATTCAGATGTTAAAGATATTGGAAGACTAGATTTGGTATGAATGTTAAACGTGATTGACGACCATCTGCTAAATACATGCGCAATAGAACACTGATTATCCAGTCACAATAATTGGCCAAGGCACGACAGGTACTTAACGAGAATTTTTAATACGGTACCCTTTTAAATATAACGCAATGAATTTATTTTATTTTACCTGTTGGGTAGGTCTGGGCTGTTGGATTACAATATTTTCCTGGCGGACAACTTTTACAGCTGGAGTTGGAAGATTCTCTAGTGTAATTGCTGTATGTCCCTTCTGGACATGCATTAGCTTTCTCGCTTCCAATTGGACAGTAGAAACCAGCTGGGCATACCATTGCTTCGCTCATGTTCTTAGTTGGACAAAAGTAGCCTTCCGGGCAAGGCAGGCAGTTACTTTTGCCTTCGTGTGGTTGGTATGTTCCAGGCAAACAGGGCTGTTTGTCCGATGCTCCATCTGGGGTGAAATATCCTTTTGGAGTAAGAGTTTCATTTGGACTACGCGATCCTGCAGGGCAGTAGTACCCACGGTTACATGGCCTTCCGGTTTGGTAAGCTCTTTCTTTGAACAGTAATACCCAGGGTCACAAACTTGGCAATCCTGGTTGTTTGTTGCACCGGCACTTTTACTATAGGTCCCTGGTTTGCATGACTGATACTCGTAGGAGCCAGTCACGCAGAAAGTTCCTTCGGGGCATGGTCGACCAGTTACACCGTCAGTGGGAGTACCAATATATGCGCCCTTGTAGCAGACATAGCCAGGGTCACACTGAGCACGGGGAATGGGTAGACCTTGAGCATCACAGTACCTAAACAAACAACGAACAAAAGATTTGACAAATAATATGAAGCCAAAGAAATCAAGAACTGATTGCACTCACCATCCAGGAGTACAAGCAGTACAGTTTTCGATATAATGAATGCCACTGCGATTATTGAAAGTCCCAACTGGACATGGCTGTGGATCTCCTGAAGCGGGAGGACAATAAAACCCAAGGGGACAAACTTTTGGGTTTACTGTTCCCTCGGGGCAGTAATTTCCAACGGTACATGAAGAGCAATCCGAGACGTTACGCCCACCAGACTGTGTTCTATAAGTTCCTTTAGGACAAGGAATTTGCCGAGGGCCGTAAGAACCAATACGAAGACTTGAAACCTCATTGGTAATATTTGTCGGACAATAAAAACCTGGGTCACACACTCCTGTAGGATTAATGGATTTTTCCCGACAGTATTTTCCAGCTGTACACATGATGCAATCAAGAACTGTGCCTTTTCCTTCTTGTGGGTTATATGTGCCAACGGGACAAGGTATTTCCACTTCAGTTCCTGTACATTTGTTTATGAATCACATTAAGAAGAAATGCATAGCAATGTAGAAAAAGTAAGAATTAATATAGATCATTTGAAGGAATATATGGGAATGGCCACAGTAGATCCCATGTTTTCCATCTTCGGACCATATGCAATTTCCATAGCATTAATTAAAAAGTAATTATCGAGACAATGAATCGTGTTCCTAAATAATATGATACGTGGTATAAAAATTGAAAAAATATTGTCTAAAAATGGGAAAACATTACTTACAAGATATGGAAATATTTTACTTAGAGGGATGTTGCGGATTAAAAATCTAATAATTAGTTGGTTTCTCTTGGGTTGGGCTGCAGCTATAATTCTTATATAATCAGAAATGAGAAATGCATATAAAAAAGTTTCTATTTAGTGTATATAAAGTTAATGTTACCTTGTGGACAGTAGTGAGCCGTACTACAGGGTGTGGCTTCGCTGACATTTTTGAGCCCTCCCTTGCAGTACTTCCCTTCCGGACACTGCATAGTTGTATTCATCTGCGTTTCCGTCGTCGTTTCACTGTCGCAGTATCGGCCTGGCAGGCAGGTTTTACATACTGATTGCCCTGGCTTGGTGAAAAATCCTTTACCACATGGACTGGGAGTTACTGTGGCGTTCAGACAGTAGTGACCTGCCAGACATGGCAAGCAATCGTCCTGATAACCTGCAGACTTTCCATAAGTTGTGGAAGCCGTGGTGTTATATCCATAAGGCATATAAGTTCCTGAAAAGAAAGAAGTTTGACATCGGTCAAAAGAGCTTACTCAGCTTTTAGTCTCTTCTACATTACCGTTTATGATATTTCTAAATAACTGTTACTGACTGTTCCTACTTTTTTATTTTTTTAATAATTTGGTAGCAATAAAATGTTAAATAAAGGTAATTGAAAACATAAAATAAAACAAAAACCTTACATTACCATATAGCCTTACCTATTGGGCAATGTTCAGGATGAACGCTTCCTTTTTCACAAAAGTGGCCTTGAGTACAATTCAAGCATTCATCCTGCCGAGCTTTACCATAGTAAGGATTGTAAGTACCATTGTTACATGGCGATTGCACAGCTACTCTAGTGCTTTCTGGACAATAGTACCCTGGTGGACAACTTCCACTGGGTTGGGCTTCTCCACCTAGACAGTAGAATCTTTCAGGGCATTGTGTACACTGTGATGCATCGTAAAGATCCGAGCTGTTAGTGTAAGTACCAGGAGGGCAAGGGAACTTCGTAGGAGATGGAGTTCCTGAGAAAACAATCAATCATTACTTCAGTCATTAAACAAAAGAAACAGCTTATAATAGAGACAGTCAATAATACAACTATCATTTGGGTATAAATTTATCTAAGTTTCAGTTGGTCTTCATATCGAATATTGTGTGCAAGAAGGGGGTTCAGTAGTTAATTGGTTGCTGATTAATTTACCTGCAGGACAATAATGCCCTTGACGGCAAACTTGCCACTTATTGCTGTTATTCAAGCCAGTACCCCAGTCACATGACTTTTTAATCGGACAAGTCAAGCATTCTTCGGCAGCTGTCAATCCAGGGCGATCGCCATATGTCCCAGGAGGACATGGAAATTGGTGGCCAGCAACAGTGCCATTCGGACAGTAATAACCTTCGTAACAAATATCAGTTGCATTGATTTGACCAGCTGATGGACAAAACATTCCTGCAGTGCACGGAATACAATTTAAGACAAAACCTATTTTCCAGTATGGGTTGTATGTCCCCTGAGGGCAGGGTATGGGACGTATCGCTGGCTCCGTAGACGTTCCTTCCGGACAATAGCTGCCAGGTGGACAATCCTTACATTCTGTAAAATTCTTTAAACCAGTGACATCACTATAGGTCCCGGCATGACATGCAAACTGATTTCCTGCTCTTGTAGATTCTGGACAGTAATACCCTGGTGGACATATGACAGGCTCTTTGGATCCAGCAACACAATACGTGGTTGCATTACAAGGACGACATGCGGGACTTTGAGCTGTTGCTTTGATGTCTGGATTATATGTACCAGCTGGACAGGGGAATTCACGTGAATACTTTGTTGCTTCTGGGCAGTAGTAACCTTCAGGACAGGGAAACGCAGTGTAGTTGGACAGTCCGCTGTTTTGACAGTAATAACCAGGAGGACAGCTTATGCAAGCTTTTGATGACTCTGAACCAGTTGTAGGGTTGTAGGTTCCTGGACCACACGGATGGAAAGTTTGACCATCGCACCATCCTCCGGTTTTACAGACACCTTTTAAATAATGCCAATTGTCAGATCAAATATGGATAAAGAAATATATCGGTAAACAATAAATACAAAAAATTGAGAAAGTTAGGCATATTTTCTATTATTCTTTTTTTTACATCGCACTGCAAAGTCACAGTAGTGAGAGGGGAGTATATACTCCCTATTTCCATTATTTATCTTTATTATCTTGTCTTTGCAATGATCTTACCATCAGCAGGAGTACTGGAAGTCGATTGTTCACGACATAAAAAGCCCTTTTTACAAGACAGGCAGCTTGACCATCCAGGATTCGAATACGTTCCAGCTGGACACGGCGCAGGAGCTAAAAAAGAACACCAATAAGCATAAATTAAATATTTTAAAGCGTTTTTTTTTATGAGTAGGATAGGTAGACTAGAAGTAGTAAGGAATGAACTGAGAAATGATAACGAAGAATCAACAAAACAACAATTATTTTTCAAATTTTATTTCTAACCTGAAGGGTCAGCACACTGGAATCCAGCTTTACAAAGTAAGCAGACGCGAGAATTCACTTCACTGTAGTACCCAGGAGAGCACCTTTTAGGACCAGCAGTAGTCGACATACAGGATTGTCCCGGGAGACAAATTCTACATTTAATCTGAGCACCCAATGAATAAGTGCCATTTGGACATGGTTCACTGGAAAAAGCGAAGTATTTAGTAAGTAGTCCTGAGGAGTACCCGTTTGCAACGTACAGGGTGTTCAGCAATAATGCTTTAACGAATGCTTTATAATTTAACAAGTTTTAGTATACACTACTAAATTGTAATTGTAAAAATAAAAGGATCATCATGTGTTACCGGTAATCACGATCTTGATAAGGACATGCATAGCCAGGAGGACACATAGTACATGCCGACGCGTTTCCAGTGGAGAAAAATCCCAAGTCACATGCTGTTTCTATTCTTGCGTCTATTCGTGGGCAGTAGCTATAAAATACAAATGAGATTTCTATTAAAACATGGAAGAAGCAATGGTAAGAGAAGAGTTTTATATATCCCTTGCAAGCATTATGCGTAGTGGCCCAAAGGAGTGAGGTTTTGAGGGGGTCTGTGAAATGTGGGGCGTGGAACTATGTGCAAGGGATCCAAAACGATTTCAAAGGAGATGAAAATTAACTAGAAATGTAATCTTATTATTATTAATCTGCATTCCAAACAGGGTGACTAACCATCCAATCTGAATTTCATTACAAAATTCATGCAAGGGGACTATAAATCAAGTAAGGTTTAGGATAAAATAGTAAAAGATGATTCAGACTTACTATCCTGCTTTACAAGGCGTGCACTCAACCTGTTTCCCAACTGAGTAGAAGCCAGGAGAGCATTTGGTTTTATAGTTAGTATAATTGAAGGACACGCAAATCCCTTGGGACAAGGTGTACACTGGGTTTGTCCTCCAATAGAGTATTCCCCAGCACCACAATCCTGAATTCCAACACTTGTAGGATTGGGACATTTTTTTCCAGCAGGACATGATGTACAATCCACTGCTCCAGCATCTGAGTAGGTCCCAGCAGGACAAGGTAATTGAACGCTTTTCCTGAAACCAGAATATATTTTCAAATCAATATGAAAATGAGGTTTGATAGAAACCTACTTATATCAAACCTTTGATTGAAGTGCCTCTTTTCTGACGCAGGATGACAATAATATCGACAAACCATAACTATAATATTTATGCTCACGTAATTACGAGTAAGTTTAGATAATTAACGTGATCACACAATTGAAACTCTTCATACTCGTCTAGACTATCGGCTATGTGAATACAATCACTGAAAGGTAACAACTTATAAAATTTTCCAAAACTTTGTCTCCACTTTTTTACAGCATATTTTCCACAATACATACATTTCAAACTTGGTATGCAATATGCAAGTAATAAATATTCACCGACTTCAGTTTTTTCAATAGCTGTATACACATATCAAAGACGATTTAGTCAACACTTACGTGGTTAGAGGGCAGTAAAACCCCTTTGTACATATTGTACAAGCTATTTGTCCTACAGCAGAATATGTTCCAGGGTCGCACGCCTTATTATTTAGATGATTCGATTTGTTAGGACAGGCCACACCCGGTGGACAATCAATGCAGCTTACGGCTTTAGCTTCACTGTATGTTCCTAGCAATAAAGATAAGTGACCAGATAAAAACATGTAGCATTCAATAATCATACTGTATGGATGTTATTCTAAAGATCCTTGCGGTGCACTGATGTGACGCCCTACAGGAATTTATTGAGTTAAGATGTAACTATAATTCGCGGCGGTAGTTCGAATTCCTTCAGCTCCGATGTTGGTATTCCCAAGAAGCCTACTGTGCGAGCTTTAGCCCTCTCGAGCTACCATCAGTGCTCTGTTTTAATAACATTCAAAGCTGAAGCTGCACGGATCAGAGAGAAGCCGAAACATAAGTGAAGATCCTGGAGATCGGACCTTGGACCGCTAGCTCAAACTGAGTCCGCGCACTAACCAACCGAGCTTCGACTGCTCCTTTATTGTCAAAATTGTTGTGAGTTTCTTAGACGGCGAAGGCCGAGATTGGTTTACGTAGGTTGCAAAGGTAGACCACAATGCACCCTGTTCGCCATCTCAGAAAAGGGCTATACCTTATTGCTGTTACTATAGGAAATTTAAAGTATTACCTGACGAACATGGCTGTGGAGGACCAGATGTCAAAGGGCACTTGCTACCAGCTGGACAAGGTATACAAGACTTCGTTTTCAAGGTATCGGCATAAAACCCGGCCGCGCAAGGAGTTGGTATGTTAGTAGTTGTTGGGCACTGGAATCCTCTAGGACAATCGTTACACTCTGTCATTCCTTCAAGTGAATACTGACCATCTAAGCAAGGTTTCTCGGTGTCTGTTGGAGAGGGGCAAGTAGTATCCAGGCCTACAACGAATGCATGAGGTACCAGAGGAACTGGGAACTTCACCCGCTTGACAACTGACTGGTTGCTTTTCTCGCGATAAACAGATCTTCCCTGTGGTGGCATTGGGGCAGCTTGCACAATCGATCACTAGAGAAAAACATACATGTTAAAACGTGGCTCGTGAATTGTAGGGAAATTATATTCGAAGGATCTGGTGTCGATATTTGTGGATATACGATCATAGAGCCGAGCATCTAATCATTTACAGGATGCTAATGAGAAATCTTTTGTTAAATGGTACCAACATGGCCGCGATGACGTAATGTGCAAACGAAGAATTCCTTTTTAATGGAATAATAGTTGGATAAGTGATTGTTGATCGAACAAAAGCTAGGACTTTTGTAATCTCAGTTGTGCCCTGGTCCTCTCTTAGCCAGTGTGTGTTTTTATTTAGAAAATTTTAATTATGAAACTTGCTATTGACGCCAGTTAAAGTGAGTTTAGTAGTTAGTAACAAAGCTAAAGTCACATATATTTGCGTTACTATAAAAGGGTATATTAAAAAATTCGACGCTCTAAAATACAACTACTTACTCGAATCAGTGCTGTAATAATATCCTGAAGCAACTGTCAAATGGGCACAGCTCTTTAGTTTTGTGTTGTGGACATCTATGACCAGCTGGACATGCCTTGCACTCAGTCCACATGGCCAGAGAATAGGTGGCTTTAGTTGGGATAAAAGAATAAGGTTATGCATGATCAAATCTATCATTGTTTTTGATAATTTTGTTAAAATGTTACAAAAAAATCCATGAAAATATTTATGCACATCTAATTATTTAACGCCAACTACCTCTTATACATACCCTACCTTTATACATTACATAACAAACAATTTTGAAGTATTTAGTACTATTTAGTTTTACTATTTAAAAGTAATAGTTCACGGGTTTATTTTATGATTTTAGCAGCAAAAAAAAAATATCTCAAAATATTACAAAAACTAAAAATAAATTTTGATAGAATGGGTTTAGGAACGAACCAATCAGGTACAGTGACAGAAAATCGAAGCGCCAATGGAATTGCTCGTACTATTTTCGCGCCACTGCAACTCATTTGGCGCGTTTGCACAAACTTTACAAGAAAAGCCGCCATTTTGTACGTTGTGGAAGTTTTCACAGACTATGGAAGATTGATGTACGTTATAATATATTCTACTACGAAACAATACCTCAAGACAAAGAACTGGTATGTAGAAAGGTAAATAATTCTTATCCAGAACTATACGACGAATTCTCTTTTACCACGATTTGTTATAGAGCTATTCTATCTAAATTTAATTATACACATTTAAATAATTATAATTAATGACCGTGGTTACGATGATAAATTGCGCATTCGTTATAATTTGTTGGTTTTTGCATTGCTTTTTTCATTATAAGGTTGGAACATTGCTTTATCTGTCTGTCTGACCATATGGTTGACATTTTGCTATATTGAACATTGGAATGTTCTCCCATCCAGACTACATGACAATGTCAGTGACATGTCACTCAAGAAGTGTGATAACTACTACTCTCGTCACACTTCTTTTGTGAAGACGTCACTTCCTGCTGTTTTACTTGTTAAAAGGAAAAAACATGAATTTTCCTGATCAATGTCATAGCTTAAATAGCGATCATCTACATATTAATAAATATAGAAATATGATAATAACATACCTCCAGAACATGGTACTGGATTGGCTGCAGGATCTGCACAAGCACTACCAGCTGGACAGGCAGTACAGTTGTATGAAGCTCCTCCTGTTGAATACATGCCTGATGGACATGGAGTGGATGGAGTACTGAAAATGAAAATATTCTTATAATTATTATAATATTTTTGTTTTAAAAAGAGTTAGACACCTTCTTCCCCATGACACCTTAATTATCATGTATAAATCACTCATACTGCCTTATTTTGATTATTGCAGTGTAGTCTGGGGAAATTGCACAAAAGTACTGTCAGACTCTCTGCAAATTCTTCAGAATAGGGCAGCAAGAGTTATTACTTTTTCTAATTATGCCAAAAGATCTAAAGAACTACTTTGTGAGCTAAAGTGGGATAGGCTTGACATAAGAAGGCATAAACAAACTGCAATTATGATGCACAAAGCACTGAACAAGGGTACTCCTGATTATATAACAAACATGTTTGAAAATACTAAACACATCCATTCCCATGACCTAAGAGGCTCATCTGATAACTTATTTATTCCCAGACCTAATAGTGAATCTGGGAAACGTAGTTTTCAGTACAGAGGGGCTGTTCTTTGGAACAGCCTCCCTGGCGATACGAAAAAACTAACAACTTTAAATAGCTTTCGAAAGTTTTTATATGAATTTTATTAAATAGTCTTATAGCACTTGCCCAGAATTATTACTTATATTGTTAATGTATTAATTATAATTGTCATATTTATATAGTTTTTAATTATTAGACCACACAGCTCCCAGGAAGAGCATACAATGTATGATGAGATACTGTGTATAAATAAAGTTTAAAATAAATAAAAAAATTAAAAAAATTACTACCAGTATATCTGTTTGAAAATAGAGAGTTCAACCTTGTCAATAATATTTCTGATACATGTACAATAACTGTTCTCTATTGCTTGATTAGCTTACCACTCATGTTTTTGTTAAGTAATACTAAACTAAACTTACTAGTTCAAGAAGTCATTTCAAGACCAAGCCCACCATAATATTATTTGTAAATTAGTTGGTGTTTGAATTACAGGGATCCCAACCTTAAACTCACCATGTATTGACCAAATTTAATCGATGTGACTATGGGCTTAAATGGGGGAAAAAGAAAAAGGGACATGTGCACCATAATAATTGTTTTTTTGTTTGTTTTCGTTTTAGTTATATAAATCAGCTTTTGAAAAACATTTCTTAGACTAAGTTATAAATTTTGAATAGAGTTCCCTTAAGTTTACCTTGAATCAGGACAATAATATCCAGCAGGACATGGCAAACATGATGTCTTTGAGGGTGAACTTATTTGTCCTGGATCACACTTGGAACATGCTGCTTGACCTTGTATTGAATATGTACCTTCTGTACAGTTTACTGGTGGTTGTGCTGGGTCTACACACTGTTGTCCAGCAGGACAAGACTTACATACTGTGGCTCCTGCCTCACTGTAGTTACCAAGGCCACATGGTGAACAACCAGCTTCACCATGTCTACTAAAATGACCGGCAGGACATAATGTAGAAGCATCCTGATTAAGACAGCTATGCCCTGCTTCACAATCAGAGCATGATGTCTGTCCTGTAATGTTGGTATATGAGCCAATGGGGCAAGGAGTTGGTGCAGCCATTCCTTTACTAGGACATTTTGAGCCAGTAGTGCAAGCAAAACATGAAGATGATTTTGCTGTTGCATAGAAACCCTCAGAGCATGCTTGAGGAGAAAGACCATTTGGACACTGATATCCAGCTGGGCAGATACTACATGTGGAATTTCCTTGAGCACTGTAAAAGCCATCTGGACATTTCTCTGGTTTATAGGCCTGATTTTCACATTGCGATCCTTCTGGACAAATGTTACATTTCGTTTGACCAGTGCTGTTTGCATAGTATCCTGGGTCACATGGTCGAGGTGGTTCTCCTCTTACTGGACAATAATGGCCAGCTGGACATTTCTGGAAATAAGTCCACATAAACATATACATGAAACTAAAACTGTTTACATGGAATTAAGGGGAATTAAGCTGTAGATAGCAATCAAAGAAAAAGTCAACAAAGAGTCCTGATTGCTATCAAGTAGTGTAGTTACATTAAGTAGTATTTAAACTAAGGAGTCACAGAGTCAAACTACAGCAAAGGAGCTGGAATTTAATACTTTTATAACATATACATTTGAGGCTAACTGGTTTTAGTGCCACTAAACATCATGTAGGGGTTTTATTAGGTTTTGAAATAGGAGAAGGTCATAACTTAAACCAGATCGAGTCCCTCTAAGTGAAGAACATTTTAAAAATTAAGCTAGATAATTTTCTCTTTTACTGGCCAGAACACCTTTTTGTATATGTACATCAATACTGGTAATAGCTTAGTTTTCTTACCTCACAACCTCCTTCATCCATTCTTCCTGGACTTGGTGTATAATATCCTGAAGGGCATGGCTGTGAAGCATTTCGTCCACCAGGACAACTAAAAATAAAAGAAAAAATACATCATCAAATTACATGCACAACATTATAAAATGTGCTTACAAAAACCCATATCAAAATCATTTTTATAAATATTTCCTTGCCTTCTAAAAAACATTTATTAAGTTGTAATTTTGAGACTTTCACATGTGATAAGAATGGCATAGTTTTTTGGGTTTTTTTTCAGATAAATTTATTTATTTCATAATACTGGAAGGTTTTAACAGATTGGGAATAGAAGCAAAACATATAGTTAAACTGGCATTATTGAAGACAAATCAAATTGGAAGATTTTTTTCCTATTTTCTACCTTCTAATTTATTTAAGTTTGATAACTTGTAGTAACGACTGCAGTATTCTCAAATTGGCCTAAATTATATGGCAAAAAAGGGAAACATTTAATCATACATGGGAATTGCCCTAATTCACTAATGGCGTCACATCAAAACAACCTTTAGCAATCTTTTGTTTAAGTAACGATACAGATAGAACGATAGCACTCAACCGCATGGAATGTAGAAAGGTGATAATTGTAGTATTGTTTAAACCAATCTTCTTATTGGTCAAAACACGAAAAATGGAGGAGAAGTATATTTTTTGTGATATTTAACTACTGACAAACTCCCTTTTACTCTTTAAATCCCTTTAAATCTTCTGTGCTTCAATACGACAGAAACTCTGTGGGGAAAATGACAAATTTGAGGCTTTTTCTTTCTATTGTTTTTGGGTGTTGTGATTGGTTAAAAACCTCAAACTCAAAAGTAAACATCTTAAGAAGTGACTTTTAGTTCATATTTTTTCACAGACATCTCTCCATAAGTTGATAAATTCCCTGCAGTAGAAAATCTCAAAATTCTAATGTGGGGCAAGCGATATGCCGCAGAACAATAGAAAGCGCTATCATTCTTATTAGGAGCATTACTTAAACGCAAAGGATCATGGATGTCAGACAGGGTCAAATCAACGCAAATTTATCGAAAATTGTTCTAAAACTGGCCGTATTAATCCATGAAGAGAAGTTGAATAGCCAGCAAATGCTCAGAACATTTTTTAGTGCATATTAACACATACTATATCTAAAAGCCAGACCATTTAGATTAAACTGTTTTGCAAGGAGAAAATGTTGTTGAATTTTCTATTGGATTTGGCGATTCTTTCCCCCACATAAACAAGCAGTGACGTCATAGTGAATTAGGTCAATTATCAAGAGATGATGACCAAAAATGGAACCAACTAAGGGAATTCTTTAATGGGTGAGTAGTTATGGATAGGAGTTATAATAAGAATCAATTTAGTTCCCAGGGTGCTGAATCTAGTCTGCAATTGAATTCTTTTCTAAGAGAAGATAATACCACCATCATCAAAAAGTACCCGTTCAAGTTTTCAGAAACTTATGTTTACGTGAAAAAATCAACTTCAAAATTCTAATTCGATCTTTGGGCTTTCACATATTTGGAGCCTAGATCTGTTGTGATTGTCCCATGCTGTGATACAACAACAAAAGCTTTGTAGATTTTAGATAGATTTTATCATGCATACGGAAAACAGAGCCAAGAAAATGGAATATTTGTTGACTTGTAAACAGAAATATTGAAGGCTGATCATGAGTGACTTTGACTTGCCACTGTTTTCATAATGTTATGTGCCAATCCAGACCACAGCCATTAAAGGGAAACCAGGCAATAGGCTACTGTCAATTAAATAAAATTGTTTGGTACCTTGACATACTCTGAAAGCCCAATTTCCATGATGCAACTTTTGTTTAGATCAAGGCAAAACAATTACATCAGTGGCAAAAAAGCATATTTCTTTTCACTGCATATCAACAGTGGAAAGTAACAAAAATCCTTATTATTGTCCTCAAAAATTGTAAACATAACATCCTTTTGGTTTTGTAAATAAACTTTATAGATCTAACAAGGGTGTTTAGTTTAAAATACAGATACATGAGCTTGGGATCTGTAGGAAAAGTATTCCTCATAAAAGTGGGTTATGCAATTTATTGATAATTGAATTATCTTATACCCAATTGCCAGTCATAATTTTAACTGATTGAGGCACTCATACTATATAAATTAAGTCCGAGCGTTTGACGGATTATATTTCAAGATATCATAGGTCCCTTTTATAGCGATAATATTCGCATACATATATACATAAAAGTAATTCTTCTCAGAGCGCAATAAAATTTGTGGTCTAACCAATTAGATCGACACGGATCATTAATAATCTTCATAAGTTACCATGGTATGTACCATATGGACCTAACCTTCAAATGCAAAGAGTTATGTACGGTATATTAATAAAGTTTATGATCTAGGAACACTAAAATGACGGCAAAGAATCACAAATAACTTTATAGGTTTCATAAAAGAAGCAATATAACTTTTTGACGTTTCTCTTGGTACTTACAAATAACCCGAAGGACATTGCACGCATCCCCAGTTGCTTCCGTTTGACACCAAGAACTGTCCTGACGGACACTCAATATTTCCACTACACTGTGAGCCACACACTGAACAATCGCAAGGCCCTACACATTATTAGTACACAAAATTCGTTAGTTGGATGCTTGCTTAAAAGTAAAGCTTGAGATTTCGAGGTAAACATTCATATTTCTGAGTACAATACATCGTCTTACCAGCAGCCGTGGTTCGAGTAGCCAAGCAAACAAGAAGCCATGAGATTATCCACAAGAAACCAAGAGCTGAAATATGTTTTCTATTAAAATTAACCGGACCAAAAAATCTTCCATGTGCAATATCTTAGCCAAGGCAGTATTTGCAACTTTTCAAGTGATTGTCGAGCAATTGGCGGTTTAATATAATGTCAGCAGTGTATATTTGGCTCCATTCATGCGCTAAACTCTAAAAAAATCCTCATTCCTTCTTTTTCTCTGTTAAATAAAACCATTTATCTTTTTAGCTTCGTAGTTATTCTTCCTTCAAAATCGCACATTTAGCGCGAGATCGACTTTGTGAATATAGTGCTTTTGTAACTTTTCTTTGATTGAGATCCAAAATAAATTATTCCAAATCCTGTATGGTAAACTACGTCATGATACCATGGTAACCGTGTTTGTTATTAATAAACTTTAGTGCATTCTATCTTCATTAATCAACAGTAGCCAACTTTTCTACCTATTTCTTAATGTTTTCTTTCAAACTTTCAGTGTTTTGGTGCTTAGGAAATTCTATCGAATTATTTTATCGATAAAGGCCTAAAAATGTGGGGGAAATCGAGAAAAGAGTTTCGGAAAAGGGATCAAAATATGCAATTCCTTTGTAACCAAGAAAACAAAATACTTTAATTATTTTCCCGGAAAATTCACTAGATCATCTTTTCGTAGTGCCGACCAGTTGGTCGAAAGATTTGATTAAGCAATGGCCAAGGCTGAAAGTAATAAAGAAATTCTGAAAACTGATGGCCAACATAATTTAATATTTTTATTGATAGTCACAGACATCTTCATCACATTTAACTTAGATATTCTTTCTTCGCATTTTTTATTTAATAAGATTCCATCTTTCTCTTTTCCGTCAAAACGAGTATTTGGCGCGGAAAATACTAATTCTGGCATGCGTTACTGCATGAGAGAGAACAAATATACGCGGACGCGCTCCAACGGGTAGTCCTCTCAGCTGGGTATCCATTGAATATATTTTGCTTTTTTCCCTGTATCTTCCTGCTAAGCGACATATGGATTAAAACGATTGGATGTTTGCACTGTAGTTGTCTGCATTTGCAATAATTTTGCTTGCACTATCGTAGGCCTTTTAGCATTATGGTCTAGTAATGTATGAATTACTGATTGAATTAGCTAATTTGGAGTATGTTTTTTTTTTTTATGTTACTGGTGTTGTTGGTTAGTTATCAGAGTGGGGATAGGATAAGTTGGGGTGTGGTGCTGGATAACAAATGGAGGACGTTATTTAAGTCCAAAAATGAAGTCGGCAAACTGAGCAAGTTAAAGACGCTTTGCTCTCAGGAATGGAATTCTTTCTCATGTAAAACGATTGTATTGTTCCTGCCATCTAACACGGCTGCCGTCACGTGATGGTGCAAAAACTCTTTAAAGGAAATTCCCGAAGTCGGCAAACTGGTTATATTATTATTATTGTTGGGGGAAGGCTGTGGTAGTGATCAAATTTGAAGTGTACCCCTAGATCGTACCCCTGGTTCAAGGCTGAAAGTTTAGCCAATGATTGTATAATGTGTTAATAAGCGTTTTGTAGATTATTAATATCGAGACAAAAAATATTAACAAATATATCCTCTCAAGCTGATCCGAGAGGAAATATTAGCCAATAAGAATTGAGAAAGTTTGACGGCTGAGGTGTTCGATCTCTTGAAATTATTGATTTTCAGGCCATCAAATGGAAAAAAAAGAACGTTGCTAGAGGGCAAACGATATGTAACCGTGAAACTTTAGTAATACTAAATAGCACAATTTCATGCAAATTCCATTGTTCTCTATTGTTTAATCAGCACTATTTTGTACTCTTTAGTAATTAGTGTTTCACGGATTAATCGTTTGCACTCTATCACAATAACTAATGAGTTTTATGTTTTATTGCAATGGTGAACAGGTTTTTATTTTTCGCTGGTCAATTTTCACAGCCTTCCCTGACACCTCAATTTTACAGTGACGTCATTTGTGCGTCACTATTTCAGATAAATATTTGAGATAGCTGGTCTTCGTGTTGAATAGCAGAATCATCTTTAACGTCCTTTAAACTTCTCTATAGCTTTGGAAAGCTTAGTAAAGGGTGAATAGTCCCATCTTGAATGATAACCGTGCCTGTGCATCGAAGCGAGAAAACCATTTCAAGGTTAAAGGAAAAATTGGGTCGAGTTGGTATTGCAATGCATTGTGGGGCCGTTTTTAGGGGTGGTATAGACGCCATCTTGAAAATATGGATATTTGCAAGGTTAGTTTTAGCTTCTTCGCTGTGGTTCTTAGGCTATTTATGGGCCATCCCCAACCCAATCTCGGGGTCTTTTATGGATACGCAGTTGAGAAGGGTTCCATGTTGGAAGCTTAATACCCCATTCACACCAAGGCCTAAACATGTTTAAAAGTGGTTTAACTAAACAGGTTTGAAAAACTATCTACGAACACTGCACAATATATGGTGAAATGATGCATGTAAGCTTTCCTTTGTCTTGCTCTGATAATATTCTACAAAGTTTCATTATATTGTAGGTTTCTAGTTTCTCATTTTTTCCTAAAGAAAACATAGTTTAATCAAACACGTTTAGGTGTGAATGGGTAAGACTTTATAGCCGAGCTATTTATTGACCCTATTAGATAGTACTAGGGTTTTCATACCTGCTTAAAAAGCGGGCCTAAGATGCAGCATGGACAAAATCTTCTGATCAGTTTTCAGCAAAATATTCACGGTTTTCACCTGATTGCCCCCAAAACCGCAATGTATTTTGCGAACTGAATGGCCTGTCACAGTACCCATCAATCTGGAGGTCAAAACAAAATAATTCTCTTTTCTGTAAGGACTGTAACATTTCTTGTGTTAATGTTTTTTATTGTTTTGAATCTCAGGTAGGAAGTTTAGTGCAAGGGATGATCTGTAGTCCCTTTTTCGTCTCATTTGTCAAATACAGCTGATTAAAAACAAGTCATTCGGCATAATTCACATTTAATGTAAAGAATTTGGAGTTTAATTAATATACCAATATTTTGAAACAACAGAAACATAATCATAACTACTAATAGCTAACTTATGATTCAGAATATGCTTGTGTGTTGGTTTTATTTAGTTTAGTTATGTTTTGTCAACACAGTATCTGCTTAGAAATAATAATCTAAAAGAGCTTTCAGATCCTGTAAATGTAGATTCAACGAGCTCTTATCAAACATTATCAAACATCCTTATATCTTGGAACTAAATCATTTCTAAAATTAAAGGTACTGTGTTGTCGAACCATATTTAAACCAACTTATTAATCTATAAGTTAAATGGTTCTGTGGTCATATCAAATCAAAAACTTTTAATATACAGCTGTTTCAAAAAAGGCTGAAGGGGCGAATGGCGATTGGTGATTGGTGGCCTTTAACTTTTTTTGAATAGCTAAAGTTTTTTAATGAGCATGAATGAAATTCAGGCAAATTAAAACCGAGTCGTAGCGGCCAGCGGCTACCCACTCCAATAATATGCGTTGGGGGTGGGAGATTGGGCGCGTTTTTGCTAAGGCCGACTAGTGGCAGCTTTGCCACAGTCTGTGTAGCTTTGGCTGTGAGCGTGGAAATTTTTTAGCCCGCCCGCCCACTTCTAAATTGGTGGGAGCCAGATGAGTATTATTCCACTGACTGGTCAGTGTGACGGGTACCAGTTGGTGAGCTGTGGCCGGGTCGCCATGGTTAGCTCCGTAGTAGGGCGTATTCTGATTAATGGGCACAGCTCGCACCATTGTACCTAAGCCCAAACTTATCCAGACGATGAGTTTTGATCTTCCATTTAGTGTTATTTCGAAATCGGTCTCCAAAAATGCAAAAGATGAATCTAAAGCATTCAAGGTATTAAGAGCACGTAAGGTTTTAGATGTTATCCTGTTTGGTATTAAATTTAAATATGTAAGTTAATTTTTCAGTGGAAAATTCGATCTCAAGGCCGGATAAAAGAATTTGTCCTAACAGCGAAGAATTGAGTTATAAGTAAAATCATATGACTACAAAACAGTTTCTTTCGAATAAATCAATAACACTTCTTCGGGGATCCCAGGAGAGGTTTTCGATCCCACTTCCGTGTTTCGAAAGGTTTTAAAAACTGAGCGAGAAAGCATGGAACTTGATAAATCATTTAAAATTTCATGATAGCAATTGAAGTATTGCTTAAATTCTTCTCGGAAATTTTCATGGCAAATTGTGTAAGCCACAGGATTTGTTGCACTATTAGCGAATAATATGATGTTGGTTACGGCAACCATGTTCCAGAAATGTTCATACGAATCCCCGTTTCCAAAGTCTAACCATATCCACATGATATTATTGGGAAGTACACACAATGCAAACAGCAGTGTTACTATAATGAGCATGCGCACTACTTTACGTGCATCATCTTGTTGAGCTCGACAAAGTGCAGTGTTAACTTGAGATCCAATGCATTTCTTGAGTTCAATGCCTATTTTAATATAGGCGACGCCAATCACAAGCAACGGGAGAAAATATTGGAAAATAAAGAGGCATAGTGTGTATGCCTTTCTGTATTCCATAGCCGTCCAGTTTTCGGTACACTGAGTTCCATCGAGGTACAGTACTGACATGTACGGTACTGTTAGCCCTGTTGAAATGATCCATATCAAGATGATGACAATTTTAGCATTAGATTTTGTCATTTGTCTTCTTAGCGGATAAACTATGGCCCAAAATCGGTTCAAACTTACAGCTGTCAAAGTGAATATTGAGGCGAAAATGCACATGGTTTGTAAAGGATAAAGAATCTTGCACATAAAATAACCATATGGCCAATTGTAGCTATTCTCTTGCACTGGGATATCAAAAGGAATGCATATGCAAGTAATTGCCAGGTCTGCAATTGCCAGATTTAGAATGAAATAGTTGGTGACAGTTCGCATGCGACGTCTTTTTGCAATGACAATACAAACCAGAGCGTTTCCCACCATGCTGATCACAAATATTAGGGCATACAGAGATAACTTCACTATCTTAAAAGTCAATGATTCACCAGCGTTGGAGTCAATTGCTGATTGTTCCACCAAGCTTTGGTTTGGCAGTGAAGAACTATTAGACATTTTTTGAGTGTGGGAAACGTCTTGTCGATGCAATACAAAGTTCTTCTCTTGACAATTTAACGCTTAGTTTTTTAAAGGGGCGTACTTAAGTTTTCTTCTTAAAATCTCTACTCTTGATAATAACCGTAAGTGTCTCTGTCGTACAGCAACGAAGTAGAGATATGAAACTGAAGATCGTCTCCTTATGTCGTCTCACCACCTCTCAATTCAGTACCTGGATCAGATTTAATTATGAACAACAATTAGTAAGCCAGCTAGAATTGAAGCAATACCATTAGTAAGGCAGCTAGAATTGAAGCAGTTTACTATTACATTATTTTAGTCAAAATAATTCACGTTCATTACCAAGTAAAAAGAATGCGATTTCAGTAATCAAAGGTGCGCAATAAACCAGTGATGTGGTTATGAATATTACGTTGGTGGCAACACGGAATGTATGAATAAATAATCTTGATTACTAATAAAAGCAACACTTTAAAATGTATGCGATTTTGGAATTCATTTCAGTTGCTTAGTTGCGGACAACGCTTTAAAATGTATATTTTCCAAGTTGAAAATGATGCTTTTGGCTCGTATTATGCTTATGCCTTGAAATCAATTTAAAACTCTCGCACACTTTGAAAGATGATGCTTTCGGCTCATACATGCTTATGCCTTGCAATCAATTTAAAACACTCGCACGCTCTTATAATTTTGAAACTCATTCCAGTTGCTTAGTTACGGCCAAGGCTTTATAATGTTTATTTTCCAATAAGATGAAGATGATGCTTTTGGCTCATATTATGCTTATCCCTTGCAAACAATTTAAAACTGAGGAAACTCAACCGAATATATAATTATTTTAACAAACGTTTACTTAACCATTGTGTTTTTCCCTAACCTCCCCAAAAAATTATTAGTAAAGCAAATTAAATTAACCTGGCAAAATTAAATTAAATTATTTTTTTTAAATTTAATTTAATTCGAAACATTTGCCGCCATTTAATTTTTTACTCTAAATTAACGGTACTCTTTTGCAAAGTGGTGAAAATCCCGGCAAACTGAAATGAATTGAAAAAAGAATTGATTCTGCATTCATTAAACCACAATAATACTGTGTTATTTATTTTATTTTCTCGAGAATTGATAGATAGTCTTACTGTTTGTATTTCTAAGCAAAACAGCTGTGAATACGAATGTTCGAGCGGTTGATACAATTTGGTTAATCTTGAAAGTGGAAAAACTGCCTTTGCCTGTTGTCTACTGAAGATATGTGTTACTGATTATTTTTTTAAAAGGCTGCCTGTGGCTTAAGCAAAGCTGAACAAAAAATGTCAACAAAGCCGCAAGCCGGTCAGAAACAAAATTGATTGAAAGCGATTGATTCCATGTATTCTTTGTACTCTATTGAATAATGAGTAGAAATTGATATTACCCGGTCATAGTGCGAGATGATTTTTCTTCAGTAAGAAACGTCTTTCAAGTGATCAGTTAAGGAAAACGTATAAGCAATAGACTAACGGTACCGAAATTAAACGTGATTGAATTGGAACATATTTTCTTTAGACTGAATTCAATCATTTGAACTGTTTTTTTTTTAAAGGATAGATATATTTCGAAATGCGTAATATAGCCATAGGGCTTGGGTTTATTGCTTTTTGCGTCTCCGTGGCGAGGAAAACGGATTTCAGATTTCAAGCTGAGAAAATCAGCAATGAATTTTAATTATAAATACAATAGCATGTGTTTACAATAGTATACGTATGTATATTTTTTAAAGTTCTGAGAAGATAATTTTGACTATAGCGAAAATCATTTTAAGGCGTTATTGATTTGTTTAGAATCATGTACTGGTGCTTTTGGTTGTTGTTGTTGCTTTTGTTGTTGGGTTTTTGTTTTTTTGCTTTCAGTAGTAGAAGGTTTGTTTTAATTTATTTTTTTTTCTTTTTTTTTTTTTTTCTTTTTCTTTCTTTTTTTTTTTTTTTTTTTTTTTTTTTTTTTTTTTTTTTTCTTTATCAAAGGAAAACTTTAGTATAAGAGAAAAGCAAGAGAACGGAGAATTGTAAAAACATATTCGTACTAATTATGATCCAAAGGAAACTAAGATTCTAGAAACAATGTATCGAAAAAGAACCTTGGCGTTGTCTGGAGACCCTCTGGACCTTTCGTGGAATTTCTTGATAATATTATATATATATATATTTTTCCAAAACATCCTCAAGATGCCATCAATAAAAATTTGATATTATACCAGCGCCTTGGATGGGCATTAGCAGCCAAGAAAAATCTCTTAAAAACAAATTTAAAAAAACTGAGGCTTTCAAAGATGAATATGTGGATGACGACCTTACTATTTACTTGCTTCCTAGTGTTTTAGTTCTGTACTGAAATTAATGTTCAAAACCTTGAATTATAAACCTAACAGTATCAATTCTCTTTGCGATTGATATTCATGATACACTGATTTTTGACGAAATCTTACAGAGTCTAGAGGAAGGCATATTTAAACTCAGCCATGCATTTTTTTTATTTCTTACAGTTTATTCCCCAATTAAAGTGATGGTTGTTTGTAAAAGTATCAATAAAGATAGCTGCGGCAAAAAAAGTAATTCCAATAATTAGAGACAATAAACCGCAACAATAAACGAGAGAACGAGATCGCTTATTAGTAGTTCACATGCAAAGTACCGACAAACGAATGAAGCAAACGGTGCCCGAGAAAAGAAACTTTTTATAATAATTTAATAATAATAATAATAATAATAATAATTCAGTAAGGACTGCAATCCAAAGTTTCGGAAATATAAGTGTTTTTAATGATAAAATTATGATTTAACTTAATTTAATACTTATAAAGCTTTTAAGCTATTAAATAAAATGTTATATTATATTATATTATTATCTATATCTATGAAAATACTCAAATAATTCTGACTAAACTAGCAAATAATAATATCAAAATTGCGTCATCGACTAAAACCGATAAATTATATTTGTCAAATTTAACTCGTGGTCTATCATCAATACTTCATTCTGATTGGATAAGCTACTTCTAGGCTATAAGTTCTAGTATAATAGTAGCTATAGTTTCGAAAACCAAAACATTAGATTAAACTTTAATTCAAAACTTGTTAGCATCTATATTTTTTATCGACTGGTTGGATTTGACTAAAACGACAAGTCTTCTCTCCCCCTCATGGGCTATGAGTCGATAGCCCGGCATTCTTCCTTTTTCAGTCATGGGCTATTGACCCATAGCCCATTCAGGCTCGAGGGCTAATTGCTAATCATATACATGTAAGTATAAATACATGATCAAAATTGCTAGTTAAATTCAGGGCACCCATCTGAAACAGTAATTCCCAGCACATTATATTTCTCTAAGCTTTGCAGAATCAGGCCATTTATTGCTATAAATCGCTAAAATTTCATTCTCGAGTTCAATTTCTTCATTTTACTTGAAGACTGAGAAAATAGAGTTCATTTTGAGGAGAAAAAATAGGAAAAAAACAAATCTTTATAATGGATGGACTATTGATATAATTCGATTGTTTTATACTATATATAAACTTTATCAACTCACCTATATATAGCAAATTATTTGTTTCCTATTAGTCCTAGTCCTTGGACATGAAACCTTCTTTCCTATAAATATTTCTGTCTTTAAAAAATATAATTAGCAAAAGAAACGTGGATGAATTATCCTACCTTTATTTGATCAGCCTGTCCAGCTTTATTTGCTCAGTTTTAAGGTTGGTTGTCGTAAATATAATGAATTGTCATATGACCTATCGATCGAGCTCAGTTACTGTGTCAAATATTTTCAAAATAAAAGATAGTTTGACGGCTTTTCTGATCTGTTAAAATTTTGTCAACAAAAGTTCGACATCTTATTCCAATGAGCCTATGAATCTATAAGGATTGCTTTTGTGACCCCATAGTTATTTTCCTGTACAAATACCAGACTTCGCTGAATGCGATTAATTTAAAATGGGAATGTCCAGCCCATTTCTGACTTGGCTGAACTTGCTTGGGGTCTTTGAGACAAATAGATCGGGTTGTTAATCATGCACAACAATAAAGTGTGGCAAATATACAAATCTCCTAAATATGTGTTATTTTTCTTCTCGAAACATTTCATATATCCACGAAGGACCTGCTGAAAATGAAATGATGGCTTCCGAAAGATTGGATGAATACAAATCAAAAGCGTGCATGAAAAACAAAGTTCTTGTTCAATTACCGAAACTGTTGTTGTTATTCCATTTTTATTATTCGGTTAGTATTTTATCAGGAGTAGAAGCAAAATACGATGCATTTACAGGAAAAACCTAATTCAGTTTGAAATGGCTCACGGAATGTTTAACATTTAATCGGAAAACTGCCGCTCCTTCCCGTGAGCATAATTTCAGGACTTCTTTCTTTGCATGTCCCTTTGGTGTCTTCTCAGTTCTATATCTTCTATGACTTAATAGAAAATTAAGTTTACCTCGCGGCTCTTCGTTACGTTTTACGTTCTTCTTTCTTTGTACAAGAGCCCATTTTTCTTGAACAAAAATAGCTAAAGGTCACGTTGCCTTACAAAAGGCTCACTCGACCAAACACTTTAAAATAGCACTTCCTATTTTAAAAGGGTGCAAAAATGGATCGACAAAAGCACGGAAGATCTGCGTTGAGCTATAAACCTTGCATGGGGGAAGGCAATTGATGTACTTAATTACTTCTGCGAATTGAAAATGCTTCTCATATCATGTAGTTTCCGGCATCTTTGAGTTACGTTTTCTTTTCTTTATAAACTGTAGAATCGAAGCTGGAAGCTGTTGGGAATTTGTTTTTTATGTGGTCTTACTTAATGCTCAATCAAATATTCATAACAGACAATTCCATATTTACCAAGGGAGAAATGCCGGCCGAGTAACCGGAACAAAAAGCCCTCGTGGCATTTTCAATGGAGAGCACAATACATAAAACAGTTGTGTTACTTATGACACCGACACCGTAAAGAGACCAAAACTCTACCTGTTTAGATCCCTCTAAGGTGCTGGACAGAGTATATTTCCACGAGCTTTTTTGTCAGATATTATTGATTAAAGTTTGTAGTGTGAAACTTGACGGACATCTTCAGTCACTGCGAAGTCGAATTTATTTGAACGGGAAAATCGATATCTTAATGACTTTAATCCATTAAGCTAACAAGAGCTAAATCGCCCAATATCTTCAAATCAAAGTCAAAAAGAATAGCAAAAAAGGGTGTCGGTGAGAGGTTCTTTGACATTACAGTCAAAAAATATTCATTTTCACACCTTGACTTACGACTTTATATGGCGTACTCTCCTTAATAAATATCGGCAATATTGTCCGACACTAAACAAAACACACTAAAATAGGAGTAAGTACTTAAGAGAAACCTTCTTTTACAAAACAGTTTGTTTGTGGAGTATACGATTGATGCACCTCTATGATCATAACAACAGATAAAGTGAGAGTGATAGATAGCAATATCATAATCACTGATGATTTTGGCAAACGTTCGGGCTTGAATTTTAAGTTTTATGCCACAGCTGTAACTGTAAATCATTCGATCACCTCATGCTATATAATGTCATTTTATATCATCAATAACTATGAAATAACCCAAGATTTTAAGAACAGTGTATTGATCAACGTTTGATTGAGTACCTTGTTTTTGATCGATCACCTCCAAATTGATAAAAATTTTGCCAAAGTTCTACAACATTGCAACATAAGCATCGGTAGTCGTTAGTGTGTCTCAAGCAATCCACTCCGAGATAGGGAATTTTTATGATGCGCTATCCATTCATAGGTCAAGAGATGTTATCTAGCGACGACTGAGCCAAAAAACCTGTTGAGCTTATTATAAAATTTTGATACGTGATATTTAAGTCTACACAAAGCCCTCTTTTCCTTATACTCTTCAAGTGTTAACGTTTGTAGACAAGACTTTTATTCAACAGGCAGACAGATTTCAACCAAAAAAAGCTTTAAAAAACCCTTCCCTAAGGTGTCAAAGCTAAATGGTTCGTTTGCTATGTACATCATTGATAACATTATTCAAAAACAGCATGCTATCGTTCTTAAGTGGTTGAAGTAATCTTATAGAGAACATAAACTGATAAGGATATAAAGGCATCTCAAGAAGATAAGAAAACGGTTCATATTTAAAAAGTAAAGACAACAGTTTATCAAGCTGGATGTGTTCTTAATCTTTTCCAGTTGCACCCTGCTGCAGGCTGGTCGGTTCATCTTCAACAGTTGGCGGACACTGTTGCCATTGTTTGTACAATGCAGGCCCGTCGCTAGGCCTTGAAAAGAGGAGTTCGTTTTTCTCACCAATCTTGAAATAGTGCTAAACATTATTTCGTACTCCTACAAAGGTGGAGAGGGGGGGTTGTTCGCTCGAACCACTCCTAGCAACGGGCTGGCAATGAATTAGATCTCGATTTGACCCCCCGCGTCAACGTTTATCAAGTATTTCTAAATGAGTAAAACAGAAGATGAAATGCTTACTTTCTTCAAACTACCAATTGCCCCGATTCACTATGACGTCACATCAAAACATTCTATTGTGTAAACGCAAAGTGATCATGGTCGTCGGACGGGGTCAAATCAACGCAAATTCACCGAAAATTGTCCTAAAACCCGCATCAATCCACGAAGAGAAGACTGAATAGCCAGAAAACGCTCAGAATATTTTTAGTAGATATTGTCATATTATATCTGAAAACCAGGCCATTTTAGATTAAACTGTTTCGCTAGGAGCAAAGTTTGTTGAAATTTTCGATTGGATTTATTGGCGATTCAATTCCCCACATAAATGAGCAGTGACGTCATAGTGAATTATGGGCCATTTTATTTTTTCTTTCCCTTTCTGTATGGTAGTATTCTTTTGTTCTTTGGGTTTTTGAATCACACTAAGAAAGTCCGTTGAAAAAACTTCCAGTTCACTCCATATCACTGAATTCTTTGTTCGCACAGTCGATAAACGCCCTACAAGACACTAATGTTAGGCCTCAGCTTTTGACCCGGCCGCGTGATGATACCATTAGCGGCAGCGAGGGAGACTAGGCATTAAGAGGTTAAATGTTGCAATACAATAAAAGAAGCGACCAGAAGCAGGATTTATGGTCTTCAAATATTTTAAGGTATTGAGATATCGCTGATCAACTGAATTATGAAGATAATAATGATTAATCCCTCTTGACAATTCGATATTGACCCAAAACGGCATAGGCAGGGCCGGCCTGATTTTGGTTTCGAATTAAAAATGGCCGTGACTCCTCAGTTGAGGCAACTGAAACAAATTGTAATACTAATCGTTTTCTAAAATCAATGTAGATCTATGTTATAGTTTGTTTGTTTGTCTATCTGCCTGTTTGTTTTCGCATGTTATAGTTCTCCCCTTCCTTCCCTGCAGCAAGTTGTACAAAAAAAATGCAGAGATGTACCAGTCATAATTTGATATACGGGTGGCATTTTTTATTTCGAGTGGAAACAGTGAGCTGTTGAAAGATATCTTTAAAATAAAGAGCAGAAAGACTTCTTCAGATCGATCTCAGACTTGTTCTCAGTTCACTCGTGAAGGAATCACAGCCCGTAGATTCAAATGGCAATCTTTAATGCATATCTGGTGGCGCGAAGCGGGGAAACATCGAATATCACACCATTCGCCGACAGGGCCAAAGCCCTCAAGAAATGATCTTATTTTCTACAATTTTAAGCTGATTTTTTAATGTTTTCGAAACTATAGGTATTTTACTCGTACACAAATAGAACGTGAGCCCGCGATTTTGCCATGATCATGCTACCACCTCTGACATTTACCTTAGAACGGTTCGAAGAAAGATTGGTAATCATCTCGTGGTGTAAAGGATTGTGGGATTGAATTTAAAGACAAGATGGAAGATTAGAAAGCTCAGACTTAGCAAAATCTAAATATTCGACCACCACTCACCATTCTGAGTTAGATCTTTATCTTTATTTGGATTTCAATAATGACTTGCTTATACTAGTAAGTGGAGTAGTTGGGACTGCGTGGGCGTGTTGAAGAATAGAGCAGTTTTCTCATGACTGTGAAAGCTCAGTGCTCTAAGCTTGCCGTGCCGTGACCATAACGTTTTCTAGAATTTTAATTTCCTGATTACTTTTCTCGCGTGGTTGAACGTGATTGGTCGGACAGTGCCGTGGCCTAGGTGGGAGAAAAAATTATCGAGCAATGTGATTGGTCTGGCGTATGACTTGGCGTTTCACGACCGTGAACTGCATGTTTACAATCATACGAAAGGTGCTCAATAACAAGTAAATAACTGGGAAGGAAGTATAAATAACTCTAATTAAACACCGACTGTAAAAGTAAGTTTGCGACTGTATTTAAGCGAATTGGGACGTCGAATTAAAATTGATGTCCACGCTGGTATTAGCATCGATATGGATAAGCTCTATCGATTGACACTGACTGATGACAAAAAGCTATATGAAGAAGTTTTACAAGTTTTATGTATACCCAGCTGTTTCAGTCATAGACGACCCTCTTAAATCTGTCATCTGTCGCTTCTCTCTTCAAATCGAGAGTATAGAATATTTTTATACTCTCTCGTCATCCAGGGAGCTGCTCTCAGCTCAGCTGTGATTGAAAGATAAGTGTATATACGAATATATACAAACTACCGCCATCTAGTCCAACTATCCTCCTATCATGCATGTGTGGCCAGATCTCTAAAAATAAAATCTCTGACGTCGTTTCACAATCGCAAGCCTTGGCGCTATGAGAACTTACAGCAATGCAAGTGATTTCGCTGCATGTCCTGTTAGATCGAGTTAACAGTTGATCCGCAGTTCATTGCGAATAAAACTAACATCAGCTTCATAGACTAAGCTAGTTTATTAATACTCTAGAAGGTCTTTTTTGCCATTTCGAAGTTGTGTGTGTGTGTCTTATTTTGGTTTGTTTTGTTTGTTTTTCGTTTTTGGTCGGATGAAAAGAACAAAAGTTTAAAGTTTAAACAATAACAATCGATCAAAAAAAGAAAAAACGATCTTACCTTATTACTAGTTCTGATAAGCCTCTACTCAACATTATTCTGTTTAGCATCGACCATCAAAACATTTACTCGTGAACATCAGACTTGGTAAGCGCTAGGTACTATTATAACTCTAATGCGGTCAGTGTGTATAATGCGCCGGTAGGTACGATACAGATATGTACTTGTTAGAATTGGCACTGAGACTGAATGGCTGATATTTACGGTCTGATAATACTAATGCATGTCCGTCACACACTCTCTACTTCTCAGATAAGACAGTATCCTGTAGTTCTGAATTTAGTCCATTCGATATAGTTTTTCAATCCCAATCTAGCTCAAAATTGGGCACGGCAACCTTATTCTTTCCATTTTTGGTGAAAGGAATTTTTGTGGAAGATAAAATGAATTTTCCCGATAAAAGAATATAGAGAGGCAAAAACATTGAAATACACTTGAATTAAAATAATCATCTTCTGCAAGCCAGTATCATTTGGCACAGTGTGACATGTTAAAAGCATCAAATGTTGAATCACTAGCAGCAAAATTGTATTTAGATTGAAAGGCCTGTTTGTTCTGGTTTTATCATGTGTAAAAAGGGTTTTTTTCCCTTGAGGCAAATATAGTGAAGGTCATAGAAGATGGCGGCCTTCTACAGATATATTGCTCTAGTTCAGTATTTAAGTTTATTTTGATGCAGTTGAATGTCCTCGGCTTTTTGGATTAAGAACTGAAAGAAGTGTTGCAGTTGTAATAGACAGGCTCTTGAAAATGACAATTCAATATTACTGAGTATAAAAATAGTTGGTTATAGTCAGAATTTTTAATAGCGCTGTTAACTTATGAGGTAGAAGCACCAGGTCAGATGTGATATTGCTGAATAACCGCACTTATTATAACTTATTAATAAGAGAGATAGAGAATAATGATAGAGAAGGTAAGGAAAATAAAAACAAATATATCCTTTCATCTTTCTTTCTTTTCCTTCCTTTTCCTTCCTTTTTTCTTTTTCTTTCTGATTGTCCTTTTGTTCTTTTTTTTTTCAGTTCATTTTAATATTTCTTTAGTCATTCATTAAATCCAAATGCTATATACTGATCCAGTCTTAAACCTTTTCTTTTTCTTCCTTTTTTAAATCTATATGACGCTGAAGTTAGCCGGACATTCAGCCGGACATTCGCAGAGGTCAAGTTAGATATTAATAAGTGCTACCAAAATTCTCCTGATTTATATATTGATTTTAAAATACTCCATTTCGGTGAGCAATCCAACATGCTTTCTTTCTAAAAAAATCTAATAGCATAATTTTTAATGGTTTTGGCTCCGCATTATAGCAGCCCGCGACACTTAGAAAAAGTTTAGCATCTCACTCGAATAACAACTATTTAAATTTTAATAACTTCTGTACGACTCAACCGAATTCCTAGAAAATCATGCAACGGACTATCACTACACCACTTAGCCCAGTGCAAAGGTTTTTAGAATTTTTTTGAGATTTTTTCTTATGTTTTTGATGCCCTCAATTCAAAAGGTTTTTCACTTAATGCCGAATTCAAACTTGAATAACTCTTCGCCGGATGTTCCATTTTCACTTGTTTTTCCTTCACTACACGCTACAGCGAAAAAAGACCCCAGTGCAAGATATTTGCAGGCTATAAACATGTCGAAAATGCTCGAAAAAAACTCCGAACTTGGTTCGTTCAGCAAATGACATCCGACACTTCAACTCACGCGAAGTCCACTTCAGACACGCTCACCTAATTCCAAGTGTAATAACTTCTCTACGGTTCAACTTAAACACCCGAAAATCAATAACCAAACGCTCACTACACCACTTAGCCCAGTGCAAAGGTCTTTAGAATTTTTCCGAGATTTTTTCTTATGTTTTTGATGCCCTCAATTCAAAAGGTTTTTCACTTAACGCCGTTAAGCTCGCGATCTGCAACGCGTTGTCATATGATTGTTGAACAAAGAAAGATAGAGTACACGAGAAGAAGCTATAATATGCCTTTTCGCATATAAAAGGCATACACTGTTCGCCGTAGACCTACAGAAAGGTGTTACGCATTTTCGAAACAGGTCGATCCGCGAACTCAAAAGGAATCTGAACTCAATTGATTTAATGTAACTCACCTGACGTCGCTGAAAAGTTTTAAGCTTCAGTAAGCACAGAAAAAGGACGAAAAGGCAAGTTTGCGTCAAGGAGAAGACAGATACGAGGTGAAAATGAAATTAAACTTCCTATTTAAGCTTATTTTTCTGAATGAATGAATGTTATTTATTTACACCACATCCAGATATGCTTATTGCATTTTACAGATAATAATAGAAAAAAAGATAAATAAATAAAAAAGAAGTAATCAAACAACTAATCAAGTCAGGTAGCTTATTCACAAATATTACATTAAAAAGATAAATAACTTGGGTCTATTTTCACACATGCTAATAATACATTTATAATGACAAAAAAGAAGAAAGGCATAATAATTAGGTGAAAATAACAAAAGAAATAATATCAACACTGGCTAATATTGGACTGGAAACGTTTTAGCAAGATTCTTTTTAAATATTTTTTTAGAGGAGCAGGATTTTATTTGTTGAATGTTATCTGAATGTTATCACTGTGATAAATATGTTGTTGAAAGCGGTATTTCCGTACATCAGAGATCGTACTAGTATCACTATAATAGAACAAGAGCTTGTGTCGCTCACACTGATGATGTCTTTGTTTAATGACTTGATCTTGTCCAACGCCAATAACGTTGGAGTGAACATGATCTTGTGTGGTGAAATTTAATGTTTATTTACTCTCTGTTCAGTTGGTGGCGTTCGCCCTTTTGCTCGTGAAAGAGAACCGAGCTTCCATTACCATTTTCCAAACTGATTCACGGGTTTTTTAGCTCTAGAGACTTTTGAAAAAATGCAAGAAGTACAAAGAAATTATGCAGACTGCGAATGTAAATTATTTCACCAAAGAATTCGCATGCTTAATCTTGCACGATCTCGAGAAGTATACGAGAAGAAGTAAAATATACCTTCACGCATGAAGGATGAAAAGGCAAGTTTGCGTCAAGGAGAAGACAGATACGAGGTGAAAATGAAATTAAAGAAGTAAAAGATGCCTTCTCGCTTATAAAAGGCACACACTGTTTTTCAGTGTTATATTGCTGGTTTTTCTTGTAGGCTGTGCATGTTTTTGGCTCTGTTATGAATTATCTATTTGGATTCATCACATTGTCCCACTCCTCTCCGCATTCCGTCTCCATAGCTACGGTCTTTCCACGGCCCAAACCAGTGGCCTCTTCATAGCTGCAGTTTTTGCTATCCATGATCAGTTTGGTCATTGCTTCGTTCGGTAAGATCAAAGAGTAGTACACACCTCCTTTCAATCCAAGACCCTTCTTCTTACTGAACATTCGCATTACCAATTTCGTGATAATCTCTTTTGTATCGTCACCAAAAATTGCCGTTCCAAAAGTGGCCATTGACAATTGTATCCGTTGAACATATTTAGAGGGCCATTGAAGAAATGCTTGATGCCTTTGACTTCGCGTGAGTTGAAGTGTCGGATGTCATTTGCTGAACGAACCAAGTTCGGAGTTTTTTTCGAGCATTTTCGACATGTTTATAGCCTGCAAATATCTTGCACTGGGGTCTTTTTTCGCTGTAGCGTGTAGTGAAGGAAAAACAAGTGAAAATGGAACATCCGGCGAAGAGTTATTCAAGTTTGAATTCGGCATTAAGTGAAAAACCTTTTGAATTGAGGGCATCAAAAACATAAGAAAAAATCTCAAAAAAATTCTAAAAACCTTTGCACTGGGCTAAGTGGTGTAGTGATAGTCCGTTGCATGATTTTCTAGGAATTCGGTTGAGTCGTACAGAAGTTATTAAAATTTAAATAGTTGTTATTCGAGTGAGATGCTAAACTTTTTCTAAGTGTCGCGGGCTGCTATAATGCGGAGCCAAAACCATTAAAAATTATGCTATTAGATTTTTTTAGAAAGAAAGCATGTTGGATGTTGTTGTTTTCTCGAAGATATTAGCTTTGTAAGCTACTCTGAAATTCGAGGTTAAATAAAGTTTATGTATGTATGTATGTATGTTGGATTGCTCACCGAAATGGAGTATTTTAAAATCAATATACAAATCAGGAGAATTTTGGTAGCACTTATTAATATCTAACTTGACCTCTGCGAATGTCCGGCTGAATGTCCGGCTAACTTCAGCGTCATTAAATCTATGCATAAATGTAGCTACACAGGAAGCATACTTTACTGTTATCAAACAAACCATCTTGTCGGGAACACACAAAGAAAACAGTGACAGTCTAAATCAATAGTATATTAAAAATCACTTTGCTACGGTTATCACGCTTATCCGCCTCGCAAAGGTAAGCTTGGCCTGATTGAACGATATTCTCTGCTAATAAAAATCACCTCTTCATTTAAATGAACTCTTCTAACGTGGTTAAAAACTCTTGAAATATTTATACGACTTTTTATTAGTATATTTGATTTCTTAATGACTGGCACGGTAAAAAATTTAAAAGTCATTGAATAAATGAAATGACGATAATTCGATGTAAGAGATTGTTTGATAACATTTTTGATAGAAAATGAATGGATAAGAGTGGTAGAAGCTCAAAGCTACAGGAAAATATATGATGAGCAAGGAAGGGAAAAGAGAGAAAAAAATATCGACAAAAACAAGCAGTTATATGCTACTAAAAGCCACTTTAAGATCTCTGAGTGCGGACAGGTTTAACGCTGAGATTTTCAAGTAAAATTCTTGTTAATAGACCTGCATTGAACCTTTGGGCAATGATCCCAAAGCATCTTACTTTATTAGTATAAGTGACAGGATTCTTACCATCTCTCCAGCATGAAAATCTTTCAGTAACAAGACTGTTTTCTTCCTTTTTCCAAGCATTTTTTAGTTATTTTTGGAAGTTGGTACCCCTCAATCTGTTTAAACATAAAATAATGTAAATTAGAAGAAAAATCGTAATAAAGGGTGCAAATAAAGTTCTTCTTTCCCGGCCCTTGGCCTTCTCCGCTATTTCCCGCGCATTAGACCTCTTTACTTTGGGTGTAATGTTTTCCCATTTCAGGCCATAGAACGTTCCCTTGATAATAATTAAGATTCTTTGTTCCATTTCTATCCATATTCATGTGTCTTCTTTTGCGCAACTGTTAAACAAAGAAATGATACTCTAGGATCATACACAAAAACATTTCGCCGAGAAGTAAAGCGGTCTATATAAGCAGATGCCTAAAAAATTGTTGAATAAGATATTCAACTCTAACAAATAATGAAAAATCACGTTATCTTTACTATTCTTGCTTTTTCATGAGGCAATATGAATTTGAATAATAAAGGAAACTCGCGAAGCATTTTGGTATTGACCCCATATCGTGCAAACGGTCTATTTACAGTTTTATATTTATAGGTTCAAACGTTAGAACCAAGGTTTGCATTGAAAATCAAGATCGAGGGCCGCATTTCAATGGAAAATCTATCTCGATTTTGAACTCAGCCTTGCTCTCCCCTGTTAGTATCGATGCTGAAATCAAAACCCTGGACAGGTTTTCCATCGAAATTCAAACTCGACATAAAACAATAGAAATAGGGCGTAGTTGGTTTTTAATTGTTTAAGATCTATACTGAAATCAGTGATTGATGTTTTTTGTTTGTCACCAATGATTTTAGACCCTCGTAGCGCATCAGCATTATTAGCTAATCCGATACAAATCCACCTTGAAGAGTTTTAGGAAAAGTAGGAGAAACTTAGCTTGTTAAATATGACAATGAGAACCGAATTATTTTCAGTTGAATATGAGTTGAAAGACCATGGATTTAAAGACCTTTAGTTGACAAGACTTTGATAGTATAAAATCGACGGAACACGACGTGAGATTTACTGATTCAGTTTAATGTTAAGATGGTTGACAGACAGAGAAGCTCAAGACGCGATAATCACGAAAACACCACACTGTTAGCCTAGAAATGATTCACGATGAGTGATTAGTGTCCATCTAAGGTGGGCTTGCAATCATGATCAAGAGCTTAATATAGTGAAGCAAAAAAGATGACCGCCATGTCGACTAATATAGCAAGATTAAACTGTCAAAAAAATATTTTATCTAGTCTCGTGCATGAAGGCTATAAAAACCATCGATGCCATCACCGGTCCTGTCCACTGTCAGACCGGTTGTATCCAGGATTTCTAGATAATGGCGGAGACAGGAGTGGTACCGTGGGTTCTTTGTGGAACCCCCATTTTTTTCAAAGCCAACCTTACCAGCTTTTTCTGCGCGGCGGCCATTTTGGAACCCAATTTTCTAAAAATACTGGATCTGTCACTGTTAAAGTGCTACTACGACGAAAATCGCTAAAACTTGGATTCAGCTGAAACTTCCTAAAATACTCTTTAAAGGTCCAATAATCACTGTATGAAGTGTTTTCTCGATATTCAGGACGAAAGTATGATATTTTCACGATTATTTTTTGGAGTCTGTGACGTCATACACTCAATATCGAACATCGCTCCATACATTTCTTTGTAGTTTATGAAAATATCAGTAGTAAAGGGAGAGAGAAATACCCAAACACCCCAAAATATAAATTATAGTCACACGTAATGTGAAATAAGCGCTTTAGCTACCCTTTGGGCTTCACAGGAATAAAATAAATTAAGGATTTATATACAAAGAAATATATGTAGCAATGTTTGATGTTGAGTGTATGACGTCACAGACTCCAAAAAATAATCGTAAAAATATCATACTTTCGTCCTGAATATCGAGGAAAACACTTCATACAGTGATTATTGGACCTTTAAAGAGTATTTTTAGGAAGTTTCAGCTGAATCCAAGTTTGAGCGATTTTCGTCGTAGTAGCACTTTAAGAATGGGTCACTCTATTAATATCAATAAAACGTTCCTTACTTCCCCTCCATGTGAAGTTAACTGACTTACAGCACGTATATGTTACGGTTTGCTACAACGCTAACATTAAAATGATTCCATAGTTGTAACAGATCATAACTCTTCACCTTTTCTATTCATGCTTACTCATCTTTATTTCTCGCCCGCCTTCAAACATGGCTTCAAGTTTAATATACAATGGCACGCCTGCAAAATCTACGGTATTAAAAATCTGTCCTATCAGTTTTCCCGCCACTCAGTTTCTATTTTAATTGTGTGATGTATGCGATTAACATGCGCAGTCGGTATTTACATAATGGAAGTGTCAGCTTCACTTCAAATGGATTTTAAACCATGTATGTCTTCCCGTGCCATCTAGATTTTATCGAGCTTAATTCTAATCAGTTCCTAATATGTCGTGGTAGTTTTATCATTTTTATCTTCAATTAGCGGGTAAACCCGAGGCAAGTGAAATAAAAATAGCTTGTGCTTTTTTATTTTTCTTTTCTTTCTTAAGCTTTTTTAAATGTCAGTGATAAGACTGAATGCTAAAGCGACTTAATGGATAAACAATTTAGAGGAAATTTAGAGGAAAAATAGCTTATGAAAGTGAGACTTCCAGCTGAGTTGACAGCATTCCCCGAAAGGAGTTATGGGTCAGCTACTTTTGGTTAGAATTTTCCAAGCAGGGACTGAGTTCAATGTAGATTTCTCTTTTGAAAGAGATTCCACTATCTTGTAGTTTGTCATTCTGTACGTTTTTGTCTGTTTAACAGTTGTTGTCTGATTAAAGTGTTTACTGATGGAACATTCTTCCACTGCTTGAACACGTCATAGAAAGCCACAAAATAATTTGTATACTAAGATTGCATGCATCCCGAACTTTTCGAAAATAAATCTAATATATAAAATATAAAGTTTGAAACTATTAAACAAGAAAAAACTTTTGCGCGATTTAACTGCAGTTACAATAAATATTCCAGACATAAGGTGGAACCTCTCTAAACGGATGGCTGGTCGATCGCAAAAGGCAAGATAAATTGTCTGTAATTAATTTGGAGCTGCCCTTTATATAGAAGTTATTTTTGGTTCAAAAGAATGTATGGTGAATTAATTTGCCGGGACCTATAGAGCTATGAGTAATATGGAGGTGTCCGAATGATAGAAGTGTCAGTATTATAGAGGTGTCCTTGATATGGAGGTGTCCGGTCGTATTATAGAGGTGTACGTATTGTAAAAGTGTCCGTATTGTAAAAGTGTCCGTATTGTAGAAGTGTCCGTATTGTAGAGGTGTCCGTATTGTAGAAGTGTCCGTATCCGTATAAAGTACCCAGCCGTGCAGTGTGCGGTAATTTTCTAGCTCGAATAGACTAACTTCGGTTTAGTATTAATAAGCGAAGGTTACTATAACGTCAGCGAGGCTAAGTAGTGATTTTTTTCGAAAATTGCCCCTGTGATTGTTGTGTGTGTGTGTGTGTTTGAAACAATCTGTTTTGTATGTTGTTGTTGTTTTACTAAGTCTTCGAGCATGCTTCATCGAAAGGCCTTGAAAATATTGTAGGACAGCTAGCATGAACACCGCAGTCGCACTGAAGCACCCTGGGTAACTCGGGTAACATGTCTGAAGCTTTTCCCCTCAAAAAATCGAACAGTTTAAAAAATAATAATTTAAAGTTAAAGATTTTGAATTGAAGTCAAGTGCCGCATTTACGAGGTAAAAGTCATCTTGAAATTTAGCTTCAAAACTATGTGCTTTGATCTATAAATGATGCCAAAAGCATAAAGGTGGCGCGTATGGGAGGGCATTCTACATTAATCCTCTTAGCTGAATGAAGATTACATCGTAAGAAGACGAGCCTCAAGGCAAAAGTGAAGGTATTTAATACTATGTCTGCACGAACACAAAAACTTCTACTACCTTCCGGATTTGCATTGTGTTGCATGACAAGACTTAATTAAAAATTTAAAAAATACAATTTTTTTTATCAGAACGAACATGAAAAAACAGAAGAAAGATGTTGTCCAGTCATTGATTAAACGACATCAGCACAATCACTTTCCATCATATTTGGTCGTACCCTTTAGGAGTTCAAATCGACTTGGCTTCAAAGGCTCTTTTAATTTATGCGGTATCTAGTTCAAAATGTTTTAAATGAATCTTGCAAAAAAAACGTCGGTAGGTATTAGCTTCATGTCACCCATCCTGGTACTAACCTGGGCAACTGGACTTGACTCAGTGTCATTGAATTCGAATCCCAAGTTTTTTCCACTGGGCCACGTTTCCAGGTGAATCAGCGGCATTAGCCTGGCGTGAAAACAATGCACCGGATTGACTAGCCTTTTTAACATCATCATTTTAACCGATTCCGTGCGTGGCAGAGATGCAAGGGATTAGCCGATATGGTCTGGGGGCCGACTGGTCTCTCCTCTGATGCTTCGGCTAGGACATTTTCTTGCGTAATTCGTGCACCCAAGGGCAGAAGGATTTAATCGCCGTCAGGTCCGAAGTCCATACGATGCCCCAGCTCTGCGGATGTCTCGGGGGTATTGCACAGTAGGATCGATTTTTTATCTTTTTTCTTTTTGTCGTTGTCGTTGTTTTTTTTTAAGCACATTAGTATTTTTACACAAGTGAATATAATAAATCGGGCGCGCTCATTGGTCATAATTTAGTTCTTATTTTGTCATATTCACTTACAGGTTATTAATAAAGAGCGCTTGCGCCACATGTTTGTCGATTTGTGCCGCTTGCAGAGATCTTGAATTGCCACTGATTAGTTCTTTAGACACAGTGACTATTTAGTTCGGTTTTGGTCATGATCAGTATATGACAGTTAATTGGTATAAAAGCAATCTCAAAAATCGGAAATCGAAGAAAAGAAGAGTGCGTTTTTCTGCCTGGGAACAGTTTCCTGACAAAAGATCCAATTGGTTTGTATTCTTGGTATTTTCTGCTTTCTTATATGGTTTTATAAAATAACTGTTAATAAATCTCGCGGTCGGATTGGTTGGCAGCACGTGCTTGATGAGAGCACACAGCATGCGCACGCACTTTCAGTTTTCGTCCTACATTTAATTTGTATTTTATTAAAGAAACAAAAAACTTGCTTGTTGTTCTGTGTTCAGTATAAAGCACGTAGGGATTTGCAGAACACTCAAGAAGTGTCGAGAAGCACTCCGCTGCACGACATGTTTCACCATACACTTCTCTCATGCTCTGCCAACCCCCGCGTGCTTTATAACTAAACACACTACGCGCGCGCGTATTCTATTTCTTCAATAATTTCTGTTTATATCAGTGGTACTGCCGTACTGCATGTCTACATAGCCTGAGTATCAGGCCTTCGGAATGCATGGGGAGGGGTTTGGAGGCCTGGGGAGAGGTGGTGAAGAGAAAGGAAGGCCTCCTATTCATATATCAGCCTTCTTCTCCCCCTTTCCCCAAGAGAGCCTGATACTCAGGTTAATATCCACCCAAATGGACCAACCTCCCACTCGTTTCTGCCCACGTCTCATTCTCCTCACAAGAACCTACCCATTAACCATTGGCTAATATGCAGCTTGTTTCCTTATTTGTTTAACGTGCTGTATGCCTCCTATGGGTCACCGTAAGTATTAATTGGCATAAAAATAGCAATTGTCAATCAAGGTCAAGCAGGATAGTCGAGTATTTACTACAGTGACGTAATATGAACTTTTGGCTCTTTATAAGAAATATATAATATTGTATAAACAATCATATTATATGGATATAAATGACTTTTTGCGTTAAGATATTTTTCCATTCTCTTGATTTTCCGCACGAGTCTGATGGGTCTGCGTGTTCCGCTGTTTCCATACTCTTCACAAACTGAAACTGGGAACCCTGTGGCCATCGGAGTCCGCTGACCAGCAGTCCAATACAATAGTTTCAATCTTAGTTTCTGTCGTTTTGCTCATGATCACTGTTATTTTCCAATATTATCGTTATCAAGGATTATAAAGTGATTTCTTATTAAGTGCAGTGTTTAAGCTATGTCTAAGGGTGACTACAGCAGTCGAGAATGTTCGGTTTACGTTGGGAATCTCGAGAAAAGAGTCACTGAAGAAATAATGTGGGAGCTATTTTTACAAGTAAGTCAATCTTCTTACGATCTCAAGTTTACCAATCTTCATATTTATTCGACCAATACTTTCCCAAACGGTTTGGGATTCCATTAATCATATTTCCAACCATTTGAATTAGTACGTTTTTGATTAAAGAACTCAAAAATCCAGACGTTTAGGGCTGTGTTGGCGTTATTAACTCCTACTCGTTGGATGACAGTTGGAAAGGCTCGTATAGTATAAGTTACTAGTAAATGTAAGCTTACTTAGATGTACTCGTTATTGTTGGGTTAGATTTTATCACTTTTTTAAATCCCTAACTTTATTGGATTAGATAGAAATAATAATGATAATAATAAACTTTATTTAAAGAAGATTAAAAACACTTTACAAAAGTGCATCAGTTTAGCAGAAGCTAATCTTCCACTGGGCCTTCTAGATCTAAACTACCCTCAATAAAGCAATAACTAAAGTAGGGCAAAATTTTCAAATATAGCTCAAGGTTATGGCAAGCAGGAAGGCATTTGTTGAGATGCCAGAGTCAAAATTTCCTTTATTTTTTAGAGACTTGCATTAACTAATTACTATAAAAATCTTTTAAACAAAAAGACAAGACAAACAATAGGGCTAATGAATGGAATTAGCAGTGTTAGTTGGTCCTAATGATTGCTTCCAAATTTGAAATAATCCAGAAATTTGAAAGCATAGGTGGTGCATTCCTGCTACCTCTCACTAATGAGGCTTGGGTTATTCAGTTACGTGAAATTTAAAAACATTTCACTCAAAATAAAAGTTAAAATTGTCTGTAGAGAGCTTTTGATGTCATCATGTGTGAGAGCCCATAACACAGCTTGAGCTGCCTGTGGTTAGATAGCAGAACAATAAAATACCTTTAATCGAATTATTTCTCATGATGGTGCAAATCTCTGTTGGCATTTACAAGTATAAATGTGTAATGTAAAACTTGATTTTTTACTATAAGGCTGGACCAGTAGACAGAGTATCTATCCCTAAAGACAAGGAGACTGGCATACAACGTAGCTTTGGATTCGTCGAGTTTACAAGTCCTGTGTCAGTGACATATGCTTCTGAGCTTATCAATGGATTGTGTTTATATGGTCAAAATATTATCGTTAAACCCCAACATACTGGATCACCTGCACCTAACCAAGCTAACAGGTCTTCTCCACTGAGCTTTAACTCTGACCTCTCCAGACATAGTCCTGTTCCACTATTCCAAGGAAAGCCAAATGATGCTATGACACCCTACATGGGCAATTTCCAAAGGCATGGACAGAATAGTTATGGATGTAATAATAACCAGCATGGAGGATATTCTTCTCCTCAGTATTGGAATCCATGCCCAACTAGTTTAATGCAGCAGCAGTACCAAGCAAGGATTCAATATGAAAAGAAGAGAAGATACTGATATCACTCACTGAACTAGTGATATTTTAGTCCATGTACAAACTTTAGAGTATGGCGTTAAGGGATAAAGAAGGGTGTGGTGACTGGTGAATTCACTCTAGTTCCTTGTCTCCTTGCCTTGTTTTACTTACACAGGCTATTTCCTTTTTGCAAAATAGACTCTACACAACCAAGTAACAATCCTAACCTCTTTTCCATAGAACTAGCTACATATTTAAAGAAAGATTACAGCAGATCTCTTCAGCTTGCAAACAATGTTTTCCCACTTCAGACCATTATGTGTGATTGCTTTAGAATTATTCTTTGCCAGTAAGAAGAGTGAGTCTATAATAGGATCTCAGCTTCAAAGGGAACAAATGATGGATGAGTTGTTTTCACACAAAGGACAAATTGTCTTATGTGGCCTACCTAATAGACAAAAGCTTGTTCAAAGTTTTAAGAAACATTTGTGTATATTCACTTGAAAAGTTCATGATAGTTCCTAGCTTTTAAAGGGCCAAAGTTTCAGAATTAGGAAGCTATAAGACTTTTCATAGTTTAAAATAATCTTTTTTCCGCTCTAATGACAATTATTACACAGTCTGGTTCCAGTACAAACATCTCTTGTTTAACATACCCAAGCTATACCATAATGCATCCTATTTATGAAACTATTTTTGGACGGGCGGAAGGGGTTTATTTTCTAAATAAGGGAAATACTTCCAGACATCCATTACTGAAGCGTCGTATATGGCAGCACGCCGAAGCAATTGCGGATATGCTGGCGATTTCGACCCGGGCCAACACCACTATCCCGTAAAGAATTGCAGATTACAGATCAGGAAGCTCGGAAAAAGTGAGACGCTAGTCGGTCCCTAGTTCGTAGATGATTAATCCCTTGCTATGATTAGAAAACCAGGCAAAGACACAGCCAGGGGGCCAAGTAGTCACGTGATAAGTTCATACGATATGTCTGAAAACAAGACACAAGACAACATCCTGGCTACGCCTCTGCCCGGTATACATGTCAGTCTGATGTCAGTCTGTCACTGTGATGATCAACACATCTATCATCAGTCTTTTGTGTTACGAATGGCTGCTGAAAAACTAGCATTTTCAATTTTCTCTCCAACTTGTCTCGCAACAGCGTTGCAACAAGTTGCAAGAGTGTCTACACGGTGCAACGGAGACGCAATCGTTGCTAAAAGTAGCAACGATTCCTGCAACTTGTCTCGCAACGTTTTTCAAATTGCGCTGTAGGTTGCACGCTGCAATTCTCCATACAACTTGTGTCGCAACGACGTTGCGAGACAAGGTGCAGCTCCGTGTAATCGCGCCTTTAACTTCTTATTCTTTTAAAAGCTTAAATCAAGAGTGTAAATATAAGGAGCCACTAAAAAATCGTTATTGGGTCCTTGTCTTGAAATGGTTAGCTAAGCAGAAGTTGTGCCTGTCAGATCAACTTATTTAACGGATTCCTGCCTGTGTATTTTACGTTCACTGAATTGAATTGAATTTTACGAGCCTCTTGTTTTGATTTCCTCTTTTAAAGTAAACATCATTTATTTTATGTTATGAGCAAATGGACTTAAACGAGCCACGGTAATGATGTAACGAGATACCAGCGAAGCAAAACTAAATGCGCCAAAATGTCCACTTCCCTTTTTGACACAGTAACAAAATTTCCATTTTGTATCAGGAGACGGTTATCAAACCGGCAAATGGCGATAAGTTCTCTTAATCGACTGGCAGTTTGCCTCTGGTATTGAACAATCATAACCTTTTTTTCTTCTTTCCCACTCAGAATATCCAAAGTAAACGCCCAGAAAAAATGTTTATTGTTTATATATTACCCCCTGATATCATTTCATCTCCTATAGAGCGATGTCACAGAGTATCTTCATCATTAGAATAACACTGAATTTCGCTAAAATTGTGCAATAAAAACCATCATTAGTTTAAATTCAGCCAATCTTTATTGATCAACCAGTCTGTGATTTGAGTCGATTAGAAATCTTTTTGCCTTATTTGGTAACATCTGCAGTGCCTTTGGTTGCTGTACTTACTTACGATAACAAGACTTGTAAAATAGCCACTCGATTTTTCATTGAAATCATAGTTATTCATAGATTTTTCGCTGAATATAAAGAACAAACTAATTGACTCGATTACATTCACGAACTCAGTGGAGGCAACCCCACTCTGGGAAAAAAAATTAACATTATCTTTGACGTCATTGGTTATTGATTTAAATATATTGTGTACATTAAACACACAAAATTAAAAAGAAATCCAGCTAATTTGTGTGATTAAAATAACATCGTCGTCGTTCCTACAATGAAATTGTTTGATTTGAAAGCCCAGCGGGGTACCTTACAGACCTTGCAGAGGATTTGCATTGCGGATCATATATGCTGCCAAAGATCGAATATTTTCAAGCCTTCATCTTGAAATATTCAAATCATTCAGGAATTATTTGCCAATCTTTCATATACTGTGTACATTAGTACATCTGTTTGGTTGATTCTCATTTAGAGGCTGACTAAAGGTACCCGTCAAAATATTTTTAAATTATATTCCGGTCCACTGCTAAGGTTCTTCTTTTCATCAAATGGTGCAAAGTACCTCTGACGTTTGAAACCACAATAATAAAAGTGCCTTCCACTTGATGGTTCAAGTCTGACAAGTCCAATCGTGAATTTTTGGAATATTTATTTGAAAAAGCTCCGAGAACTATATGGTGGAGGCGGAGTCGAGCCGGCTCACAAGACAGGTCAGCGTGCTTTTTCACTCTTTCAGACAGAAAATGGATTTGTAGAAAATTCTCTCGTCAAACGGCGACTTGGATCGAGAAAGGAGTGCTCAAACACTTCAGGATTTTAGTGGACTGACAATGTAAAAGATTCGCGGTTACACTCATGAAGTCCGTGGTTTTCAAACTATCAGAAGGTCGAGGGGAAATTCCATCTTATTTTCAGGTACGCTTTTGTTGTGGGCGACTTGAAATATTTGTGTTTTTGGTCAAATGATTCCTTCATTTCTACACTCACTACTTAAAGCTTAAATACATGCTTCATTATAGCGTTTTCACTCTAAATCTATGTGTAATGATAGAAACACTGCTCAAGCAAACGAGAACTTCCTTTTCGAAGATTTTACCGGCATTTAGTGACTACACTGTAAGCTCTTATAGACGCCATTCAGGCAAAACTCATGCGATCGAATATATATATATTAGCAAATACTTTTATTTACGTTTCTTCTTCTTTTTCTTCTTCTAGAACAGATAAAATGTCGATAAAATATTAACTCGGAGATAACATTTTAAGAACCGAAGGGGATACATTCTGCAGACATACACGGCGCGCAGCAAAGTAATTGCACAAATGGTTCCAAATGCGTTAATTTTCCCATTTACCGGTTGAATTTTCCAGCCGAATACTAGGCCTTTTTTACTGCTGTTTACATTATCTTAAGAAGACTTTCAGTATTTTTCATTCAGCTATTATGAATGAACGTAAGCAAAATTTGTGGAAAGTCACAACCTCCTCATTGAAAATGCTATAAAGATGTGCCACAATATGCTCTCCTAGCGACAGTCGGTTAATGTGATGTGTGACCTGTCCGAACCTGCAAAAATAGCAAAAAAGCGCTCAATCGGCTCCTTCTAAAGTCTCTTATCTAAATGATACAATCCAGACCGATTTCTTATGTGTGATCTTCAAACATTTGAATAACGTCTATACATCAAAGAAGTTTATTCTCTTTCTTTATAAGAACTGGTTTCCCCCACTGTGATAAATATGCAAAGATCGATGGATCTCTGAAGTGCAGGTGCAGTCGACTAAAATCATCCGCGAAGATTGGTTTCTGACTCAGTTCTATTACTCTATCTCCACCTAAAGCAACTCTGTAGTCCAAGATACTAAATAAATTTTAAATATGCATTTATTTTGCTTGCACCCGCAGATCTAGTGGGAGGCTTTCGCAACATATCACAATAATGAATTCCATTCGCCGTAAGGTTTATGTAACATCTATATTTAGACTAATAAAGCTGACTAGAAAATAGGTTAATACCCTGGTAGATCTAGAATTAAACCTATTTATAACGAAAACCTGAGCTAGTAATTTTATTTTACTAAAAGAGTTGTATTTCATACAGAGAGAGATCTGCCGATAAATTATTAATGAAAGTCGATTTTTCATGTTAAATTTGGTTTTGTAGTTTTACTAGTATTTATCCAGACACTAGTACTTTGCAGTCACTAATCAGCCTTTATTATTCATCCCGACAATTGAATTGATTCGAACGTAATTTGATTCCACTGGGAATTAACTTGCACTCAATACCCCTCTATATTGCACCTATAGCATTATAAAGATATAAGAAGCTTTCTCTCTTTCTGGTTCTGCAATGCAAATCGATCATTTTTGAAAGTTATTGATTCTACATTAATTAAACATTTCAAGAAATGTAGTTTAGTTATTTCGATATTATCTGGAATCAAGTTTACAATTGTAAGCCAATCTCATAAAAACTGGCTATTTAAAAAAAAAATTGGACATAGCAGTGGTGTCGAAGTACATCACTCAAGCCGTAAACACTTCCATTTTTTTAGGTCATCATTTCCTGAACTTTCTATTGTTTCGAACCCTCTAAAATGAAAATCTGAGTTCAAATTACACTGAGTGGTCAAAATAAAGCCCAAAATATATATACCTTATTTCCAATCGATTGGTTGGTCATGATTTATCAGAGTATACTCTTAAAAATTGACAGAAAACTGAAGTGTTCATGGTTTGAGTTTCCTCAGTGTAAATAACTTCTGTATGCAAATTAATGCATTTGTTATTGTCACAAGGTTTATTTTGACTGGTTAATATGGGAGAATTATGATTGCATGTCTATGGCCTCTAATAAGACAGTGGTTGTTGTCGACTGGTATAGTATTCATTAATCATTTAGTGACTAAGATCTGGGTTTTAAGCACGTCTTGATATATCTGTAGGCTATGTATCATAGATACCAAATATCCATATAGGTATGCTAAAAAAAATACAATCATGCTGGCAGTAATGATAGCTAATTTCAATGTTATCTTGCTAGGTAAGCCCTAGTTCATGGAGAGAACAATGAGGAAAAAAAATACCAATTTAAAGACCTTTTATTATATTTGGCTGAGGAATTATTTTTAATTTATTTTTAGTCATTGTTTATACCATACAGCCACTAATGCATTGACACATGTTAACAAGAGCATGCATTATTTCCACTGTTTATTTTTTTGGCAGAGAGGGGGTAGAGAGGTGTTAGGAAAAGGCCCTATAGTGGGGGTACCCATGGAATGCAATTTCTTTTCGCTTGTTGTAATTCATTCCTTACAGGGCCTTACTGTTGGTAATTCATTAAAGCATGCAGTCTGTGGTTTGTCTTCTGTGGTTTGTTGTCTCTCTAAATTAAATTTATTCATTTAAACTTTTTTAAACTGAAACATTGCTTTAAATGTTTTAAGTTTTTGCCTCCCCAGTCCCCCTCTCCTTTTCTAACAGTGCAAAATGAACCTCCCTTTCAATGTCCTATTGATTGGCCTATAGGAAATTCTTAGAATGGCTTCGATAAAAGCATTAAGTGCATGCTACAAATGTTCTTCGAATTAATTTTTCAATTAATTTTTAGAGTGTTCGAGATAGCCCTTACCTACCACTGTGGAGGGTGAATGAGGACATGCTTAACCTTATTCTTCCTGTCTATGCTAACTCATTCCTACATATAGTCTTAAGAATTAAATATTTGTAGACCATACAGTTTCTTGATGAATGGTATGATTAATTATTCCTTGATGCTTTTCCATCTTCCAGTAATTTCCTGGAGATCAGGAAAGAGTGCAATCCAATATGAACTTGTTTTTCCTCTACTCCTACTCCTTCAAACCACCTACTCACTAGTCTTATTGGAAGAATAATCAATGATTACTTGTAGTGTATGAACATCACTTCTTTATCACTGATAAATCATCCATCGATTGGCCTTTTCCTTTAGGCTGTCTCCAGCTCTAGGCCTGGGGAAAGGAATAGGGACTTCACAGGAAACCCAAGCACAGAGTGTTTGTCCTCTCCCGTTATAAAGATATGTAGGCAAAAAAGTTTCCCATCTCTCTTTAGCTTTATACATGCATGTATAAGTTTACTTGCTTAAAAAAACCCTGCCCTCAGAAATAACTGACGAAATAACAAGAAACAAACAAACAAATAACCCACTCCCCCCATTGTCCAGTATTAAGTTTACCGTGAGTAAATTTGTAACACTGCAAAAAAGTAAACGTTTTGTTTATTACAATGGCTTCGGGCATAATTTGACAACCCCCCCCCCCCAAAAAAAAACATTTATTCGTATTATTATTTCTGATTATTCCTTAGACTCATTCTGTTGATTCAAAATACTTGGAAGTTTCGCGAAAAGACGAATTGCCAATTTATTTAAAGTTGCCAAGCAACCGAACGATCAGATTACTGCGTAACCCTTCGTGTTTGTCTCTCTTTAATCTCGAGGTTCGGTTTCTTACGTCCTTACTCAGATTTAGCCGTTTTTGAGGTCTTGCTCTGCCATAGACAAATAAGCTTGATAACGGAGGTCGCGTGCTCGAACAGATGGCTGTCTGTCTGTCTTGTGTACCAATATCAAACTTTATTTATTGTTTTTAGTTTGGCAGACTTTCAATAAGATCAATAACTAAGATATCCATTGCAATATTGAGTACGATTCTTTCTTCATATTTTTGTGTTTTCCATTTTATTGATGTTGAATGATATCTATAGTACTTATTAATCTTACTGGGAAAATCATGGAGTTTAAAATTAGATACCAGACAGCAAAATATTGATAAGTATTCCAAGAGTTCTAATTACCTCTAGCATATCTTTGTTGATCCATTTACTACCGATAAATGACAGAACGACAGAATTGACAGAAGACGTCGATAATTTGTTATCGATAAACGTTAGCCTTTTTGTGAAAGTTATGTTCTAGAAGTCCGTCAGAAATCTGAAAATAAAAACGCGGTTTAATACGGTTAGGTTTTTTGTTTTAGTCAACCGAAAAAGAAAAAGAAAAAAAAACTGAGAAAGGTAAGCCGATATTTGAGACTTAAGAATAGGTTGGATATTAACTTAGCTTGGAGTAAAATCTCTTGTCATTACCTGACTAGAATTACTCTGTCGGAAATTGCCAGTGCAGAGTTAAATCTCAAGTTTTAAATTGAAAAGAAAGCGTAATGAAAGTGGATTTTTTTTGTATTATGCAATCTAATTTGTGCTTAAAAAAACTGCGTTTACAAAGACGCGAATGCATTAATCACTTTACCATATTTTCTTTCCTTGTTTTATTGAATTTTTTTAAATTTCGCAATGTATGATTACTTGATATCATTTTACATTTTTGTAGCCGGTGTTTGTAGTATCAGTGTCAGTCAAAAGGACATTTCTCCCAAAAAAGCGACACATTTCTTTTTCTTTCAAATATTAAACTGGATTAATTCAGGGAAGTTTTATTTTGCGACGCCGGTTTTCAGTATAGTGAGTAAAAATTGTGTTCTTGATGTATTACAAGCCAAAATGGTTGGGCTGACTGCATAATAAACAGCGTTGACAGTCATTGGAAAATAGTACAAAATTAAAGATAAGTTTGCGCATGACTGTGCAAAATTGCATTTGCGCGCAAAGTTGAATGCAATCTGCTTTAGAATTAATCAATAAGAAATTTCCAATAATTTTCAATCTTATTTCTTATCTTTGTCTAAAGTTTGTCTGTTTTATAGTTTCATAGTTTATAATTGTAAGTTTATCTCGTGTGTGTGTTATTGTATTAGATAGTTTGTCAGTAGGTGAAGAGCCACCTCTTGGATTCTATTAATTAAACTATTATTAGTATTATTGTTATTATTATTATTATTATTTTTTAGTATCTTTCATGTACTTAAATGTAAAAGATTCAAGTAGCTAGTCGTAAATTGCCTATATATAGCGAGATTTACGATGGAATTTGGAAAACATAATAAAGTTTACATTATTATTATTATTATTATTATTATTATTATTATTATTATTATTATTATTATTATCGATAATGAGAGCCATGTCACACGCCGTAATGTTTTGCACGCAATATTCCTTATAAAGAAAATTTCAAAAATATTGCGCGCAATGTTGTATCGTGTGCCCTCGCTTTTAGGCTTCTAAAAGACTCTCATTAAAATTTCCCAGCTAGACTTCGGCGAACCTCAAATCACCATGCAGCCATTCAGCATTAATATTCAACGTTTTGAAATATAATCTACCATTATTATACAGATATTTCATTCATTTAAGCAAAATAATCACAATTTATCAAAAACCTGGAAATGCATAGCTAAAACGTTCAAGTTTGTTTGGTTGTAAAATATTCGGAATGGACGCTTGGGGCTGACAGTTAACAAATGAGCAAGGATGGCGTATTTCATGAAATGAGCGAGTAATATACTTATTTCAATAAAGTTAGTCACCAAAACCCTAGAACGCTGAGAATCATGGGGAAATGTTTTATATCCCACAAGTAAAGGTTTTGACACAAACTGCAGCAGTTGAGGATGATCAGAGGAGATGAACTTGTAAATGGTAGAACAGCTCAATTCCATAAATAATTATCAAGCGGTTAAAACATGTAAAATGTATCTACCCATAATCCTTGTCGGTCTTAGCTTTGTAGCTTTTCAGGTGACTAACTTTATTGAAATAAGTGTATGCACTGATTGTAAACTTGTCATTAAGGTAAAAAGCAATGAAATGCATGTAAAAAGAAATGGTTTCCTGAGAATAAGAAAAAAACAGGTTTTATTTTCGAAAAATCTAAGTTTTCTTGATTCTTCTTCTAAGTTACATTTTCATTTCAAATTATACGACAACAAAAATTCTCAATCCTCAAATTGACCGTTAGACTTTATATGTAGTTTAGTTTATTGCGGAAGACCAAACGGCAGACTTCATGACAATCGTACTATGACTAAAAATGAGCTAAAGCATTAAACATGTTTGAATATCTTAACATCATATAGGATTCAAGATGTAGGGATCCGCAATTGAGGGGAATCTTACTTAATTCAATGGAAATCGTAGCTTACTAGCTGATTTTGCTACTTAAGATAATGTAATTATGTGACAAAGTTGGACTATTGCGTGAAGTATGAGACGCGCACGTACAGTTATTATATATAGTACAGTTAAAATATATGGCCATTATGTGACAATACAGCTGACCGAATAATTATCGAACGTCTGGTTTTGTGATCATGAAAATATTTCCATTTTTTATTTTTTATATTTTTTATATTTAAAAATTACTTCGTATACGTAAAAAAAGGGGAAAATATTGCTCAGTAGTTGAATATTTGTATCAAAGGATGTAATGGTTTTACAGGGCAATATAAAATGGCCGCCCCAGCGCTTTGATCTCGATTAATAATTTTCGTCAACTACGATATGTGACGCACCATTCGCTATGCAGCAGTCTTTAAAAATGAATGAAATATTTATGGAGTTCAAACCAAGAAAACAATTCTTCGTAGCTGGAGCTTATGCTCGATGGACGACCTAGCGAGCGGTTTTTGTACATACGCATGTGTGTGTCATCAGGCCTTGCAACCCCTGCTAAGCTACTCTTTCATTCACGGGTCAGTGGAAAAGCGTAGCAACCCTAATATAGTTGGCCACTCGTTCGCGTGTAGAATAACACCAAACAGATGTGATGTGATTTCGTGTCTCATTCATTCCATTCTCTTGTGGTTTCCAGATAATAAAGTGTGAGTTTTCCACGGCCGAGGAGCGACTGGACTTAACTCTCTATGCTTATCAGAAGGTGAGCTGTTCAACGGGAAGTTGCGGAATCAAAGAATGATGTGTACTTGAAGAATGCTTTCTACTCTTCGGCGCTGACCATCATCCATGCTTCGTTGCTTCCGTGTTATAATCCATGGCCATTTTCTTTTCTTGTAGGCTTCGAGTTTCATTGTTTTTTTGGTTTTATGATTTCTTCAATCTTCGAAACTGTAAGTATTCAGCATTAAAGATGTTCTTTGTGCGACTGAGCTATAGCCAGCGAGCTCCTATGTAATATCATTGCAAATTCTTTCAAAGCGCAACAAAGCAAATCTAAAGCCTTTCGTACAGCTCGATGAATCGTTTTTTATTCTTCTATTCAAACCATTTTACTAGATAAAATCTATACTGAAATCTTCTCCAGAAAATAAAAAAATAATAGAAATTCTGAATTTATAAACCTCTTTTTTTCTTTTGTCATTTCCAAGAAGTGTTGCAAGCGAAAAATTATGATCAAGTGAAATTCAATTTACGTAGACATGACCAAGATAACCAAGAAAAACTCTCTCAGACATCATCTTGTTATTTGATATGCTAATTCGTAGCCGAAACTTGCGTAAAATTCATATATTCATTCTACATCTTGAGGTTTTCTGTCTATGAAATGTAGGTTTATTTGAATCTATTAATTATCAAGTAGTAAAGTCAAGGTGAGCGGGCGCAGCAGATCGGTTTTTGTTTTCGGCGCTCATTTTACTATCATGATTGCGAGTGCGTCGTTCCGAGTCAAAGAGCAATTCTAAAAGGCAAAATAAAAATAAATGAATTTTGCACTCAAAAATAAATTTCGTTGATTTTTGTCTGTAAACTACTTGTAGTAAAATTGACAAAGCTGGATGATATTGACCTTTCTTTAGTATTTGACGTTAGTGAATTTTCATCGCTTTGTCTAGTGATTCATTATTGATACCGCGGATCGCATCTGTACACTACTTCGTTTTAAAATAGCTGGTAATGTATTGTCTAGACTTTTTGTCGTGGAGTCTTTTGTCAGTCACTGTTCTTCTATAGCTTTTTCTGCTCGCTCCTAAAGCTTGTTCTTGTACTTTGGTTGTCAACAGTGCGCAGAAGCGGGTAACGACCACTCGGCACCTGCTTAGCGCCGTTGCAATTTTCGTTTCTTTCTGGTTTATATATTTCTTTTAAGTTTCTATTTCTCGTTTTTAAAATCATTTCTGTTTCAACGCAAACCCAAAAGCGCCAATTGTTATGAAAGCACGTAAAATCAAACGAAAAGTCAAAAGTGATTTAAACAGAAACGTTAAAAAGAAGAAAAAGCAAGAAAATGGAGGCTTTGAAAACAAGGTATTTACAACAATAAAATGCTATTCCTCTGCACTAAGTCTGTCTCAGAGGGAAGTTGTTACTATGACCTCAAGCTATATTCTCGTATCTCTGGTAATAAATAATAATTTTATTACCTAGAGCGCAAAACGTCATTAAAATATATGAATTAATGCGCTTTACAATCAGTAAGAATATATACTATACTATACTAAAACCATATTTAAAAGCATGTAGTCCTATATGTGGTGCAAATCAGAATCCTAGTAACAAATATTTATTCATTTATTAAATTTATCATTCATATTATTATACGCGTTTAAATTCGGCAGTTTGCGTAAGATTTTTGATCTTCCGGTTTGACAGTTCCAGCCGACTGAAACTATGCCCGTTAGTATCCGCTGGCGAGCGGAGTCGTCGCATGGTCATTTAACTTGAATCACGGTCATTTTTCTTCTCCGTTTTCAGTCTTCTTTTATTCTTCTTTAGCTTCTATCTTTAGGTTACAAGGATATAATAAATTATCTAAGTATGACAACCCAGCAAACTACGGCTAAACCGGGATCCGAAAGATATCTCACGTTTCACGTTATTGCCCAGATACATGCAGAAGAGAACATCTCGGATCATCTCAAATAGCACAGTCTATTCTAATGTACTTAGTACGTTTCTGTAGTGTAAATTTCTCAACCATTCTCATCTAAAGGTTGCTTTGACACTGGAGCTCATATCATTGTGTGAAAGCACGTGACTATTGTCCCTATTCACCTTTATTGGAGTTTGTCGCAGTTTTCGATAGTGTGTTACTGTTCCATTCATAATGAACAGGTTATTTTTTAAAGGCACAGTATGCAGTATTCAAAGATCAATCGTGACGTATATACATTCATATCCGTACAATACTCCGTTTTACAGTTCCGAACAATGACCACGAATAATAGTTTCATGTCGAGGTTGGAGTTGCAAAACTTTACATTTGGTCATACGCGGCGACTCCAGCCTCTGCTTGGAACTTGATATTATTTGTGGTCACTGAACGGAATTGTAAAATGGAGTTTTGCCATACCTCTTCTACTGGTTAGAACGAAGAGACTTAAGTAAGTCATATAATGTATCATGCATATTACAATCAACAGGTTATTTTTGCATGTTCATTGTTCGTTGTGACGTAATACCGTTTACATCGGTATATTTGCCATACCTTTTCCATTGGTTAGAATAAAACGACCTATCATTTCCTGCAGATTTGATGTGTTTTCTTAGCCATCGTTCTCAAGTATCAGGTTAAGCCTTGTGTCAAGAGTACATTTACAGTACTCGTCGAACACAAAGATTTCTTGCATTCCACAGTTGACCAATAACTAAACCGCAAATCATTACAGGATTATTGATCGCTTGCCACTCCTTGTTTCTTGACGATACTTGACACAATAGTTCACCGATCTGAATACAAAATGGATTTCATGGATTTAGTCCTACAGAACTCAAAACCCTCTTAAATGACCTTGTTTGTTGTGCCCTGCTTTGATTGTATTTTAGATTGTCGTTAGTAACTTATTAAATTTCATGGTTCGTAAACCCGCAGAGCACTCTCGTGCTTGGGATACTTTCAAATATGAGCCCATAGCTAGAACAGCGCTAGACCGAATGTATACTATGAATAGCCATTAATGAACGCATTAATTAATAAAAAACTGCACTGAGAATTACTCATGTTACATTTAACTCATATTATTATAAGTCAGGTAAAAAGCTTTAAGAAAAAAAGCTTTTGCACAATTCAGAAGCTAATGGTTTATTTCTTAATTAGTTAGTTGTCCCCGAGGGGTTTGAACGAAATGATGGCTTTTTGTCCCAGATATGTAAGAGTACAATAGCTTATTAATCTAACTGCTGTTTGGCGTTTGATATGCCTATGATAACAGCTGGATAATGTTGAAAACTTTAGGAGGTAGGGAATGTGTTAAAAATAGCTTTAAGATTTTGAAATATGATAAGTACTACTCTGGAGAATTAGGTATCTTCCGTGTCTTTGAAAGACTGAAATCAAACATCTGTGTCTAGCGTCTGTGCAGACCGTTTCCTTTGTCAGTAGAATCCTTTGTAGTCAGAATTAAGCAATAAAAAATGAATTCGATGCAATATTTGCGGCCAAGCATCCTCATTGCACTCCAGGATTCTTTGTGCGCCTTGAACATGATACTCCAAAACCGGCTTCTAAGTCAATATCCAGTGACAGCTCGTTCAGGTTGTCATGGATTCTATTCAGTTGTTGGCCAAAGCTTTTGTAGTGGTCTGTGATTGGTCCGTGATGACCTTTGTTTGCGACTATTGTTCGCACGGCTGTGCATCGATCGTTTCCTTTGAGACTCGTGAGTAGAGCCGATTTGTGATGGCGGCCGCTTTGTTTGGCTTGTTAGTTTCGCAAACATGTGTAAAAGGTTTGATATTTTTATGAAGATATTTTTGCTGATATTTCGTTGATATTCCCCGCTACAAGTCGCGTGGATCTCATAATATGATTCTTCACAGGTTCCGTAAAAGTATGATGTGGAAAATCGCGTGGATTTGCCTGACGATCTCTCTACTCAGAATAGGTAAGTTTTTAAAATTATCACATGTAAACAACGGTTTATAGATTGAATGTCTTAAACTGATGTTTTTTGAGTTGTTTTCTTTGTCCTTTTTTCGGCGAGTACGCGATTTTGATAAAAGTTAGAGTAGTTTCCTTGTGATCTAGCGTTAGAGCCTTCAAGGGCCCGATGTCCGGATAAATATAGATCACTGTTTTATCCTACATGACAAACGAATCCAATCCCTTGTTGGATGTACTTCATCTGACTATTTACCTAATTCTTCCCGCTGAGATTTTTATAAAGTTTTACCAGTGATGTTTTTAAGTGAAACTGTGAGTGTGTAGCGTTTGCGTGAACTAACCAAGTTGTCATTTACACTAGAGTTCGTTCTTCGCGAATAACGCAACATGATACGACATAATTTATTCTCTTTCGGACTCTACTTCAGTGATCTCACTCAAGTATCCTCGAACAGATAAACTACCAAATCTGAAACAATTTCTATGATCTACTCTTAGTATTTTTGATTTTTGGTATGTTGTATACGAATGGTCAAAGTGTACAGTCAACTTAAATAGCTGTGAGCAGTTTGATGAGTTGGAGATGACTCATCGACTGACTAAATAAATATTCATCCGTATACGATCTATCTGCATTTCGTTGAATATAATTTGTATAAAACTAGAGTTAGAAAATTGTTCATAAGTCGCGCGTAGTGCGTGTGTCTGGCGCGGCTCAATGTTTGTAACATATTCATGGCCGAGTTCATCTTCTTCATCACTGATAATTTCTGTTTCTCAACAGGCGCTCGAGGAGAAGAGAGCTCTCGTGCTATCGATGTCAAATCAGGCTCAGACGTCGTTTTAGAATGCAACGTAGCCAGCAGCAATAACGTCGAACTTATCAATTGGAGGCTTAACAATTCCAAAACTGCATTTTTTGTTAAATTCATGAATTTCAAGCCTTTTATAGCAGACCATTTTACAGGGCGGCTGCATATTGTCAATCAATCCGCCATACTTATTTCTCGTGTAAGTCAGAAAGATTCAGGAATATACCGATGTAGAACAATGATGACTTCTACCTCGGGTGGAGCTGGGGTATTTCAGCAAGGAATTCCAATAAAACTTAACGTCCAAGGTAAGTTAAATGTAGTGATATTAGTTATATTCTCGTGACAAGGTGTGTTCAATTCGCGGGTTACCAAATCAAGCCTGATCGAGCGTAATTTCCTATAAATAAGACGATTTTAGATTTGGATTTAATTGGAATATATTCCGTGCGCTAGTATAAAAAGTTTTTCAAAGATTCTCTTGAAATATTAGCACTGCGGGGGTTTACTGCACCCTTAAATATCGACTCGGAAGGAAGCTAGAGAGGAAGGGATGGAGGGTCAGTGGGTGGTCTGTTGCCCAGATGTAATCTAACAATCTCTACTTGTATTTCTTGACTTGTCCTACTTATGTCTCTACTAACTAAATCTATTCTTATCTGTATCAGAGTAACGTAATCTGACCAAAACTATCACATGTTATCTTTATTACTCAGTGATCACTCTACTTCGATTCCCATCCTAACATATTAGCACGATTACCCGTTTGGGAATCTGCTTAATATCAGTGTTGTTCATCTCTGCGCTATCTTTACTCATTTCAAGGTTATTAGTTAGTTTTCTTACAGCATCAGAAGATTCTTATTTCTTATCTCGCCATTGTTTTTTGTTTTTATTTTCAATGGAACCAGCAACCCTGAACGAATATTACTTCGATAATTAGCAAGCATCGGGACTACAATTTATACTTTACTTCATATTAAGTTGAAAAGAAACTGAAAAATTCTATTAGGGCTTTGGAATTGGCTTGTTTTTCGTATTACATGAGCTGTGGAATGGCTCGTCTGCGTAGGAAATCCTTGGGGGACATGGTTTAGTGATTTTGTCGACTACGATACCCGAATATTGACAGACAATAATTTATTCTAAAGCCACACTTAATAATCGTAATCTATGTTTTGTTAAGTTGGTGCTAGCTATCTTTCTCTCTAAACTTGCCATAACTGGTTCATTAGTTTCTTCATACTTTGGTAAATAAACTTTTTGGCTTCATCTTTTGATTTTCTTTGTACTATCAAACCAAGTAAATATTGACCATTATTATGTCAACAAACCATCACTGGTTATTTCAAATGTCTTTCTCTTTAGAACTTTATCAAAGCTTTCTAATCAAAACAGAATCATTCAAGCAATATTTACTACATTTGGTTGAGTTTTCAAAGTTTTTTGTTTGTAAAATCGTTCTCAAAACGCTTCTGCGCCCCGAGAAATGAATTATCAGATGTACATGTTTACATAGGTCGATGTTCGCAGATATGAAGACCCATTGGTTTCATTAGATTTAGCTGTCAATCTATAACCATAGCAACCATGTACAGTTTCTATTTTGCGACTTTCAATACCAACTTCTTGTCAGCTAAAGTTAGTAGTGTTTGCTTTTCAACGGTGCCCCCAGCGGTGTTTACACTATGTAAGCATACAATGTGACTAATCGGATCTAGACTAAGCTTGCTACTTGTAAATGACGAAATATATCAAAGCTTTAAGCTAAAGTACATAAAACTAGTCCTCTTCCCATTAATTCAGTTTTACTTACCCCTCCCCCCTGCCAATGTCGTTGCTGACAATTTCTCAAAGCAAACGTCACGCATTGTATTTTATCGATTCCAACATTTATGACAAAAAAAATTAATGACATTACGAACCGTTTTAAAGTATGTTTTCAAATACAATTGTTTCTGCAAAGTTTTGAAAGTGCCAAGTATGTTGAAATTGCGATACTTTGCAGAAGATAATAACCAATATCGTGACAGGTGTTGCAACTGTTTGGTTCAGTTATTGTTATTGATGTTCCATTTTGTGTGTCTTGGCACGTGGCACGCCGCACAACGTGCCAACACTTTAGATTTGTTAACGACTCAGATGTTGTTTTGAAATAAGTCTATAAATATTCAAGTCTTCAACGGCCGGTTTTTTTTATGAGGTCTACGTGCGACGGTTTGGTCTTGGTTATATTTAATAATTGGTTCAAGAAACGTTTTTCAACGTTTTTGATATTTCTATTTGACATATGTGGCATAAAGATCACAAAGGTTGTTATCACATAATGTAGTACGATAATTAATACTAATGTTTTTATCTATCGCGAATTGTGATATTTAACTCTTATGAACTTCATTCCTAGGTGTTGATTTATTTTAGGCGCTAATTCGTTGTTTTTTTGTCCTATTTGTACCTCTCTTAAATTGTCGTTAACCAACATCAGTTCAACCATTCTTCCATAAACTTCCAACGGAGAGGGTAAGCTTGTTTGAAGACTCGTCCATTAATCTTGAATGTCATGTCGGGGGAATCCCTAAACCTAGAATTGAATGGATTCGACTGGATAATGAGCTACCATTGCAAAGAACGACGTATAATCCATCTGGTTGGTTGACTATCAATGGAGCAAAAGCATCGGACGCTGGCCGTTACATGTGCTCTGCAACCAACGTAGTTGGCAATATCGACTTTGAGTTCGACGTTGAAGTCAAACGTAAGAGCTCTTTGGAAAACAATGTCATTCACATCATTTTTGAACTCTTCGAATTCCATTTATTTTCGATTATAACAGACGACGCTTTTGGATTTTTGTTTGCAACTTTTTGTTTTATTTTTGTTTTATCATTTTCCTTTTAAAAATCATTGATGATAGTCCACTAAGCATTAATATAATCTTCTCATGCTGTAAAAGAGATATTAGCTATAATTATTTATGCTTGCCGCCAAATATGCGGGCTATTATCCATAAATTATTTTTTTGTTATTAATATCTCTGGCTCCAACTTCGATGCTGCTCTCTCATCGTTTTAAACACGAATGCCTTTTCGTTTCAGCTTTATTTTTAATTTTGCTTGGCCTTTCAGTTTATCATAGATTTTGTTATCGATGTTTTTCCTTCATTTCTTCATTCTTTTCTCATTCTTTTTATCTATTTATTTCCTTCCCTCTCTTCTCACTTTCTCATTTTCATTCTCATTATACAAATATTTCTAATTCATACTCTCGCTCATCTCATTCTTCATATTCATTATGTTTTATTATATTATCTCAAGACCAAATAATTGGACGAAAAATGTCGAATTATGTAAGTCAAAACATTAATGGCAGACAAAAATATCGAATATCAGAAAGATATTTCAGTGAGTGCTTCTTAATGTATTCAAGATTATTTCAGCAAAGTTCCCGCAGCTCGAATGAAAGCGTTTTAATTTTGGAGCGATTTTCGTCCAAGTAGCACTTTAAAGTCAGATAAATTAGGAATATCAGGTGATGAATAGATAAACGATTCTCGAATGAATCAGCATGAATAAATGTTGCAAGATTTAGGTTAGATAATTTAAAAATAACGATAACTAAACTAAAGTAAGATTAAGTAAAATAAAATATAACTATTGAACTAAATCCTTTTTAACCAAACATATATTATTAGCCATTCTGAGATTGAGATGAAAAAACCCTGATCGAATTGGCATTGCAGTACATGCGCATTTTGGGACTATTTTAGGGGACATTTTTCCAAGATTGGCGTCTACCAATCTCGTACCCAGAGCCCTTATTTCTTACTGCGCATGCTCCACGAAATAATTGGGCTCTGGAAAACTCCAAACCGGGTTTCTCCATTTCGGGTTTCTCGCACATGCGCATTATGACAGACTAGGTAAATTCGAAATGGCGGACGATGTTCAACGAGCATGTGAATTTGCGCTTGGAAAATTAGGTTTTGAAGATGGTTTTAGTTAAATTAACTCCGAAAATATCTATTGGATGGACATCAATACAATTCTCATTAAAAACCGGCAAAACTTTGAAAAATCCGGTCCTAAGGCTTTTTTGGTGTACTTAATTCGAGACGCCATCTTGTTTTTATTTTCTCTAGTACTGTAATTTTTACTTCCGGTATCTTCCTTTGTTCTCGAGAACCAATCACAGAACAGGGAATATTGGAGTTTTCCAGAGCCCAATTATTTCGTCGAGCATGTGCAGTAAGAAATAAGGGCTCTGGGTAAGAGATTTGGGCGTCTAATTCCTCCTCTAAAACAGTCCCACAATGCACTGCAATGACAACCCGACCCAGTCTTTTCCTCAACCTAGAAATGGCTAATAATAAAAACCAGGACTAATCTATACGAATAATGCGTAGGAAGCAAAATATTGTACAAAGGGAAAACGAATGGTAGATGCATGTCTTAAGGTTCTAAGATGCATGTCTCTAAGACGGTGCATATGTTTTGGAAGAAGCGAGGGGAAGTTGATTTGTTAAGGATAGTGGAAATGACCTCCACCTCACTTGCGAAATCCTTAATACGCCTCAGGTAATTTCACCGGAATTTATATCCCACCTATTGTGCTGCAATTCACAATGCAGTATTTGATAAAATTATCTTTGAATAGCTGTTGTAACTGGATAAGGTGACTCAGACATTAGCAGCATGGCCCGGTCATGAAAGATATCATATTATTTGCGTAAGTCTGGTTCGGAAATGACGCAAAACAGCGGCGGAAGCCAGTAGGCTGTCACACGTCCAGTTCCAATACTTCCCTCATCAAAAACCTTATTAAATACTGTTTGAATTGAATTTGGTCTCACGTGACGTCACCGCAAGCCTGACCTCAACAAACCAGACACTTCTCAAAATCCGTAGTATTATTCATTGTTCAATCTTAAAATCACCATTTGGAGTTTTCCTTGATGTCAGGACGAAGAATACTTCCGTTTCTTGTGGTAATTACGGTAATTCATTCTCAAGGTAAGCGTTACTCAAAGTAGTGCGAGCTTTGAATAAAGGAATATTAAAGTCAATGATACAATTCCGTCTGATATAGCATGACAATACTTTTAATAGTGTTTATTCCAATCATGGCAATATTCTGTTACGAAATCTAGTTGATCAATTAACGCTCGGAACGATTGATATTGTCACTTCGTATTTTTAACTCTATGCAAAACCGAAGATATAAAGCAAAGTTCATATAGATGATTTAATCATAAAAGATTGTCTCGACTTTTAGCAAGCGTTTCTGTTTTGGTTGAAAGTGGTGATAAATTGACATTCCCTGAATATTTGTATTGTCTTCGGCCCAAAACTCGCATGTTTGAATTAGATTGTTTTCGTGTTTGAATAATGCCTTTTGATGACTTGTAAATGGAAGGGTACAGAGTAGTCAGACAATTTGAGCCTTCACCATGCTTTGTAATAACTCTATTCCTGGTCATTTTCATTTCTTTTAATGCATCATTTATTCACTCTGTCTATTTCCCATTCTCACGTTCATTTCATTCTTTACTTTCTCATGTCTTTAATTTCTTTGTCAAGTTTTGCTTTTTATTTCAGCACAATTCACCATGCCACAAACATTATGCAGTGATATCCATTACTTTGATTGTTCACTATGATATGATATCCTGATATACCATGGGTGTATACCTATTGGATTACGTCATAGCGTTGTCTATTGTGTTTTAGGAAATCCTCAAGTCATTCCTTCAAATCGTAAAACCACTACCGAGGGTTTTCCAGCAGTCTTGGATTGTAACATAGACTCCAGCATCTCAACTACCAATGCACGGTTCATCTGGACTAAAGATGGGACGGACATTTCATCATCACCTAACCCCGGAATTTCCTTGCTTGTTGGGGGAAAACTCTACATCAAAAACTGTAATAGGAAAGACTCAGGAGTTTATCTATGTACAGCCAGAACCCTTGATCCAACGGGATCCAGTATCCTTTCCCATCAAGGACAAAGTGTTTTCCTCGATGTTCAGTGTAAGAGAAAAGCGTAAATATATCACACCTACACCTAATATATCTAGTAACAACCATATTCAAATTGGTTATTTAATCAGCAATAAAAAATTGGTTGTAATGACCCGATTTCGATTGGTTATAACCATTTAATTTTGGTGATTTCAACCAGTCAGTTTTTACAGTGCATATATCCAGTCCATGAAAACGTTAATGCACAGTTTGTAGATTTGCGATCTACTGAACTTACTAATTTGTGCAAAGTTGTGCACTTGCTTACGAAAGTTTTTCACGGATATATGCATGGAATGCACTCTATAGTATTCAAACAAAGCACTCTTCTGTTGAAAGTCGTACTTGCTTTCTGATTGGCTATTACGTAGGCTAGATTTCGTAAGACTTCGAAATCATACCATCACGGCACGGAATAGACGATATGCTTGAAGCAATCAAATTCAAATGCCCTGAAACTGAACCGTCACGATCACGGCATAGCATTTCGATTCAGCGAGTTTTTGTCATATAGGTCTATCAGTGATTAGGTCACTAAACGAGACAAAAAGTGCCAAAGGCCTGTAAATTGGCAGATGTTTGTTTATACCAAAACCTGTGTGCTATGTACTCTTACCCTCTTCGGGAGTGACTTAAATAATAAAGACTGCATTTCTGTACCCTGGGCTCCAGAGGGTTTATTTTGCTTCCTGTGGCTGTAACGAGCGAGGAAGCGAGCGAATTCCCAGCAAACGCGGGAGCGAGAATAAATGACCTCTAGATCCCAGGGTAGCATTCCTGGGGCTACTCATATTCAGCTAATTCGTTTCATTCTTTTAGACAACATATCATTCTTTTTTTACTTAACAGTTACGCTTGACAATTCATTAATTGAGGAAATGTCACTGCATCCAAAAGAACATATTCACTTTATCCAAAGGAATAAAGCTTTTATTGTAGAGCACTGTAAAACCGATCTCCATGTTAACATCGATTTGTTTTATACAGTCCCTCCAGATATCATTCTCATTGAGGACGTAGTTTCAGCCGCTCAAGGCTCAGATGCAAGATTACCCTGCGTATCCAAAGCCAATCCTGGTACAGTATCAACTAAATGGTCACTTGCTGGACAGGTACTTCAAAAAGCCCAAGTATGAAGTACTTCAAGAAGGGACTCTTCTTGTACGATCAATAAAGACATCAGATGCAGGGACTTACACTTGCACACCATCAAACTCGATTGGAAATGGGAATTCGAAGTCTACAAGGCTCGTCATTACGAGTAAGTGTGGAATAATCGATCATTTTAGTGCTCAAAATTGTAGGCAATGAAGGGAATAATTCGTAATTTTTAATTTAGTAAAAACCTCTATAATTTGGGACATCCTCTATTTAACTGCCACTTTTCGATGTTCTGTGTCGAACATTGCATTAGATAGTTTCATTAATTAGAGCTACCCTAATAGAAGGCACTTTAATCCCAACCAATTCTCTACTGCCCAATAACTTGAATATTACCTCCATTAAGCGGTGGTCTCCGATTTTCAGACCGAACAATAGGCAGCACTTGACGTCCTAGACACTTAGTGTACAAAATCTCCAGTTTTCTTCTTAACTTGGAAATATATCAAAGACCGTCGCTTTTTACGATTTATACGAGAAGATCGTGCGATTTTTTGTTTATAATACACTCAACAAAATCGAGCATCTCAATTGGGGCTCTACGGAGTATAATTAACGGTTAAATTGTACTCCTCTTGTCCAATCAGAATCGAGTAATTTTGTTGAGTGTGTTATAAGTAAAAAAAAAAACCTGATAATTGTCTTTCTTCTCCAGTTGTCCCGCGTTTCACGCGAGTGCCACAAAGCGTCGAACAAATTCGCGTCGGTAAGACGATAAGTCTGGTCTGCGATGCTGTATCAAATAGAGGGTTACCAGTCAAGTTGACATGGATACGTGTCAATGGACCGCTACCTGTGGGCCGGTCTAAAGTGGACGGTGGCCGCATAACTATTACTGATATCCAGCGTGATGATTATGGAGAATACGCTTGTCTTGCATCAACCAAAGAAGGAACGGCGAAGCACTCCACGACAGTAACAGTAATCTGTGAGTATCATGTTTCAATTAAGATTTGCTTCCTTTTTTCAGCAGTAGCTGAATAAAATAGTTATTATATATGCATGCACTTGAGATGCAAATGAGACAACAAGCATTGTATCACCCCCTATACTGAGCCTTATGCATTTGTATGATTCTTCAAAACAAAAATATATCTCATTGCTGGCGCAACTGTAATAACAGCTATTCTCCATTATCCCGTATCATATCTCGATTCCAGACCTGCCAAAACCCTCCTCACAGCTCTATGTTTTTGTAATTTTCAAACAACTTCAATCGCTAATTTTAATAATAAAAATATAAATATAATAATGTCTTATTTGGCTTTTAATCCTTTCAGCAACTCCTGGTGCACCTAATATCACGGCGATTTCCAGATCTGGTACAGCAGCCACCATCTCTTGGATACCTGGATATGACGGAGGTTATATACAGACCTTTGAATTGTGGTACAGAAAGGCATCAGACACTGACTTCCAGTGGAAATCCAATCGTAAACTGCCATCAAGCACGACCACATACACTCTAAGTGATCTTGAGTTGGGTGTTAGTTACTTGTTTGCTGTGCGTGGGATCAATAGAGAGGGAGCTGGGGGTTTTAGCTTGCCCGCTCTTTATGACAAAAATGGGCCACAAGTAGTGCCATTTTTGCCTGGTAAGTTAAGGACTAATAATATTCCTACCTTCCCTAGCCTACCAACATCATAATTGATTTTTCACAATCTAAAGTTTCAATCTACTTCGACCACGACTACGAAAAGATAGGTGCCAATCTTTAAAAGTCAAAAAGTAGCTATCGTCATCGGGTCTAAAGGTCGACGCTCCCGATTCTTTTGCCAGAGTACTAATATACCGGTGCGAAGGTACCTAAGACAAGAGGGATCGTTCTTTCTATGGTTTTTATTCAGTTTCCCGTTGACTACATTTTTTTCGAACGAATATGGGCTCTCAACAATTCACAAAGTAAATCGTATGAACTTAAATGTGATTCATCTAAAAGACTTGGAAAACCGTTTTCTTTAGCAAGAGTTTCCAATGACAGCTTATCTTGTTTAATTTGTTTTCAGAAAAACCTCTTCCCCCAACCAACGTCATAGTCAACATTACATCTGACGGTTATTATGTTTCATGGGATCACGATCAAGTGCCAGGACGACCTTTAATAAAAAATTTTGTTCTTGAGTATCATAAGAAGAACTCCTCTGCTGCCTGGACAAGAGCAGACGAGATGGTCAATGGCGATCAAAGGGTCTATCTTCTTAGAGCTGACTTATTTGAACCTGAATCGGATTATGAATTCCGAGTGTATGCTTATGCTAAAAAGTTCAGTGAGCCTGCCTATGCTTCCAAGACATATGTGATAGGTAAGAATGAAACCTTATATTCATATGTCTGAGACAAGCAAGGGAGAATGGTATCCTTCAAACTTAAACGAGGTACAGACTTGATACTGATTTAGCATGATGACAGGACCCCCTCACCTAATGTAATACCGATGGTACATTTGGTAAAATATAGAATTGGTCTTCCTGTAGTAAAGCAATGCGCAAGGGAAATTAGCAAATAAAGGGTCCTTTTTTTCGGTCCCTTTCCAATTTTATATCGAACATGGCATGGCGTCAGCATATAATCCAAACTGTACATGGAGTATAGAAATATAAAGGTCCAAATCTGGTAGAAAAGATAGAAACGTAGGAATTGCATTCGCTTTTTCAAGTCTCTGTACACGTTCAATACCTATGACACTCTCCAATCATTTTCTAACGGTTTGTGTATTTTTTTAAATAGCTCCTCCTGTCGTTAGTCAAAGAAAATCTGCCAATAACGTGATTCCTATCGTAGCTGGTGTTCTTGGGTCCATTGCTTTTATCGTACTGCTCTGTTTGTTGTGTTTCTGCTTTGTGCATTACAGTGCTAAGAAAGAAACGTAAGTAGTTCATAAACTTGATTTGCAAGTCTGAAAGATAACTGCTGACTCATCGAAAATATTTTCTCACTGTGTTTATAAAAAATATCCTTTGCACGAAATCGAAATATAGCGACCAATTTGAATAACTATTGTTTTTTACTGCTCCTTCATGCCAGCAATAAAATCCCTTGAGATATAAATAACAATGAAACAGCTGCCATCTTGATTGATTTAACATGAGAAGCTTAATGAAGAATGCTTTGTATAGTCAACCAATCAGCTATGACGTTACATGCACCACAAGAATAGGACATCAATGAAACAGCCGCCATGTTGGTTGATCTAACATGAGAAGCTTTATGAGGAATGCTTTGTATAGTCAACCAACATGGCGGCTATGACGTTACATGCACCCCAAGAATTGCTCGTAGAATGTAGAGAGTGAGGACGTCTGAATATCCAATGTATTAAAGAAGCGTTATTTAATATTCCCTTTTAAACTCCTATTTACAGCTGAAGACAAAGCGTCGAAAAAGGTTCATTTTCTTCTTCCAGAAAGGTGAGGAACGTTAATCTTAATTTTCAATTGCAAATCCAATTAAGTGAGACTCGCCGAATGGCTCTTCGGGCTATGATATTATCCAGTTAAAGTTTCCCTGGGGAAGAAGGCTCCATCGTTGTGCCTACTGACATGGCTGCCATCACGTGATTGTGCAACGCCTCTATTGATATGTTTTCTGTTCATATGTTACTGTGGCCACTTGCTTCCCAAAAGCATTGCCCAGTCCCTGTACAAAAAGTCCCAACCCCCACTCGTTTTTCAAAGGCTACTAGTAATATTATCCATGATATTAAAGCTCAATTTTGTTCTCATTTCGTTCTCATTTTGTTTAAATGTTTAAATGTTTATTTTACGAGGGTAACATAATTAACCTCTCATTTATCTAACGTGTGGCCCTCGAAAACGAAAATATAAAAACTTGAAAAATATATACAAACACTATATACGATGTAATGTAACTCAATGTTCTATTCATATTATTAAATTATTGACGATCGAAATATATCTATATTTTTTTCCCTTTAAAAGTACAAGCGATAAGAACGGTATTAATTTGATTTGATAAAAAAAGGTTTCATAAGAGAACGAATTTCTAAGGCTATAGTTTGTGGAGCACTCGTTAATCAGACATTTCAGTATTAGCTATATATATATTCACCAGATTTTGTCTTGTAGTCTTGACCGACTTAACTTTCCCAGAAAAAATTCTGATCTCATGAAGCTATGTAGTTTCCTTTGTTAACTACACTAAATAATATAAAACGTGAACCACCATTTGATAGATTATGCTAAGGATCTATTTAGGCTGCTTTAATTAGCTTCGGTATTTAATCAACAATCAGTCAATATACTTTCTTATTCGTGTACTTATTTTTGTTTTCAAGTATAATTAATAGCGATAAGCATATTACTAGTTTGAAGATATTTCTTCCCATGCATCCTTAAAATTTTCTCTGAACATGAACGCCAAATATACCCAGAATCTTTGGTTCCAAATATCTATCCAATTGGGCAATATTAGAAAAATGATTGCTTTTCAATGAAATATTTTGTGTGGATCGACAAAACAGTATTAGCTTGATATCAAGACATCTCCATGGTAATTACGGAACCACCTGTAACATCACTATCCGCACCTGTATTCTCAATGAACTAAAATAATACTCAACCAAACAGGGCAGGTGTAATATAACAGAGCTCACAATTAAAGACCAATTTTCTAACATTTTCGTAATTTTAGAATTTTACTTCTTAATTTTCAATTTTTTTGTGTGCAGAATATCTTTAAAATTGCTTTAACTTCCTTTTTCAAGTATCCATAAATTAGTATTCATGTTGTTAATGCATTATTTTTGTCCACTCAAAAAACCTTTTCGCCGGATGTTTTGACCACTTGTCAGCGGTATTCCGTGTATTACAGGTGGGAACGCATGAAAACTTGGCAGCATTTGCACGGTATTAACTCAAAGACAAAAAAAAGAGAAACACTTGCGAAGTTCATCACCATATACATGACTTTCCAATAAGCCATACTTAACACCAAGTCTCAAGTTTTCGAAAAAGTTTTTTAAGAGATCCCAGATGACTTTCGACTTTTCGAAGAAAAAATCGTTTCAAATTCGTTCCGAAACGCTTAATATTTTTTTCAGCGAAATTTCTTTCTTAAAGAAGTACTTTTTTCTTGGCATTTAGTTCGGATATATTTAATAGCAAAGCTCGACACAATCATAGATATATAGTGCATTAGATCTTTCTGGAAGATTCCGAGGTTCTTTTTTATGCAATGGGATTAATCTGGAGGTAACTATAAACCAGCTGTAGTATATAAACAAATAATCTAAGCCTGAAAAATAATAGAAGAATATCGCAGGATATGTTTTTGATATATTGTTGACATAAATCGTAAGTTTGTTAATTTTTTTCTTTTATTTATTTATTTTTCTTTTTTTCTATTTCTTTTATTTTATTTTATTAATTTTTTTTGGTATCGTACTCGGTTAAATTTTTAATTCTATAAGATATCGTGACTAGGTATTGATAGCCTGAACATAGTTTGGGGTAGTAATGATATACTGACCGCATCGTTCTCTTTTTCTTTCACAGTAGTAGATCTTCTCAAGTTCAAGAAGGAGACTTAGACGTTGATTTTAATGACGAAGATATCAAGCTCAGGCCAGAAACAGTACGATTCGTACCAGATAAAAGCGATGACAATGGTAACGGTAAACACTGGCGACGAAAGATTACGAAAGAAGATGATTTCTTTGTTCTCTCCTCGTGTGACCACGTATTTGGTGGCAATATGATAAACTATGCCGATGGACCTTCGGAGGCCACGTTTGCATCCCCCACATCGCCTAAAGATAAGGTAAAGTTCTTTGGAGATGTCGAAGAAAATGGCTGGTTTAATTGTACATTATCAAGGCCAGCTTCAAACTGAAGTGCGTGACTCGTACGATCAGTTCTGTCGATCTCCAAGTGACGTGGGGTCGCGTGAGTCACTTGATCGTGTTGCCCAAAAGCGAGCCTTGTATGAACACAAAGGCTCGAAGATTCATTTGGTCAAGAAGTTTGACTCTAACTCAAGCCTTCAGTTTGATAAAGGGAAACAACCCATACGAGGTCCACGGTACAAAAACATCGATGAAAACCTACCACCAAGGTCTGATGTACCTCTGAGGCAGTCCAAGATACATCCTCATCACTGGTCTTCTCCTGCAGTGTATACTAATCTTAGTGACTTCAGAAAGCAATCAAGGGAACGTAGATTCCGATTCTGATTCGGTGGGTTCGTTAGGCCGCAGACGAAGGCGAATGCATCGGCCTTCTTCTTATTACGAAGGATGTGTATCCCTTCAACCGGAGCTTAATCCCATCACAGAACAAGATTCTGAGACCAATTTAAAGTGTTCCTGCGACGAAGGGCAACAGCATCAAGAATCTCCCAAGTCAAATGGACTTGTTGAAGGTAGCGAGAGCTCGTATCTTCACCTTGAAAGAACTGATTCATTAAAACAATCATATACTGATGAAATGAAGTCATGGGAAGAAGACTCTGAAGTGTCTGTTGGAAAACCATACGGGCCACACCCTAAGGCCAACATGGGAACCTTGAAGTCAATCGAGAGTGACTCTGAGAACAGCATTTCTCCAGCGCATTCACTTGTTTCACTCACAGATTCTGACGTTGACGCAGATATTGCTCGCAATATTGAGAAGGAACACTATCGATAGTAGACGACTGTCGTTCTCTGGAGAGCCCGATCGCTCTCATTTGTTCCGTGCCGTGTCGTACATCAAATCAATGGATACAGATTCAGATGTGAGCGAAAAGGAAGAACCAAAGAGCAAAATATACGATCTTCCACACTTAGCTGTCAATAATGTAGCTGCAATTTCGACCTTAAATGACTCTATGTATTCCGATTCGATGGATCAGCTTAAAGCTTGCGATCCTTTCTACAAGATTAAACCCATAACAGTCTCTCGCACACCGTCGAACGCGTCTAGTGGTATTTATTCAACTCAAGTTTCCTTGAGTGAAACTAATAGCATAGATTCACCAGCCGTTTACCGAAGAAACACCAAGCCAAATTCAATACGATCCAGTGCAACATCTTCAAGTGGTTTTGAAACTTCTTCGGCACGTGGAAGCCTTGGAAGCGAAACAGGACAATGGTACGAATTTGGGAAACCGTATTCTTCGCGGAACTTTCCAAAACAACGGTTTCCTCATTTAGAGGAGCCTTATGAATGGGATCGCGAAGGAACTGGAAGTGAATTTGAAAGCGGTAGTGAGACCGGGGGGTTCTCATTTAAACCTAACATGATCGCTAATATGCGGCACCTTTTAGAATTGCAAAGAAAACTGGGTATTGACTTGGAGAGCAGCGGAAGCTCCAATGAGTCGCTAGTCGATAACAAAATTGACCAAATAGTTGAACCAGAAGCAGTAAATGGCTATGAAAATGAAGAAACTTCTAAATACCATGTCGATAACTACACATTAGAAGAAAAGGACAAGAGATGCTCGAAACTTATGGATGAATTTAAAGCAAACAAAAAGGTACAAGACGAAAAACTAAACGGTAGTATGATCTATCAATCCTGGGATCTATAGAATATGTGCTTCTTAGTAAATAATATGAAATATAGATAGTATTTAATTATAGAATTAGATAATCAAAAAACTAATGAATGCGTGACTGACGGTCAACGGCAAATGTACGAACATGGTTTTTATTCTGAGATAGTGAACATGGTGCATTGTGGTCTAACTTGGATATAAAACAGTTTGTTCGTCATGCTTTATATGGTAATGTTTGGTGATTACCCAAGGTAGACCATAATGCATCATGTTTTATCGAATTCAGAAAAAGCCTTGTTGCATGCATACTGATGCTCATAAAAAAATCCATATAGCACGCGTAGACAAATCTCTAATTCGTAGGATATCAGTATTGATCGGTTAGTAGTGGTGTAGCAAGCACTCTCCTATGATCGCAGACAGTTTTCTTTATAGTTGTAATCGTTATAGGATTGAAGAAAGATTTTGGTTTATAAAGTAAAATTCCTTATGTTGAGATCCTTGGTTTTTCAAACTCCAGTTGGATTTACGCTCACCCAGTTCAATACACTCTTGTGTAATCGCGTATCACCTCTGGGATCAGTAGGTTCAATACCTGGACTCGGCATCACATGAACTTACAATCCTTGATTTACCCTTTTTTTTCTCTGAGTTTTCCAGTTTTCCAACCTCAAAAATTTCAAATCTGTGAAAAAACTACATACGTTGTTGGTAGGAGCTCTGAAATCTGAGGCCGAAAGGAATTGTGGGTTATAGGCTGTAATTTGTTTGTGGTTTTATTTAGTGGTTCGCAAAAAGTTAATATCTTGATATACTAACTTTGAGCGATGACCTGCGCTGGCAAACTATCTGGGTAAGTGTATATTGAATTTTTAACGAGAAAACACTCAGTCCCCCACAATTCCAATCGGTCTAAAATGTCTGTTTTCAGATATCCAACCTACAACGTTTTTTGAAATAGGTGTATATAAAATCTTAAGGTTCACACGTTCATATCGTCCCACATCATCATACTAAGACTCTTACCTCACTTGACCGACGAAAAGGAAAAAGCTAAATCCAACTAAAGTTTAAAGTGCTACTACGACGAAAATCGCTCAAACTTGGATTCAGCTGAAACTTCCTAAGAATACTCTTCAAAGGTCCAATAATCACTGTATGAAGTGTTTTCTCGATATTCAGGACGAAAGTATGATATTTTCACGATTATTTTTTGGAGTTTGTGACGTCATACACTCATCGAACATTACTTCATACATTTCTTTGTAGTTTATGATCAAAATATCAGTAGTAAAGGGAGAAAGAAATACCCAAACACCTCAAAATATAAATTATAGTCACAACTAATGTGAAATAAGAACATTAGGCACCCTTAGGGCTTCATAGGAATAAAATAAATTAAGGATTTATATACAAAGAAATATATGTAGCAATGTTTGATGTTGAGTGTATGACGTCACAGACTCCAAAAAATAAGCGTAAAAATATCATACTTTCGTCCTGAATATCGAGAAAACACTTCATACAGTGATTATTGGACCTTTAAAGAGTATTCTTAGGAAGTTTCAGCTGAATCCAAGTTTGAGCGATTTTCGTCGTAGTAGCACTTTAAAAAGCAAGTGTCAAAAGATACGGACTTTCGTTCGGTAACTCTAATTAATTTTTCGTGTTACACACAATCTGTGTAAAATTCCGTACCTCACCCCACCAACCATTTGACATCATTGTCTTAATATTCGTTTACAGATTACAATTCCTACCCCCACCCCCTCAGTCGTGATATTTAAGGGGGTCTAGTCCAATAAGAAATATATATTTAATTATAACTGACTGGAAGAGTCCAATGTTTCGAGTCGAAACTATTAACCGCTTATTAAGACATAAGCCTTCCAGAGAGGAATGCATAAAACCAAGACATGCATATGAATTCGATTCGTTATTAATCTGTGTCTTGAAAAGAATACGTAATTATAAAGACACATCTTATTCTTAAAACGCATTTAAAGTTTTTTATTTTCTATTTTTGTACGTTTTTACTTGGTTTCCATAATTTAGATTGAGTTTTTAATGTTCTGGATTTTGGTTTGGTGTCGCTTTTGTGCCGCTCATTTTGAAGTGTGATTCTTATCAACTGTTTGTGGTTTCCCGAAGGAGAAGAGACTATCTTAACCTCAAGTATCTCAAAATGAACAGTGCAAACGTGGACATCAGTCTTATTGCCGGTAAATGCAGTCAAAAATGCCGTATTCTATATAATCTCAAGCTCAAATATATTCTGGTCGATATTATTTACAATTTACCGTTAAAGTGGACAGACGTCACTGTCTTTCATTTGAGCAAATCTTGTTGCCATTTGATTATGTACGTTTTGTCAGATTTGCTCTCCAAAATATGACCAAAATGTCACCTCGACATATTGTAAAAAGGTTTAGAAATAATTTAGAGAGAAGCCTAACATAATAAGTCGTCACTCGCGACATTAAGCACAAATCGAAACGTGCGACGAAACGACGACCGGTGACGGCGCATGCGCAGAGCGGATCTAGGTTTTCGGTTTCGGGGGGCGCTACACCTTGGAAACAGTTGACATGGATATGTTATTCCCGCATTTTTGAGAAAATACTAGGCATAGACACTTGACCGTTCCTTATATCTGCTCCAGATGCATGCTTTCGTGTCGTGAACTGGAAAACATGACTATAGCGTGGAACAGTTCGGCTCCAATAAAAACTCATCTTCTAGAAGTTGTGGTACAAAATCCAGCCTGGCAGTAGTTGCGTGCTGGTTCACGTCAATCACAGGCCAGTTGGATTACGTACCTGTCATTTTGATATTGGTTCATTAAGGATTTGCTGGATGAGTCCGTCTCGAGAGAGCCGAACTTCCACTTTGCCATTTCTTGATTTCGCGCTTTGTATTAAATAAATTATGTAAATAAAAATGCATTGTAATCCTAACTTTTATATTAAGAAAAATAGTCCTATAAAAGTTTTGTTTGGACCAACAAGATAAAGCGTAATTATATATATTTTTATGGTTCCTAAAATAGTTAATATAGTTTAGATTTAAAGACAATCTGCATCGCGAAAAGGTCCAAAAACTTGAAATTGTTGTTAAAGCTTGATTTTCACTGTAGATGCAAACTCCACCCTCTGAAGAGGGTCAAAAAAAGGGGTTGGTTAGCAGTAATGATATGCAGGCTCTTGCTAGTTAAGTTTTTGCTTAACAAGTTGATTGCGATTGCCATTGAAAACCAAACTTGATTCAAACCTCATGATCATGACGTAGTGTAAAGTATTAGAGCTAACTTGTGTGTCGTCACTTTTTACATATAATCTAGTCTTATTCAATTTTGTGGCAATAGACCTATCCCGAATTCGCTTGACTGGCCATGCCACGAAACAATGGCTTCGAGTCGAAGTTGAACTTGATGAATAAAAGAATCAAGTCCAGTCTCGACTTCAAACCATCTTCGTGGTCAGTCAAGCGAATTCGGGATAGGTCTGTTGCAGTTTGTGTTGAAGCTATTTTTATAAACCCTGTGTAAACGAGGAATTGTTTTAAAGGAAATATTTTTGCTTGAATCTTGGAATTCCTTCGTCTGGCGCACAACAACGTTTTTCTCCCAATCAAAATCTCCTTCCGACGCAAGTGGCTTTTAATAGTTCACGCGCGCGTAAATGAAAACTTCATTCATCAAAAACTAAAACCAAGATTAGAAATGATTATCTGTGTGCGCAAGTTTGTTTCCTTGTTTACCGAGGTCTTCCAAGCATTCTAATGCAAACTCTTTAGTGCGACACGAGTTAAATACAGCATGGCCGGTTGTGCGAAGCCTGGATAGTGCTATTCGATGGATAAATCTTATCCAGTAGATATATTTATTGGATAACAGCATCGACTCATTCACTGGATAAGAATTTATAGCGCTATCCAGGCTTCGTACAACTGGGCCCAGTACGTCAAAGTAGTTCAGTATTGATCTCATAATATATCCTAATCATATATTGCATGTAATTTATTTTGATTGACAGTTGCAAAGTTAGTTTTTAGCAATGTGCTGATATTGGTTCATGTTTAGAAATAAAGCAGCTTATTTGAAAAGTATCATTTGTTTTTAGTATTGCTGTTTCTTCATTACCCATCGTGCTTTCGCCAAGTGGCATAGCGGTATTAAATGTACACACCTCTCCTCTGGGGACCTATATACTCGATATCACGTGAGTACGTAGGTGTCCCTTCAATGGGGTTTTTACCATTCCGGGTTCTCCAGTTTTTCTCGCTCCCTCCGCAAACCTGTAACTCGCTAAATTCGAATTTTATCCTTGAGTTAGCCGTGCCCTGACTTTTAGGAGCCTTTTGGGTTGTTTCAGGATCGATAAAACTTTTGAGTGATACATCGGTTTGAACAAGTCAGTAATTCCGGATAGACTGCTAGCTCGCTGTCAAGGTCTTCATCACAGGTTGAAGGTACGTATTCTCGTAAGAATACAGTCATTTCTAAAATCATTGGTCATCAATAATACAAGTGTGCTTTGCAGAGTGTCCACTGTTTTTAGGGGCTCCACCTTATTTCATACCGCTTGTCTCGGTTTGTCTTGATAACGGCGAGGCGGCTATACGAAGAAAATACATATACTGTATTTAGAACCTTCAACATCCTCCAAACTATCATACTACATATTCTTGTCTAATCCGGGAACTCAAGTTATTGTAGGTGGACAAGCGTACAGCAAGCTACCACTACCCTCCAAAACGAGCAATTTTTCTACGATCACGGAAAATCTCCATGGCCGACCGCTCGCTATTGATTTAACATTTCCGTTTCAGTCCCCTCTCCTCTCAGCCAGTCCCCCACACGCGAACGCGTACAGAAAGCCTAAGCAACTCAATTGTGCTCTGACGAAGGGAATGTATGAAAATGAGCCGTGGAAGCACCGTTTTAATATCAGTCTTTTCGGCAATCGACCTGGGACCCCCCTCCCCCCACGGCATATAACACCGTGAATGCACGTGTATACGGGAAATTTAACGTGTGATTTCAACAATTCCTAGTAAACAGCAAGATCTTATCTTATTCATCCGGGGGACATATGTGACCTCAATAAAGAGCACACCCCTTTCCTAACACCCCTACATCAGAACCTTCCCGCTTAGACAATAACCTCAGTTTCTAAAAGTCTATGTATACAGGTCCCTTTCGACAATTATCATAGACGAGTCACGGAACAGGACTTGTTATATTGTTGCTGACGTCTCGATCAAAACAACAGTACTGAGCTTTCAGCGACAGGATCATAACAAACCCACACCGTCGTGGTTAAAATTTCACAGTTTCAAGCTAAACATGTTTTAACTTATCTAAGTCTCATTAATGAATTTATAGCGTATAAATATCCAAAACCTAGCGAGCTTTTCATAATTTGGCTGTCCACCTATTTACTATAGCGATCCAAAAATGTCTTTCGCCATTGTCCAAATCCAAAGTTTGCCATAAACATTTGAGTCATTACCATAGCAACGTATCCCCCGTGACGTCACCTTCTAAGTCATCAACACCAAGTAATACAGTACACATGGATTAAAAGTTCGAATTTGAATTCGAATTGCAGAGAATTATTTGGCTTTTTAGAAATTATTGTAACTCTTATTCAAAGGAGTGAGCTTCAAGGAGTTTAGGAATTCTGAAAAAATTGTAATTGGAGCCAAGTTTAAGTTCTGTTGGAAACCCGCTCTTCGAGGAACTGAGATCTGCCAAGCGAAGTAGGAATGTCCAGATGATTTTCTCTGAAGTTATTCGTAATTGAAGCTCTAAAAGAGCTAAAATTTTATCCATGTTGCTGGTAAAATTTCCTGACTTTCGACACCTTGGAAGGTGCAAGTTTTTGGCGGCGTTTGCCTTCGTTGTCCTCGTCTCTTATGCAGGTATTAGAGTCAGCCTTCTCTTTATGATTCATAATAAAGTTAGCTTATTTATCATTAACTTCTGTCAGGAAATTATCGGATTTCGCGGTTAAAATAGTCTTTTAACCTTGGTTTTCTTTGATTTGTAACAGAGAACACGGAAGGTGCTTGTGATTGTGGTGTAGATTGTCCTTGCGATAAAGCAAACTGTACTGCTGGCAGTTTTTGGCAAACGTCTACTTGTGTGCAATGTCCGAGCGGTTATTTGTAAGTATAGTACCTACTTCATAAACTCTTCTTTTCTTTTCTTTAAATTTTTTTTGTTTCCAAAAAGGTATGACTTCAATAAGAATTCAATAAAGCATTGCTTAATTTATAAAATTCGTCGCAGATCAAGTATAATTTGTAAGTTAACGCGTTCAGCTGTATGTTTAAAATAGAAGCTAAATAAGACAAAGGAGAAAGAAACAACGAAGTTTAGTATAAACTTATAGTGTTGTTAGTTTGATAAAAGCTAAAGATCTCTAAACAGAAGACTTGCACTGAAGTTAGAAAATCCTTGAAATTATAGAGCCATGTGATACAGTGCAATATAATCAAGTATCTTTTCACTAATTTATGTTTTCTTGAAACATAATTTATAAAGACCTTCTTCCCCCCTGTGTTATGTAAGATATAATGGAAGTCAATTATTTAAGTTCCTTGTCAAAAAGTTTGCATAATTATAAATGCTTGATTATAGAGCTACAGGAAAGTAGAACACATTTAGTTATATGAATGTTCAGAATTGAGTTTGTAAAGCTGTTTTATTTTTAGTTCTTATTAACCGAGGGGGAGGTCTGTAGGAGGTCAAGATTATCCCGTACAGACCAACCAAGCTCGGTTGATAATGGTTTTGTTATATGACCACTTTTCATTGAAAAAGACAAATATCATTTGCCGTAAGATTAATATGCCATCTGACCAGGTTAATACCGGAGAATCTAGGCCAAACTGGGATGCGATCTATCCAATCAGATTGCTCGATTTGCTAGTGTCCAGGCTCTAAGATTCATGGTCATATAATAAATATCAATATTAAGGTAAAAAGGTGTATAGACAATAATATTTATAAAAGCTTTAGCTATTGGGGGGAAAACTTGTATGTTATATTTTACATCCATCACTCAAGGGGCTCTTGCATGATGTTCACTACACACACCAAACTACATAACGTAGGTACCACTAAATGTAGAAAATTGGAGTTAGGGAATTATCATTATTTACTATAGGGGGGAGGGTCACTAGAACTAATTGTCCTGTAGTTATTGGAGAAAACCTGTATGGCAAAAGAAACAAGAACAAACAAGCTCATTCAAACAAACTCAATTCGCATATGCAGTAGCTCAGCCAGGAATTAAACATGCAACCACAGGCATGAACTATATGCATCACCCTTCACCCATCGACAGTGCCATAGCAAACAATGCAATATATGCATGCCTCTGATATATGATACATCATCAGCATTTGTCATATATCCTATACAATGTACAGTAACAATGCTTTTGGAGGGCATGTTTCCATGGTAATAAGAAGTATTACCAAGATACTTAACCAATGTCTGTCTTACAACTGTCTGAGGTGGATTGAAAGCAACTGTGTGGTGTTGCAGTACTAGCTAGTGCACCCACCTTGAGGGTGCTGAATTCCATTCATTATCCTTGCATCACATGTGGGTAGAGTTTGTTAGCAAGCAGATTTCTCTCTTAATTCAAGGGTTTTTCTCTGGGTCCTATAGACTTCCTGTCCTTGCAAACTCTAACAAGTAAAATTCTGATGGTAATACTTACATGAGCCAGACAATTTGAGCTAGTTACAACTGGGTGTTGCCAGTCAACGCACCTTCAATATAATTTATATATTAATTATTTGAAGCATAATTTACAATATTTCTACAGGGATATCTTATTTTGCACTGTTATAATTGCTAAAAATGTCTTGGTGTTAATCTATTTTTTCCTTTCAATTAATAGCTGTGAAGGGAATTCAAGCGCACCTACACCATGCAGTGCTGGCACTGCTAATGTAAATACTGGTTCTCAGAGTTCTGCTGCTTGTGTGGTAAGTATTACACCATGACATCACGGAGCTTGTTTATCAGGGAGGTCTAAATAAAAGATGGCCAACTAGTGAAAAATAATAAAAATTTAGACCTATTAATTTTACACTATGTCTCCTAAGCAGGCTTGTTCTCACACAATGCTCACTGCATTGCCTGAATACACTAATAGTCCTGAGTAGGAAACTACTGAATTACTATCTCAGATATGTCATTGTTTTCAAACATTTTATGAAGTTACAGCAACTGGTATTTTTATCCTACTTACTATGTACTGGATATACGATATACACTTGTTACCTATTTGGGTTTTTGCTGTTTTTTCTTTTACTGCCAGGAAGAGCCTAGGCCAATGCTCTATTCTAGGAAGTTTTGTGACCAGCAATCTAGAATTAATATACTTGCTTGAAATATATATATGCATCATACCATTAATATTCTAACATTATATTCTAATATTATCAAACTACTATGTTCTTCCTCAAAAGGCTTGTGGCTTAGGATTCAACAGCACAGCAGGTGCAACATCTTGCACACCATGTCCTGCAGGGTATAACTGTACAGCAGGTCAGGCATCTTTATGTAGTGACGGCTCGTATTCTTTGTACGGTGAAGGGATTTGTAAAGTATGCCCTCCTGACAAGGTCTGTGCTGATCCTACGCAGCATCCTCAGGTGAGATAGACTTAGCCTGAGTTCAGCCGGTATAACCATCATGGTTATTTCAAGAAAATTATACAGGCTGAACACAGGCTAGATAGACTAGACTTTAAAACAAAGGTGGAGTTAAAATTCTTTGGTTGCATTTTCATATAACTAATATGTTTCCAGCACACTGTGCAAGATGTTTTTTATTTTTGCCTTGCATTAATCAAAAATACTAAAAGAACCTCATTTGGAAATTCGATTGATAGAAGCCAACTACTCATGGAGGGAGACTGTAAATTCTCTGTTTTACTTTGAGCCTATTGGAGTAAGGCACTTATTAATTATTAACTCATATTGAAACAGTGCAAAGTTTTGATGACATTCATTTATAGTATCTTTTCTTATTGTCTTGTTACTGAAGAGGTAAATATTTCTTTCTAAATATAGCAATGTGCAAGTGGTTCTGAACCAGACATTTCTCAGATCATTTGTAACTCTTGTCCTTCTGGAAAGTATTCATCGAATGGCACATCATGCCAGCCCTGTTCTTCTGGTTACTATAGCTCAGGAGGAGCAAGCAAATGTACTATTTGCCCATCAGGACACAAGTAAGTGCAATCTATTTTGTGATCCAGAAAATGTCCATACCCTACCATGGAGGAAATGTTTTTCAATCCCCCCCCCCTCTGCCTACCCCTCCCCCCCCTCTGCCTACCCCCCTCCCCCCCCCTGCCCATCTGTCTAGAATTTTCAATTTTCTTCCATACAGGTTTTTTCTGTAAATGTCAGTCAAGTGAGGCCATACACCACTGTGGAACCGAATAAAAATTATGCAGTAATGTATTTTATTCACCTTAGCTTCTTCATTATCATTGAAGCTAAATTTGAAAAATGTTTACCAATGAAAGATTTTTGGGAAAGGAGTTCCAAACACCCCTCCCTTTTATGAGGAAGTCTTTATTTTCCAAGGAATGAAGCTTTTACTCTACCCTAAGTTGTTTTGAAAACAAAAAGAATTTATATTCTATATGTAAGCATTTTAACTGGGACCACATTTACAAAGTGTATTTCTATTTGTTTTAAAGGTGTTCAGATGCATCTATTGCTCCTATAAGATGTCCAGAAGGTTACTATGCACCAGAAGGCAAGACAGCTTGCACAATATGTGACAAAGGCTTCTTTTGCCCTAACACATCGCTCAGTGCTCCAATACCTTGCGCAAATGGTACCTTCACTGTTACTACAGGACAAACAGTTTGTACAACATGTAGAGCAGGTTATTACTGTCCATTGAGTGCAGAGGCAGAGACAGCATGTCCTGATGGGACTTACAGCAAAGCTGCATCCAGTTCTTGTACTGAGTGCCCTGCAGGATACAGGTATGAAAATAAGACATTGACAAATAGTTTCACTCAAATTTTGTTCTTTGATTAATAAAATAACTTTTAATTCAGAAATCTTATATTCTTATTGGTTGGTGCTCATCAAAGAAAATTACCTGTTTGCTGTGCTGTGCGAAATCACAGGGATTGAGGATTGACAGTACAGTATCTGTCAACACTTCTCTCCTGTTCAGCCAACCCCTGCTTGGTTTATAATCACACACCACATCATTGATAATGTCCGCATGCTTTTCGAAACACATTTGATTACAATTCTTATCATAATATTATTCATGATGTAGCTCTAACAAAAGGTCCAAATCCATTCATTATTCCATCATAATTAAGCAGAATAAATAAAACTTCATTCTTTGCAGTTGTAACATTAAGTCCAATGATCCAGTACCATGCCAACCAGGAAGTTATGCTCCATCAGGTCACATGGCATGTCAGCCTTGTCCAATAGGCTCACACTGCCCAACATCAAAACTGTCACAACACATCCCATGTGTTAATGGTACCACTGCATTATCAGAAAATCAAACATCATGTGATCCATGTCCTGCTGGTAGTAAATGTATTGATGCCACACAATCACCTGTAACATGTGCCGATGGGTATTACAGTAAAGGAGGGGCTACTGAGTGTATACTCTGCCCTGAGGGTCACAGGTAACAACAGCATCATTATCTTATCACTTTCATTCATATTTGATATTTTAGCACAATTTCCCAAACAAATCCCAATAAAACATTCAACTTCATATCTAGAATCATTTATTTTGAGCTGAAATTTCATCTCCTTTAATATCTCTCCATATAATTCCATATCTGGAGTTCATATTGACAATATTTTGGTTTGAGCACAGAGAGGGAACCCTAGCTTTCTTTTGTTTGAGGGTGTTATGTTTCCTTTAAATTGAGATCAACGTCCTGTGGTTTGAGATTTGTTTACAGTTCCATAAGTTTTAATCAGATCAGTACACTGTAAATTGATAGGCTATTAAATTCTAACCAATAATTTTTGGTAACAGTCAAAAGACTGCTCACTAGAAGGTGCTTTGCACACCATAGGCAATCGATAAAGAGCAAAGTTAGCCTTCTAAAAGAATCAAATGAAAGAAAGCCCGGTTCCCTGTGATTTGAGGGGGTAGGGTCATGTGATCACTTACAGATGTTGTGCCCAATATTCACTTGACTCCCCATTGTCTAATTCTTTTGAATTTGTTTGTAAATCCATTGAAAACTTTCAGTTAAGCAGAATAAATCACTCTAAAACGTCATTCTTTGTAGTTGTAACATAAAGTCCAATGATCCAGTACCATGCCAACCAGGAAGTTATGCTCCGTCAGGTCACATGGCATGTCAGCCTTGTCCAATAGGCTCACACTGCCCAACATCAAAACTGTCACAACACATCCCATGTGTTAATGGTACCACTGCATTATCAGAAAATCAAACATCATGTGATCCATGTCCTGCTGGTAGTAAATGTATTGATGCCACACAATCACCTGTAACATGTGCCGATGGGTATTACAGTAAAGGAGGGGCTACTGAGTGTATTCTTTGCACTGAGGGTCACAGGTAACATTAGCTTCATTATTATTCCATGTAATTTTTTCAAACAAATATTATTTTTTCTTCTGGAAATATTGACCTACATGGAGAAAACCAAATTAAAAAAATTAATTTTTGTGAAGAGCACAACTCATACACAGTGTATGCTACTGTACAATGGAACTCACTCTTCCAAGATAATGCATGCAGCATACATGCAGAAGAGCACACATGCATACAAGTGGCATGCATGAAATCTTATACATGCTAATATGCTTGCAATAGGCCTTTTGCAACAAACAATCACATGCTGATATATGACTTAACTAACAAATCAATTCAGCTCAAGGTCCCTTAAGAAAGGCTCTGCTGGATGGCAAACAAATTTTAAATTTCTTCGTATCTTGAAATCGAAAGTATCTTATAAGGGAAAAAAGGATTTTTGAAAAGGTTTTGGATGCGACATTTTTTAGTAATGCAGCAAAAAAATCTAAATTATAAAGGAAGTCCAATTTTTTTTTGCCATCCAGTAATAATCGCGTGTCAACCTGTTGCAAAAGGCCTATTTGACACTTAGCTTGCCATCACACACACACACACACCTTGCTATTATATGCATGTAACATATATGTCATGCACCATATCATAGAGAGCTAAACTGTGCTAAACAACACCTTAATGTCATTAATTCATTACTCTCATCTTAAGCTAACTCAGTTGTCATGTCTGAGTTGCAATTGAAATAAGGTGGAAGTTTAGAAAGTCAGCATTTCATATTCATTTAAATGTGCCTGATATGAGCAATTGTAAAAAATGCTTGCTGCTAAAGAAATGTGTCATGTTTATTGGGAAATGAGCTTGCAGTTTGAGGATAAGACAAAGAACATTGCAACATTTTGTTACAGAATCCATTCATTATTTCGTGATAATTAAGCAGAATAAATAAAACTTCATTCTTTGCAGTTGTAACATTAAGTCCAATGATCCAGTACCATGCCAACCAGGAAGTTATGCTCCGTCAGGTCACATGGCATGTCAGCCTTGTCCAATAGGCTCACACTGCCCAACATCAAAACTGTCACAACACATCCCATGTGTTAATGGTACCACTGCATTATCAGAAAATCAAACATCATGTGATCCATGTCCTGCTGGTAGTAAATGTATTGATGCCACACAATCACCTGTAACATGTGCCAATGGGTATTACAGTAAAGGAGGGGCTACTGAGTGTATTCTTTGCCCTGAGGGTCACAGGTAACATTAGCTTCATTATTATTCCATGTAATTATACTCTGCCCTGAGGGTCACAGGTAACTAGCTTCATTTTCATATACAATCGAACAATGCATGTAAAATTCACATACACATATCTTTAATTCTCATTCTATACAGTAAGAGATCTTAAAAACTGTGATACCTTGTACTTAATTGAATCTGTATTACCAAAAATATGAAAAACTGAAAACCCTCAAAAACCGGACTAATCAGAAATTTGTGGCTACGGCCCTGCCTAACTTCAAAAGTTAAGTGCTACGACCGATTCAAACCAAAGTCATCAAGACTATCTAACTTCAAATGAAATACATTGAGAAGTTAAATGCACTCCATATGCTGTTGTTTCTAGTTTGAAGTTTTGATCATCCATGTCTTTCTTCTAGTTATATTTTGGTCTTGTTGACTATATCCACTCAGCCTTCAGTAATTGGTTATGCTGTTGTGATATAACTGCGTCTCATTTCTGTTGCTGTTTAATTCATTATGTTGTGTATATTCTTGTCAAATTTAATAAAATGAAGTAATTAAGTAAATTGAAAATCAAAAGCGAATTTATTGAATGCCAGTTACTTAATGTTTATAGTTGTTCAAATAAAGCATTGGATCCAGTTCGCTGTGGTATTGGAAAACATGCTGTCAGTGGGAAAATATCATGTGACTCTTGCAGTCGAGGCTATTATTGTCCCTTGGAGATTACAGCAAAGCAGATTCCATGCCCAAGTGGTTACTATGCAAACAAGACTCAAATGTCAGCCTGTATTCCTTGTGAAAGAGGTACAATCAATTATCTTTTTTGCTTTCATTTATTCATTTATTCATTTATTCATTTATTCATTTATTCATTTATTCATTTATTCATTTATTCATTTATTCATTTATTCATTTATTCATTTATTCATTTATTCATTTATTCATTTATTCATTTATTCATTTATTCATTTATTCACATCATCCATTTTCTAAGCTAATGATCTACATTGCTCTGTCATTCAGGCTACCAATGCGCTGTTGCTAGTAACACACCAGAACCTTGTCCAGCAGGCTACTTCTCTGACATAAAAGGCTCATCATCCTGTACCCAGGTATGTCTCTACCAATCCTCTCTAACAGTACTTCAGTTTAGGGAATTTAAAAAAATCTCATTATCATTTAATATGCTTTTACTTTCGATTTTAGTGTTCTTCGGGCTACTACAATATCCTAAATGCCCAAGAAAACTGTATTCAATGTCCAGCTGGAAGTCGCTGCCCAAATAGAGACTCCGGACCAATTGCCTGTTCAAATGGACAGGTATGCAGTATTGTATGGTTATCTAAAATGTTATAATAATGATAGTTGTCCAAAAGACATTGCATTTTTGCTAACAATTTAGATTAGGATATTATTAGAGACTTTAAGCTTCTGATGTTATGCTGGAATTATTATATCATTATCAGGCTTTTACAGAACTTATATTAATCTTTAATATTGATCTACTGTATAATCCAATTGTCAAGCATACCAGTTTACACCTTTTAATTGGTTATTGTTTTCCTTTTGTTCTTCATACATATTACCAACATTATAGTATATATTCAATGCTTTGCCTTGTATAATCATTCTGAAGATGATAGTTGTTACTGTCGAAACATGTCAGTAAAAAACTTCAAAAAATGTATTTTCCCCACTATCTGCTATCTGAGTGCTATCAATACTACTGTATTAACCAATGTTTTTTTTACAGTATTCCCCTGCAGGCTCGCCAGAGTGTTTAACATGTCCTTCAGGGAAAATATGCTTAGATCCAAGCCAAGCTCCAGTTTCTTGCGCGGTGAGTCATATTATAATAGTAGTTTATTTAAGTGTACTTCTACATACGCATGGAGCAGATCTTGAATGATTATTAAAACACATTCTCTTGTGATCAATGTTATTATATGGTATTGGTGATGATGATGTTGATGATGATAATGAGAAGATGGTGGTGGTGATGATAATGGTGATGATCATAATCATGAATGTGGTGATGATGGTGATGATGATGATGGTGGTGATGATGATGATGGTGGTGATGATGATGGTGATGATGATGGTACTGATGATAATGAAAACGATGGTGATAATGATGGTGGTGGTGGTGGTGATGACAATAAAAATTATTGATCATGGTCATCAATGAACTTTTTACTTAGTAAACAAACATTAATTTACTACAATTCATTAAAACGTCTACTAACCAACTATTACTGTCACTTCATTTCAGTCTGGAACCTACAGCAACGCAACACACTGCATACCATGTGATATTGGTCACTACTGTCCTTCCCAGTCCAACAAACCACAGCCATGTCCAAGTGGTACCTACTCTGATGCCGTAGGATCTGTAACATGTAAAGTCTGCCCTGCTGGCAGCTCATGTTTAAACCCAGCAGTTTCTCCTGTTGCTTGTGGTTATGGAGAATATAGTATAGCAGGACAGTCTACTTGCAAGGTTAGTAGAAAGTATTGCAGCTGCATTTCTTTTCTCAATGTCAAGTGGCTTGAATCTTATGACTGAGTAATTCTTAAATGCTGAGTGTAATTCAATTGGTCAAAGCTACCATTTTTTGTTAATCTCAAATTACATATTTAAATTTCTAAAATCTTTAGAAATGCCCTGATGGTACATATAGCCTTGGAGGGGCCTCTAGATGCTTGTTGTGTCCTGCAGGGCAGACATGCCTAAATGGGTCAACATCTATAACACCTAAGGATTGTCTAGCAGGCACTTACAGCTCACCTGGTGAAGGTCACTGCAAAGCCTGTCCTATAGGTGTGTATAAAATATAATTGACCAAGATTTGTAATTGTCAGTAGGGTGTTGGTAGGTTGTCAGTAGGTTGTTGGTAGGTTGTCAGTAGGGTGTTGGTAGGTTGTCAGTAGGGTGTTGGTAGGTTGTCAGTAGGGTGTTGGTAGGTTGTCAGTAGGGTGTTTGTAGGTTGTCAGTAGGGTGTTGGTAGGTTGTCAGTAGGGTGTTGGTATGATGTCAATAGTGTGTTGGTAGGTTGTCAGTAGGGTGTTGGTAGGTTGTCAGTAGGGTGTTGTAGGTGGTCAGTAGGGTGTTGGTAGGTTGTCAGTAGGGTGTTTGTAGGTTGTCAGTAGGGTGTTGGTAGGTTGTCAGTAGGGTATTGGTGGGTTGTCAGTAGTGTGTTGGTAGGTTATCAGTAGGGTATTGGTAGGTTGTCAAAAGGGTGTTGGTAGGTTGTCAAAAGGGTGTTGGTAGGTTGTCAAAAGGGTGTTGGTAAGTTGTCAGTAGGGTGTTGGTAGGTTGTCAGTGGGGTGTTGGTAGGTTGTCAGTAGGGTGTTGGTAGGTTGTCATTAGGGTGTTGTAGGTGGTCAGTAGGGTGTTGGTAGGTTGTCAGTAGGGTGTTGGTAGGTTGTCAAAAGGGTGTTGGTAGGTTGTCAGTAGGGTGTAGGTAGGTTGTCAGTAGGGTATTGGTGGGTTGTCAGTAGTGTGTTGGTAGGTTGTCAGTAGGGTGTTGGTAGGTTGTCAGTAGGGTGTTGGTAGGTTGTCAGTAGGGTGTTGGTAGGTTGTCAGTAGGGTGTTGGTAGGTATGATGTTGACCGACACCCTGTCAACATATTTACTTATGTTTGTCATTCTACATACCTTGGTATGGAACAAGTCAATCAAATGAGATGCTATCAACTACATCTAACCTGTTTGTCTTGATAGGTACATTCAGCAGAGCAAGAGCATCTTTCTGCTCATCATGTCCAGCTGGTTTTACCTGTAATGACCCAAGTCAAGACCCACAGCCTTGTGCAGCTGGAAACTACTGGAACAATGGTGCAAAGGTGAAAGATTAGTTAATATTATAAAAAAACTGGACAAGCTTGATAAAAACCACAAACCAGTGTGAAAACCTTTGTCATTTACATAGAGAATCATCTTCATTTGTTTATTTCATCAGTAAAAACATACTTTAATCTTCAAATTAGAATACTTTTTTCTACTCCTGTTTGATGATTAAAGATTTGCATTTGGTTTGTATGGGCTGCTATTCTTGGGTGCAATGTTAGGACATAGCCAACTTGTTTGTTGACAATGACAAAGCATTCCTCGTTTACTTCTCTCGTTAGAAAAAACAACCTGGTCGCTGTTTTATTCATTTTTATATTCATGATTGTATATCTCAAGAGATTTTGAATCAATGTGGTTGCACCCCAATAATTTTGTGTTTATGTTCTCTTGTCTTACATTTATCTAGGTGCCTCAATGTGCTCCGTGTCCTGCTGGCTACAAATGTGAAAATGCATCTCAGCCCCCTGTGCCTTGTGATCCTGGGTCTTATTCACAACAGGGAAAATCAACATGTGAGCAGTGTACTGCAGGGCAGGCTTGTCCAGACCCAAGCAAAGTACCTATCACTTGTCCAGTTGGTACCTACAGTGATGCGGTAGGTCTTGATAAAGTTTGTTTAAATTGTTTGTAAAAAATGATGTTTCGGCTGCATCATATCATTCTGAGCTAGTTTAGAAAGTTTTTCTCTATTTTGCTTCAATTTACAGTGCATTCATGTTTCATTCTCTTGCGAATATTATATTTTTTGTTTGATTAGTAACCATGTTCATTTGTCTTCAAATGAACAACCATTAAACAGAGAACTAGTACTTTACAAAATGATACGTTCGTTGACATGAAAAAACACTCCACCCAAGGTAGAAAAAAACCTAATTATTTAGCATTTTGATGATAATTTTGCTTGATGATTTTGCTCAATGTAGGGTGCTACTTCATGTACTCCCTGCCCAGCTGGAATGAGCTGCCCCACGCCAGGATCACCCAGAACACCATGCAGTCCAGGTTCCTACTCCATCAAGGGAGAGGCTAACTGTACTGAGTGTCCAGTTGGCTATATGTGTCCGACAACAGCTCAAATCCCCATTCACTGTCCTATTGGAACTATGACATTTGGGAGAAAGAACGAAATGAACTGTACAAGTTGCCCTGCTGGATGGGAGTGCCCTAACCCTGAGTAAGTATTTGTATGACTGCATTACCAAACAAATTTTAAATCGAATTCACTAATCACTCTTGGCTCTGAATGACAGTGAATAGTGACAAATTCAGGAGTCTAACCCGTTTCTTGTCCACTCCTGATCAAACACACACCAGGGAAAAATATTGAAATTTGTGCAGATCCTACTACCACAATACTCAATTGTGATTGGCTAATTTGTATGGAAATTTGTCTGCATGGCCTTGGCTGAATTAGTTGCACTGTCCACTTGCAGACATTGGCCCTGGTGAACATCTATTCGATTAATATAGGGGAAAAAATATCAGAACTACACTTATGTTACTCTTAAGATTTCATTTTTTTTTTCTTGATGTAGGTCGAACATGGTAGCCTGTGGATCAGGTTTTTATAGTCTCGGTAGTTCTGCAAAATGTATCGAATGTCCTCCAGGAAGTGCTTGTCCAACAACAGATGTAGGTGTCTTTATCATTTAGTCACTCTTTTTCACCTCTACAACTAAGGCAAATGAGTTGCACACCACCAGAGCTTTCTACTGTAAAAAGCAGCTATTATATATATTACATAAACTATATTATCATGATGGCATTCTACAGTCACAGTAGTACACTTATCAGGCACAAAAAAAATTTTTTTTCCTTGTACTTATACTTAAAAACTCGAAACAAAATTTATCATGTCAGGGACACCTAAAAATCATCAGTCTGGTAACGGTACACCCTTACTAATAAAGTTATTATTATCATCATCATCATCTGTATGTCATACCTCATTCGATGATGTTCTTTCAAATGTTTTCTAAAAGAATACTTTTATACGTGTAGAAATTACCAGTACCATGCATACCTGGTCAATACAGCAATGCTGGCTCAATGAACTGTAGTACTTGCCAAGCTGGCTGGGAATGCCCATCAGTTTCTTCGTCAAGTGAAAACAAAGAATGCAAAGCTGGTAATACATATCTCTTTATATCACTGTAATTATTCATCTTCTTTGTCCTAAGTGTATTTTATTTCTGATAACCCAGCCCAACATATCCTCGGGCACCCCGAAGGCCTGATACTCAGGTTACTAGTTGATTGGAATGGAACCCCAGCATGACCTTGCAGATAGTGGTCGGATGCTCTAACCATTGTTCTACAGGAAAGACTCATGATGAACAGTTATTTACTGGATTCCTTCCTTTCAGATATATTTTCATACTATGTATAATAATAATGATAATAATAATAATAATAATAATTATTATTATTATTATTATTATTATTATTATTATTATTATTATAAATTGTTGATTTTATTCAATATTGAGCTTGTCTCTCACCAATTTGACCTTGATTCGATTCCAGCGGAGTATGTGAGAAGAGATGCTCGTTAGTTCTCTCCAGCTGTGCTTTGAGGGTTTTTCTCCGGTCTTCCTACCCCTGAAAAAATGAACTTCTATTAATTCAAGTTGGAATTCAGTGAATGAAGAGCCACTCTGTGGAAATGCCACTGTAAAAACTGTAAAACTAAAACTGTAAAACCCAAGGCATTTTATCTATTTTGTATTCCATTTGTTTCAGGGTACTACTCAGTAGGTAATGCTCAAAGATGTACTGTTTGTCCAGCTGGGTTTTACTGTCCATTCACTAACAGTAAAGCAGAGAAAGACTGTCCCAGTGGCAAGTATTCAGTGGGTGGCCAAGCATCGTGTACTTCTTGTCCAGCTGGATGGAAATGTCCTAATGCAGATGGTACTGGAAAGGTTCATTGCTTGGCTGTAAGTCAACTTGTTTTCAATTTACCAAATGGTAACCGGTCATGACCCCCATTACCATTACCCCTATTCAAACAACCATGACCCCCCATATATAGATCCATGACCCCCAACATGTATGCCATGACTCCCCTCTTGTCTTACGCCGACAATAAAGAAATAATTAACAAGTAGATTTTTTAAATAGTAAGAGTGAATTTAGTCTAACTGTTCAATAGTTAGTAGTTTATAGTAATAATAACCATCATATGCTGGTTTTAAGAATCCTGTCATCCAAGTCTTATGAAGATAGGGGGTTGATCGCTTACAACAGGAAAAACTATTAAAATATACAAAACCAAATATCAAAGGTACTCGCGAAAGCATACGAGAGTTGTCGACTTCGAGAGGTTTTAATAACAGGGTTTATTCAAAACCAGGGTTCCCAGGGGTCAGGGAAAAGTCAGGGAAAGACACAGTCAGGGAAAAGTCAGGGAAAAACACAGTCAGGGAAAAGTCAGGGAAATATAAGAGAGGGGCCTATGTAAAATAAGAGATAATGTGTAATATAAGAGAGGGGCCTATGTAAAAGCTAGGCCCACGCGACTCAACAAGATCAGTGAAAACTGTTATTTAGTCAGGGAAAAATCAGGGAAAAATCAGGGAATCTTTTATTTAGTCAGAGAAATGTCAGGGAATTTTGTTTAAAGTTACCAATGAGTATCCGTGTGATACTCATATTGTTTGCAATTTTCAGATAGAAAAATAAATCTTCTCAAGTAATGAAAAAAGTATTTAGTATCATTTATTCCGGATGCAGTTAAATTACATTGGTTATCCTGTGTAATATAAGAGAGGGGCCTATGTAAAAGCTAGGCCCACGCGACTCAACAAGATCAGTGAAAACTGTTATTTAGTCAGGGAAAAATCAGGGAAAAGTCAGGGAATTTTTATTTTCAAAATGGCTGGGAACCCTGATAACACGAAACAGGAATTTGTGAAAGTTGTAAGTAGCTTACGGGTTGCCATTCAAATATATTCGAATGTAGTAAGGTTGTAATTTGATTTATTTGGAATTATTTTCCAGGGAACATATTCCACAGGAAACCAAGAAAGCTGTACAAATTGTCCAGTAGGAGTAGCCTGTCCCTTCACCAACAGTAATCAAACTATAACATGTGCACCAGGGTGGTACTCTACTGGACGTCAAACTGTAAGCTAACAATCATCTCAGTCCCTTCCTTGCTTGCTTGCTTCTTTACTTCCTTGCTTGCTTGCTTGCTTGCTTGCTTGCTTGCTTGCTTGCTTGCTTGCTTGCTTGCTTGCTTGCTTGCTTGCTTGCTTGCTTGCTTGCTTGCTTGCTTGCTTGCTTGCTTGCTTGCTTGCTTGCTTGCTTGCTTGCTTGCTTCCTTCCTTCCTTCCTTCCTTCCTATCAAGTTTCCAAGCTTACGTATTTTATCATCTTTAAGCTTTGCACACCTTGTCCACCTGGTTACGAGTGTCCAGACACCAAATCGGCTGCCAAAACTCTTTGTCCTGTCGGAACATTCAGCAAAGGAGCTCAAGACAAGTGTACACCATGTCCAGCAGGTTATTCTTGTCCCTCTAGGACAGATGACTTCAAAGTATTATGTTATCCTGGGACATACACAACTGGCAATTCATTGGTATGTGATAATAAAATAATGCTAAAGTAACAATATATAGGACAATTAATAGCTAAAACTGGCGATAAACGGAAAGATAAACCTATTAAAAATTTTGTTAAACATAACTGGTTTAAAAGAAGGAATTTTTCTTGCATTTTTGTGCATTCTTCTTATTTAAAATAACTTGTCGTTATTCATCACCGCAAGTACAGCAGTGTTGCAGCTCAACGTTGTCGAAAACATATGAAAACTTTAAACAACCTCTAGACTAACCAAATTCAGGGCACGGCTAACTTCACAGAGCGAACCCTGCTAAAACAACTTCTTAGCTGATCAAAGTCAGGGCACGGCTAACTAACAGAACGAAACCTGCCGAAACAATCTCTGGGTTGATCTAAGTCAGGGCACGGCTAACTAAAAGAGGTAACCCTTAAACAACCCGACTCTGGGTTGAACACAGATATCGCTATTAAAGCACAGATCGATTTGGAATCTAACGCGTAGGATTGTGCAAAAATTGATTCACTTTACTAATCTGTTATTAAATTAACAACCATTTTTTCATACTATACTAATACTGTAGTGGTTGTATCCATGCATGTTATGATATGTCGATTATTGATTTGTCTTTCTCTTCCTACCTTACATTCAATTCTACTTCTTTCTGATCCTCAACTAACAGACAGGAAATTCCTCCGGAATCTCCAGCTCTACTGGTGTAAGTTTTTAAATCCGTTAAATCCTTTTAAATGTTGATTGATGTTTTGAATATTCGAAATATTTATTATACAATCATAAACTTTAAAAGATTAAAATTAAATTCAGCAAAAACAAAAGGGTAAAATACACGTATTTTTATATATTTTAAGGCTTGACAGTTAAATATTCTAAAAGTCTATAAACGTTTGACCCATTTAATGTCTACTGGAAGCATTTTTTAAAGAAACGGGGCCATTTTACGAGCATTTATTAGCCAGACCCGCGTAGAAAGTTAATAAAACCTGTTTTGGTTCTTAAAAGCCTGTAGTTTTCCCCATATTTTAAAATTCCTTAAACTTTTCTAAGTTTCTAAAAACTTTTAAAATCGTAATGGTTATTATATATATTTTTTCTTGGAATTGATAAACGATCATTTGGTCATCGTGAGTATGGTATAAAATACTTAATATAACAACATAAATGAAAAGAGTACTGTAACCAAACTCTTTTGAAAAAACCGAAAGCGACAACTTTTACTCAAGCCCGTCGAAACTTTTAGCTGAAATTTGTACTCAGCGGCGTTGCGAGACATGTTTCAGAACGAACTGCACCGTGAAACGCCCCCAGCTTTCTGAAACTTTCGTCATAACAACTGTTCGAGAAAAGTAGCTTTCTAATCGTACAACCACAACTTGTGTCGCTAACAAGTTTCAGGAGGAAATTGCGCCGTATAACGCTGAACCCTCTTCAAACTGTCCTTGACATGCCATACAGTCAGACTCCCAACACTTCCATTGAGCAAGCAACTTCAACCTGGCGGATAATAGTGGCTTCACGAAAATGTTGCGCCTTGTAGCACCCCCGTGAAACTTGTCTTACAACGCCGTTGAGCTACACAAATTTCAAATTTCGTCTAACAAGACCTTAATGGGAGTGAATATCCAAAAATGGAGCAGCGTGAAAGGCATTCCTAACATTATTTTTTTTCTTTATAGGTTTGTTTGGAATGCCCTTCAGGGTCATTTTGTCCCAATATTTCATCCCTCCCCGTGAACTGCCCTCAAGGGACCTACAGTCTTGGTTCTGCTGTCAATTGTACAGATTGCCCAGCAGGTTATAAATGTCCAGTCACCAACGTACCTCCACAACCTTGTGAAGCGGGAAAATACAGTAATACATCAGCTACAGTATGTACTGACTGTAGTGCAGGATACGTCTGCAAGGGTCGTAACACCTCACCACGACCAGCTGAGGGGCTGTGCCCTGTTGGCTATTACTGTAAGGATGGACGTGATGCAACTCCTTGCCCTGAGGGGACGTTCGGTAATTCTACCGGGGCTGCGAGTGAAAGCACTGGATGTGCTGCGTGTCCTCCTGGGTATTTCTGCCCTCGAGGAACCGCTGGGTACCCCACACGAAGGTTAGTATACTATTAGTAATAATCAACGATAAACGATATAATCAGAATTTGCGAAGAAAGTTTTCCTGGCAGAAAATCTATAATTGCATTTGTTTGCTATCTCATTATTAGACTTGTCTGTCCAGCTGGCCACTACTGTCTTGAAGGAACTCGCACTCAATATCAAACCCCTTGTCCCGATGGAAAATATAGCCGAGAGCTTGGTCTGGAGAAGAGAAAATCAATGCATTGATTGTCCAATTGGTTACTATTGCACTCAGGGGGATAGATACGGTGATAGGCTGTGTCCCGCGGGTCACTACTGTGGCCATTCTGTTGGAGACTATAAGAGTACACCTTGTCCCGCGGGAACATTTCAAGAAGAGCAAGGGTCTCGGTGTAAGTAAAATACTCTGACTTTCACTCTGACTTTCAGAACTGCGCGACCCATAAAACCATTGATTATCTAGGACTCGAAAATTTGAAAATGTGGTTAACAAAAGATTTCTGAAATTGTGGTTTGTCTTAGTTATCGAGAAAATAGGTTTTTATTTAGGTTGAGTTCTTTAGCTCATTTTCCAAGAAGGGCACTTGGAAGAAGGAAGGGGTGATAGACAACGCCGTACCCTTTTCTCATATCAGATAAGAACATGTGAAACGGTTCATTAGTTGTTAAACGACATTTTCAACATATTTGAAATATATTTGAAGTCACCTTTCCTCATAAAATCAAAATCTTCAATGTCATTAATTCCATTACTGGAAAAATCTCTTGTATCTTTGTTGATTTTAGATCAGTCAGACTGTAAGACATGCCCTACAGGATATTACTGTGTTCCTGGCTCAAGTGTGCCTACACCATGTCCACCTGGCAAATACAGCAGGTTAACTGGTGTAGGTTCTCTGGGAGAGTGTCGTTCATGTATCGCTGGTATGGCATGTCCTCAGCCAGGTCTGTCGTACCCTCCCGTTAAATGTGATGCAGGGTATTACTGTCCAGCTGGCTCTGTCCTTCCTAATGCCACAAGACACGCATGTCCACCTGGTACCTATACAGACTTTCATAACTTGACCCATTCACGTGAATGTACTCCATGTCCGGAGAGACAGTCTTGCCAGGCAGGCTCGGGAGGATTGCAGAAACCTCCACAGACATGTGCTGCAGGTAAGTCGTTTTCTTCAACGGGCAGTAATGTACAATTAAAAAATACTCAGCATGGTCGTGTTGCAGTAGAGTGCATACCATATATACATGAAAAAGGTTTTTAGGTCTACGATTTACTGAACTTACTAGATATTACTAATTTTTGCAAAGTTGTGCTATTTCTTATAAAGGTTTTGCGGGATATATTGTATGCATTCTATGAACTTCATCCACTAAAGCAGACACAGCATCAATGATCTATTAAAGTACACCTTACCCCTGATTACTCAAAGACACCTCATATGAAAAAATGTTTCAACATTCAGTTATTTACTTACCGTATGTGACGTCAATGCTTTGTCATGGGTTAGAAACACTTTGAAATTATTTCATAATGAGTTAATCACCGTTTGTTTTTTGTTTGTTTGTTTTTGTCTTTGTTGTTTTGTCTCTCTCTCTCTCTCTCTCTCTCTCTCTCTCTCTCTCTCTCTCTCTCTCTCTCTCTCTCTCTCTCTCTCTCTCTTGTGCTTCAAGGGCTTTCCCGGGTTTTCCGATTTTCGTTCCTCCGCGAACATTAACTGAGCAATGAATTCTCATTGGGTCCAGAAGGAGACCCCGTCTCAGGTTCCAATAGTCAATTCCATTTGTTCACCTGGGTCCACAATAGACTCCTTGTACTACGTCCATAGAGAAATTGTCCTGGGGGACAAAACGATTTATTAATTATTTTTGCATAAGAAAAGACGGGCTTTTGTTTTGTCTTCCAGAACAATTCCTTTAGGAAATCAATGCAAGGGGTCTATAATTGGTGTAAGCTGTTATTGTGTCCCTGCCCTCACGAGAAAAGTTAATAAAAATAAAATAAAAAATCTTTATCTTCATCAGGCTACTTCTGTCCTCGTGGTACTCAAAGTCCTACCCAGTTTGCCTGCGCTGCAGGGTCCTGGAGTAATCTAACAAACTTAAGAGACCAAAGTGAATGTTATGCTTGCCCAAAGGGATGGTTTTGTCTCATGGCAAGTGCTGTACCCTCGGGGCTTTGTAAACCAGGACACTATTGTCCAGAAGGTAAGTCTTATCTATTATATCCAATTTGGGAATATGACCCAATTTTGTTTCCAAATGATTAAATGTTTTGGTAAACGAAATAACTTCATTGTTAATTTGTCTCTATTTCCAGTTTTTTCAAAATCTCATCACTATTTTCAATGTTTTCCCCTTTAAATACTGAAAGCTACATTACCTTGATAACTCCAGTTGTTTTTATCGATGTTCTCAACATTCTTAAGACAACTACGTAAAATGTTTATTTGCAGTAATATCATAATATTAGCACGGGCATGTTGTTCACTAACCGTCTTTGGGTTCATAAAGGTTGTAAGAGAATATATATGAAATACATATTTGTATCAAATTAAGCTGATCCTCGCAGTATATAAAGCAACTTACGCAGCTGCATATTGAAAATTTCTGAGTCTTGAACGGGATTTGAACACGTTCACTGGCGATTCCAGTGCCATGCTCTAATCCTTGAGCTGCCAAGTCTCATATGAGACTTTGAGGAACATTATAGGTTGGTTTATCGGTACAGTGTTATGAGTCTTGAACGGGATTTGAACACGTTCACTGGCGATTCCAGTGCCATGCTCTAATCCTTGAGCTGCCAAGTCTCATATGAGACTTTGAGGAACATTATAGGTTGGTTTATCGGTACAGTGTTATGAGTCTTGAACGGGATTTGAACACGTTCACTGGCGATTCCAGTGCTATGCTCTAATCTCTGAGCTGCCAAGTCTCATATGAGACTTCAAGGAAACATTAGGTTGGTTTATCGGTACATTGTTATGAGTGATGTAATATCCTATTGTGCCAATTTATTGCAATATGGTATCCCTTTCTTAAATTATATTTGACATTATTGTCCCTGTTTACTTGCAGGTACCCAACGTGGAACTCAATTTCCTTGTACAGCTGGTACATATTCCAACAAAACTGGGAACGTGCGATGGGAACAATGTGAGCCGTGTCCTGAAGGCCATTACTGCCCTAGAGGAACTGCTGTTCCCGAAAAGTGCCCAAGGGGAACGTATAATGATGTCCTTAGTGCGAAGGTGAGTAATGGGATTCGTATAATCTATTCGTTTTAATGAAGGATTGTGTCGTTTATTTAATCCTGCCTTTGCACGAAGCATTCGTACTTGAGATGCTGTTGTTTCAACTATCCTAAAAATTTTAAAACGAGTTTTGAGATTTTGCTCATCTTCGGACGTTGTCTCAATCACAGTTAATATGGGATGGCAAGATCTACGACCTCAGCAACTGAGCCTCCGGCTTCCAAACCGATAGAACCCTTCGACACAACGGGATACAGCTCAATATGTAGGACATAACATTAGGTTCCCAATTCTCATTAGATTGAAATTTTTTTGTTTGTCCTCCAAATTGAGATGTTTAGGCGTCACATGCAAGGGGTCAATTGCTTACCATAGTTCGTAAACTTGATTACAGAAATTTAATACCAGTAAAATTGGCACTTCTGAAGTTACTGCGACACTTCTGGAGGTACTAATAAGTCGTATAAAGGAGTGCTCTAGCCAAGCAAAGCGAAAGTCAGTTATAAAATTAAATCATTAAATAATTATATTTTTTGTTTACTTGTAATTATTTAGGATCTTGGTGGTTGCAAGCCATGTGTCCCTGGATATTACTGCTCAGGCACTGCTAACGTCCAACCTGCTGCATGTGAAAGAGGAAATTATTCGGTAAAGCAACTTCTTTAATGCTATCCCTCTCGCATTCTGTTTTCCTCCTAAAACCTCCTCACAAACTTCAAAACAAACCTCAGTTCCCATGAATCCCTGCCTTTCCCCAAACCAGCTCCTAAAAAATGGCCTAAACGTTTATTCTTGGTGTTTGTGACTAGGCATCCGGTGCATACGTATGTTCAACATGCGAATCCAGGATTCTACTGTGCAAGTGAGACAACCAGTCGTAGTGAGATGTTAACTGTTATGATATGCCCCGCTGGTCTTCACTGTCCAGCTGGTACTAGTGTTACACCTGATCTTGTCTCGCATGCCTGCCAAGCTGGATCCTATTGCCTCAGAGGAGATCAGGTAACGACCGTAAATCATAGTTGTCATAGTTGAAACGTTCCCTTCTCTTTTCTGGTGTCTCGGGTTGAGAATATGTTAGTGAAAATCCTGGAATTGTGGCTATTTGTCTGTGTGGCCTCATTGATTGAAACTAATAAAAACGATCGCCAAAAAACTATAGAATAGTGACATGTAAAATGGTAGTGAATGCTTTTTTTTTTTATTTATTTAGAATGCCTTTCCTATCAAGTGTCCCAATGGAACATTCAATCCAAATACTGGACGCAAACTTGTCAGTGAATGTCAGAAGTGCTGGGAAGGATACTACTGTGAACCTGCCGGACTTACTTCAGTGGTAAGTCTTTATTATTAACATTAGACATTATTGACACTTTCTTTGAAAGAAGGTATCTATAAAAAAAAGAATAAAAAACAAAAGAAAACCTGAAAAAAGTGAAACTTCGAATACATTTTATCCTTTAAGGGTTTCTCCCTACGCAAAACCTATATAACACGCCAAATTTCCATTGGATCTGTAAGTCTGCCACGGTAAGACCGCACCATTCGGAACCTGCTTTTCAATCAAGCACCTCTTTTGTTAGGTTAGGTTTAGTTTTGTTGGCAAGTCCAATCAATTGTCATTTTAATCCAATATATTATTTTTTAAACCAATTCTCAAACTTGTTGCAAACAAAACCCAATACCCCTTTGCTATGCCCTGAGTTTGACGAGCCCTGAGCTGTTTCAGGGAATTGATAAAAATTAAAGGTTTGATAAAACTTGAAAAGTACCGTTCGCTGTCAGACTTCTAATAAATTCCTGTAACATGCATTTGCTTGTGACTTAATTTCACAATTTTATCATGACAGGCTGACAAGTGTCCTCCAGGTTACTACTGCCCTGAGGGGACTGGCTACAAGTACTCGTATCCTTGTCCCATCGGCTTCTATCGCAACGCATCAGCTGCTGTCTCTGTTATGGACTGTAGTGTCTGCTATTCTGGTCACTACTGTGATGACCCTGGCCTGTCAGTACCTAAGATTTGTCCAGAGGTTAGTTTTTAGTTATTATTAGAGACCTTTAGCATCATGTTTACCGTTACTAAAGACAAGGGACAGAATAAAGGCCCCGTCTTAAACACAGAGAAACACTCGTTAAAACAGAAACAGGAAAAAAACTTCTAAGTAAATTAATTTTATTTATTTATTTACGACGTAATATTTAAACATGATGCTTCTTCACTATATTGATTTTCAAGAACATCCTGTAAAACCAATAATATGTAACAAAATTGAGTTATGAAAAGAGTTGATGAGACGAAATACAAATTGATAAACGTATGAAATTACAATTCTTTTTGTTCAGGGTCAATTTTGTCCGACCGGAACGACGACGCCACAACCTTGTCCAAGTGGATACTTTAACAATGCAACAGGTGTCAAGAGAAGCGTAGACTGTACTCCATGTCCTGCAGGAAGATACTGTGCTGGCTTTGCTCTGAGGGAACCAACAGGGCCTTGTGATGCTGGCTTCTACTGCAGAGAACGCGCCTACACATCGGTAATTACACACTTATCACTACTCAACTCAATTTTCACTATTATAGCAGGCGTACCTCGGTTATTTAGTGCGCGCCCTTCAGAGCTAGAGGTCCCCGTTTCGATTCTCAGGATCTGCACGTCTGTTTCAACTTTTCTCTAAACACCGTGTAGTTCTATCTTTGAATAATCTTAAACAAGAGCAATTAGGAGAAAGGGCTAAGTGCACATCGTCAGCTTTCTGGGGAACCAGTCACGTAGCTGAAGGAACTATTGACGTTATATATATTTACAATACCTTTTTTACCTTACATGTGATGTCTTAGCCGCATTTTGGTTGCCTTTGACAAAATATTTATTTTTCTTGGTGTTTTTTGTCATGCCAAACAACATGGTGGCGTCTTCTGTCCGAAGATGTAAATCTACGCTATGTTATTTAGTAACGCTCTTCATATTTTCATCTTTTCGAAGGCGCCGCCAGAAGGTCTGACTGGAGGCCTTTGTCCAGCTGGTGGATACTGTCCAGAGGGTGCAAAGGTTCCTGAACCTTGTCCAATAGGCACATACAGTAGCACTAAGGGTGCTAAAGCTGCGGAAGATTGTATTGACTGTGACCCAGGGTAAGAACGACTAACTTTGTGTACAGGGGCGGATCCAGGGGTTGTCATGCTGTGCACTAGACACCCCTCGGAGGAAGGCCAGGGTGGGGTCTGTTAGCCACTGGCTATATTAAGGGATTCCCTACTCATGTGAAGTTTATTTATATTTCAAAAATGCTTAATATATTTTCAGAAAAAAAGTCGAGCTTTATCGCTGAGGCCAAAATAATTGATGAAGTATTAATAAAAAATAAGAGTATTCTCACCAATGCGACCGGAGTTCGAGTCCCGCCGTGCTCGCTCGGTGTCGTATGTGAGTGTTGTATGTCTTCGAGGGTTTTTTTCCAGGTTCTCCGGTTTTCCTCCCTTCGCAAAAATCAACGTTTAAATTCCAATTGGAATTACAGTGGATGAATAGCCACAATTTATTATTACTTATAAGAGGGAGAGATAGAGTGATGAAGAGAAATATGTAGGGCAATCGCATTAATAATATGGTTTTTAATCTGCTAACCTAGGCATTATTGTGCTGGAGACACCAACCCCGAGCCTACAGGTCCTTGCTCTCCCGGGCATTACTGTACTGGCAAGGCAAGTACACCTATCCAGTTTGTAACACCAGCTGGTCACTACTCAAAAGAAAGGGCTTCAGCACCTATACGATGTCCTGTCGGAACATATCAAGAGGTATGTATATAGCTTAATGTTCTCGGCAACTAACTCTTACATAATGTTTCTGTTCCTGTAATATGAACACACTGGAAGCTGTAAAGCACGAGAGAAGCAAGCTTATGAACATGAGGCGTAACCGAGTGTTTTTCTTGTTTTTCATGCGCCCTACGCTTCCAAAATGTATATATCACAGTAAAGAGACATAAGCAAGCGTTTTATATTGCGGTTATGAAATATTTTTGATCAATTTTGCGCGAGCGTGTATCTGCTTTCTGATATAAAAACGCTAACTATCCCAATCAGCGCTCGGAAGTCGGGGACTTTGCAGCTTCTAAAGGTTTCAGCGTTTGAAACCTTTGTAAAATTTGACTCGTAACACCATTGCACACAATTTCAACAAAAAGCAGTTTCACCTTGTAAAGCACCCTAGGGCACCAATAGGAGTGATTTGTTCTGTAAGAGAATAATAATTACGCATAAAGAAGTGTCTGATTAAAAGTATAAAACAAAAATATCCTTCGTTATGTGTTTAGGCTAATCGAGCTTCAAAGTGCACCAAATGTACTGAAGGAGGATATTGTAACTGCTACTGGTCTGGAGAGCCCAGTCAAGTGTCCTCCTGGTTATTATTGTAAAGCTGGAACAATAAATCCTACTCCATGCGGTCCTGTAAGTACCTACTAATTCACTTGTTTCTTGGTGTGAATTTTGAGGGTTTCTTATGGTTATGGAATCGTCTGCCATTCTTCGCTTAACTTGGAAACTATACCACTGAGAACTTCCCACAGAACTCAGGATAAAGTTAGTTAAACCAAGTAAATACAGAAGTACTGTATCCCTTCCTCGGGTCGGTATGAAGAGCAGGATTTTAGATCAGAACCATTTGCTTGCCTGAAGAATTAACGAAGAAGACTGCCCATCTACCCCAGCAAATTCCCAGACCTCTTTACATTGGGCGTAATGTTTTTCCATTTCAGACCACCTGTCATTCTGTAGAGTATTATTTCTTTGTTTAACAATTGCGCAGGTTAAGACACATGAATATACATACAACTTAAGCAAAGAAAATACACCACTAGGCGAAAAGCGATAGGTCATTCAAGATCCAAGAATAGCTGGAATGACTTGTGTTTTTGCTTCTTAATTTCGTCAAGAACATGGACCTTAGTGTTGAGACTGATTCGATCAGTTTGTATTTAACGAAACTATTTCCGTCTCGGAATGATGGCCTATAGCCTATCGTCTTGGACGATTAACGTTTATTGGGATGGATGTATGCTCTAGGGAATGACTCGTGGTCTAAAATGGAAAAACATTGCCCCCAAAGTAAAGAGGTCTATTGGCTGTTTTTTGTCATCTGTTGGCTGTCCTCCCCATTACTTAGGTTAGCCCTAATCACTTTGTCCTCCACCCGGTTAGCTCAGTTGGTTAGAGCGTCGGTCTGTTGTGCGGGAGGTCGTGGAGCCTCGGCCGGACCAACACTCAGGGTCTTAAAATAACTGAGGAGAAGGTGCTGCCTTTGTAATTACATCTGCAAATGGTTAGACCTTCACGTGGCTCGGATGTTCACGTTAATGGCAATAGAGACGTTAAAAGAGGACCACGAGTTTATCAGTTGAATTACTGTCAAGTGTTATCCTCTATAAACAAAGTTTATTATAATTATAATTATAATTATTATTATTATTATTATTATTATTATTATTATTATTATTATTTGTACGGATCCCCTTGTGAAGATCAATCATAACCCATCAAAACTTCAATGTGTTTATAATGAGCGATTTGATTCTTGACCATTGACACTGTGCTTTTCAGGGGACATACAATGGCAATCCTGGTGGATCAAACATTGCATTTTGCGTCAATTGTAAAGCTGGACATTACTGTGGCAAACCCGGCTTGGAGAAACCTGAAGACAAGTGTGATGCAGGCTATTACTGCCTTGATGGATCACCTACACCAACACCAGTAAGTCGACTGACATGACTAGTGGTAACTAGTTCCAACTGTGTTGGTGTGTTCAATACAACAAGTGAATAAAAAGGGAACTTAAAGACCTGCCAAAACATCAGTTTCGGACGTTTGTCCCACGAAGGACGTATATCCGAAAGTTTACTTTTCCTTCTTATTCATATGTTAACTCTCGAATGTTACTAATCTTTCTTCGTGTAAGCATATTTTTTTTCGGGTTATGGAAAATTTCAAGATTTTATTTGACTTGAAATTAAGGTTTTACTTTGATTTCATGTTTAAGCTGATGTAACGTTTTCCCTACAAACATTTGTTGAAACTTGAATTTGTTTGAAATTTCTTCTTTTTTCTTTTTCTTTTTGGTAAGATTGTATATCCAAGGATGAAATTGTCTTTTAAATGGAACCTTTAAAAATCTCTATAAAATAAGATAAGAATAAGAAATAATTAATTAATGTCTCTTCATTGTACAATTATCATTTATTCATTTAATGTTATTTTTCAATTTTAGGATAATGGCACATTCATTAACTACAACGTGACCTCGGACTATGGAGGTGTATGTCCACCCGGCTACTACTGTCTCAAAGGCACCGAGGGTCCCTACCAATACCCCTGTAAAAACGGCACCTACAACCCTGTCCAGCAACGTACTAGTTCTTCAGACTGCATGAGCTGTGATCCTGGAAGAGTCTGTAACGGTAGAGGCCTTACTGCACCGACTGGAAACTCAAGTGCAGGATTCTACTGTGAAGGGGGATGCGTTACGTCCATGCCAACGGATGGAGTTACAGGAAATATATGTCCAGTGGGTTACCACTGTCCCGAAGGGAGTGCTACAAAAAGAGAATGCGAAGATGGTACCTACAGGTAAAAAATGTCATTTGTTCAATTAAAGCAATGAGTAGCTATTTATAAATGGAAGATTGTTATACATACTCTGCATAGAGCTCATGAACAACAAAGGGAAGCTGAGGGATATTATTAAAGCAAATTTTTCTCTTGCTTGTCGATGGTATTGCAGTTTCCAGTGTGTTTATATCACAGTACAGAAGCGAAAGCGGCCCTTTACATTGCTTTCATAAGATTTTTTTGCCCCCGGATATAAAGTCGGTAGCCAACCAATCAGCGCCCGACCTGCACCTAAAACATTTCATAAAATAAGGTACAAAAAAGAAGTTAGTTAATTTTAAAATGTTTCTCGCTTTCTTGTTCTTGTCAGCAATATCACAGGACTTGCTAAATGCTTAGATTGTCCAGAAAGGTTCTACTGTAAAGGAGGTGCAGATGCTCATACACCATTGCCATGTCCAACAGGACATTACTGCCCTAAAAGAACAGGTATCTCTCAGCCAAAGTGCCCTCCTGGTACCTACAACCCCCAGGTAAGAACGATATATAATTCCAATATTATTAAAGTAATATACCTTCAGCATTGATGTTATATTTTCCCCTTTTCAGACCACGTCGTCATTCTCTTGAGAATAAGAATTGTTGAGTTTCATCCATATTCATGTATCTTCTTATAATCCTTTACACAATATTTTCAGAATTGATTCTTTAAATAGGGAATAGTTGATTGTGGAAATAATTCGTCATTTGAATGTCGGGTCTTTAAGATACGAAGGTTTATATTTCCAATATGTTAATGACTATGACGTAACATAAGAGATTTGAGTTATTTTGAGGCAACTTTTAGTTTTAACGGCTGGACATTTTTTGAAAATAAATTTGTAAGAACCTTTACGTGAGTCACGAGTAAAAGGGCGATCCTTTTAAAATACTGTATTCCAGAACGAGTGCAGTATATTAAATGATCCCTTATGTTACGTCACAGTCATTAATGTATTGCGAACATAAACCTTCGTATCTTAAAGACCCGATGTTCAAATCACAATCAACTATCCACTATCTAAAGAATCAATTTTGAAAATATTGTGCAAAGGATTATAAGCACTTTAAATAAAGAATACTCTTACGAATGACGCGTGATTTGAAATGGGAAAACATTTACACAAGCCTCGATTCGAAAGTTTCGTATATTAACCGCCCTATTTAGTTAATAAAGCTAAAAATCAGCCCAGGAAGTGTTAGTGCCTTCCTTTTAAATATTTGTATAGTGGATTTGAATAGCAGCCATGACAGGAGGCACAACAACAGAGTCTTTTTCCCCTGGGAAACTGAATTCTTTCTTGCGTAAATCAGATTAGACCAGATTCAATTGTTCCTGCCTCCTGTCATGGCAGCCATCACGTGATGGTGCAAAACCTCTATTCACGGTAAATTCTTTCTTTATTAGACTGGACTTGCTGGTGAAAAAGAATGTTGGCCATGTAAACCCGGCAAATTCTGTTTAGGCTACGGCAACAAAGAGTTTCCAAGTGCAACTTCAGGGGATTGTGATGCTGGTTTTTACTGCAAACTTGGCGTCAACACTCCAAGGCCAAACTCTAACTTTACAGGAATAGGTGGTGTTTGTCCTCAAGGGTCGTACTGCCTTAAAGGTACTCCAGAACCTATTGGGTGCCCCAATGGAACGTTCTCGAATGTAACTCAGTTAGAAGATGCTGCAAGCTGTACACTTTGTTCGGATGGTCACTATTGTGAAGAGTCAAATCTGACCAGTCCTACAGGTATACTTATACTATAGAGCTTTGTCGGTCGGAGATCTGAAATCTGAGAACGAGTAACACTCTGCAAAATGTAATATATTCAATGCCGAACAAAGTAGTTAACTATTATATTGGAATATGAAACATGATCTTTGAGTTAGGAATGTGATTTCCCGTATTTTAGCCAGGAAACATGAAAGCGCAAAAATCCCGTTTAGTATGAGATCGCCTATCTCAGATCTCAGGACCCGGTTGTATGAAGTGTGAATAGCGCTATCCAACGAATAAATCCTTATTCAGTGAATAAAATAATGCTGTTATCCAATAAATCTATCCACTGGTTAAGGTTTATCCGTTAGCGCTATCAAGGCTTTGACAACCGGGCCCAGACAGGGTTTCTTTTCTTTTCTTTTGCAACGCTGCTAAGAATATCAACAATGCTAGGGGTCTATAGATCCCTTGCAGGACTTAGGAATGCGGCTGAATCTGGGGGACAAGACATTAGGTTCCGATTCTCAGGAGATTGGAATTCGTTTGTTTTGTCCTTCTAGGAAATCAATGCAAGGGGTTTATTCATTTAATGGATAACAAAGCGTAACCAATTTGTTTCCTTTGTCAAGGCCCATGCGCAGCCGGGTTTTATTGTAAGAGAGGATCCAATACAGCCCGCCCTACCATTACCACGTCGACTGGAGGGCCTTGCACTGTGGGTCATTACTGTCCAGAAGGCACGTCTGTCCCCAAGAAATGTCTTGCAGGCACGTATAATCCAAACACAGGAGAAGCTGAATGCTTTCCATGCATGGAGGGATATTATTGTACTGAAGGATCTACTGGTTATGTTTCAAGTCCTTGTCCTGAAGGTCATTATTGTCCGAACGGAACGAAATTTTCGACCCAATTTCCGTGCCCAAAAGGGTATTTCAATAATAGGACGATGGCTACGAATTTGGGTGACTGTCTCCCTTGCCCTGGTGGAATGTACTGCAATGCTTCTGGTCTCTCAGGACCGACTGACGAATGTGATGCAGGTTGGTTTTGTGTCAGGGCTGCGTGGGAGAGTAGGCCTCGAGATTATGATAATTTCACGTCAGGAGATTGCTTATGTCCCTCAAATTCTACCGGAGGGAGAATGCAAACCTGGATTTTACTGTCCTAAAGGCTCGCATGAACCAAAGTTGTGTACTGGAGGGTATTACTGTGGAACCAAAGGACTCAGCTCAGAGACCGCACAATGTGACGCTGGCTGGTACTGTACAGGTGGAGCAAAATAAGTCGCCCTAATGACGGAGTAACTGGTGACATCTGTCCTGAAGGAAAATATTGTATAAAGGGAACCAAGGTACCCGAATTATGCCCTAACGGAACCTATTCTAATAATACCGGGAACGAACATATAGGGAACTGTGCACGTTGTGTAAGTGGGTACTTCTGTCGAGGAATGGGAACACCAAACCAACAGGGCAATGTAACCCGGGTTTCTACTGCGAAAGTGGCCAGGACAATCCAAATGCCGCCCAGTGTACTGCAGGTCATTACTGTAAACGTGGAAGTCCGGCACCTGTTAAGTGTGAATCTGGAACTTACCAGGATGAAGTGCAAAAGGAAGAATGCAAAGAGTGTCTTGCTGGATACTACTGTGATAATACCAACGATCTTACCTCATATACTTCGTATATTTGCCCTAAGGGCTATTACTGCCCAAATGGAACTAAATTCTCAACACAGTATGGTTGCCCACAGGGCACGTATGGTAATGAAACGAAATATTACAGCGCCAGCCAGTGTATCAAGTGTCCGCCCGGCACCTATTGTACAGGTATACTTTTCTCTCTTTGCATTATGTCATAATTGCAATGTTTTTTAATTCAAACATTTTTATTTCCTTTGTTATACCAAACAACTTGTTAACCATGTTATTTACCTATACTTATTCCCTAATTATATGTATTTCAGAGATATTGATATGTAAACTACTTCTCTATAGGTTCTTCTGATAGTTTCACTGGATACTGCACTGCTGGTTATCACTGCATTCTTGGATCATTCACACAAACGCCCACTGATAACGTGAGGGGACGTGAGTGTCCCCAAGGTCAGTTCTGTGTAAATGGCACTAAAACCCCTGAAAACTGCCCTGCCGGTACTTTCTCGAATGCATTTAAACTGAGGAGCGCTTTAGAATGCACAAATTGCACGCCTGGGATGTTTTGCAATGATTCAGGGCTGACAACACCAAGTGGTCCTTGCCATCCACGGTACTACTGTTCAGGAAGAGCAACACATCCTGCACCACAGGATGGCATAACTGGGGGTAACTGTACACCAGGACATTATTGCCCCGGCCAGACACCACAGCCCATACCATGTGAAGTAAGTCTTCTCTCCAAAAACGTTGCACGCTTGATTCATGTCTCATTCATATTTATTTTGTCGTAGTCGTCATCGTCTTCTACCCAAACTTCCAGTTCGTTTGAAAACGACTTCTAATGCCCAAGCCAACACTTATTGTAAACTTGAGTTTGAGTTTGTGTGTGTCCTAAACTTAACTTAATGCCTGTTCATTTAACTCTGCAGGATGGAAGTTACATGAAAGACCCTCTAGCAGATGCCTGTATACCATGTCCTGCTGGGTACTACTGTGTTAATGATAAGAGTTTAGATCCAGAGCGTTGTCCGTACGGTTACTACTGTCCATTACGTACTGGATTTAACTGGAGGTCTTGTCAAAAAGGAACCTACGATGACAGAGGGGGTCTTGCTAATGTAACATGTACGTAGATTCCTGTCTTCCTTTCTATTAAAATCAATTTGATATTTATCCAATAAATACCAGGATAAAGTAAAAAAAAACATTACTTGCTGTTTGTTTTTTCAGCCTGTCGTCAATGTGGTACCGGCAAGTACTGTGCATACCCTAATGCCACCAAAGAATCTGGCTTCTGCAGTGCTGGATACTACTGTCGTGAAGGTGCCGATACACCGACTCCAGAATTTGGTGCAACAGGAGATGCAGGGCCATGCCCGAAAGGACACTTCTGTCTAAATGCAACGGGAGAACCTTACAAGTGTCCAATAGGGACGTATTCCAATGTGACGCACCTGACAGACTCCAAATATTGTGAAAAATGTGGCTATGGTCATTATTGTGGCGAACCGGGTCGCTCGGACTATTCTGGAGAGTGTGATCCTGGTTTTTACTGTTTAAGAGGATCGAAAGTGCCCAACCCACCAAACGTGACTGAATCTGGAGGGCCCTGTCCTATTGGTCACTACTGCACAAAGGGAACTTCATACCCATTAGGCTGTAAAGAAGGGACTTATAATGACCGCACTGGACAATCAGCATGTCGAACATGCTGTGCAGGTCACTATTGTCCATCTAACTCAACGTCTTGCATTATGGAATGTCCTAAAGGACATTACTGCTTGAATGGAACTGAGACGCCGTATCAGTTCCCCTGTCCAAAGGGAACTTATAACAACTTAACTGGCATGCAAACTAGGAGGTATTTTGTTTTTTATACTTAATCTTTTCCCATGAAATCCCGGCTATAAGCCTCCCACCACCCCATCCCCCCTCCTCCCCCCCATTGAGGAAACATAAGTGACTGAGACTGGGAAAATAACAAAAAAGTTAGAACTTTTCCTCTTCATTCCAAACTTTGTTACCTTCAGGTAATAAGGCCTCCAGATAATAAGGCCCGAATATGAGGCCTCCCCCAATATAAGCCCATCAAAAACCCTAACGAATGAGTACAAGCCTAGCGCTTATGGATTATACGGCATTTTAAATTTCCCTTGTTAGGGTAGTTGATAATAGCTTGATTATTCGTAATCTGTAGACTATTGGTAGGCATTTTGATTATAATTTTTTTCCAGTACGTTGTGCGCTTTCTCTATTCTCTAAATACCATTTTTGATATCTTCTTATTTTAGCTCCTGTAAGCCATGTCCACCTGGTCAGTTCTGTGGTTCAGAAGGACGTGATGTGCCGTCAGGCAAATGTTCTAAAGGATTTTATTGCATACGTGGGGCATGGACCGATAAACCAACAGATCTGGGAGTTGTTGGTTACAGCAACAGTTCCAATATAACTCAGTGTTTCTGTCCTAATACAACCACAGGAGGAATGTGTCAACCAGGAGAGTACTGCCCAGCAGGATCACACGAACCAGTGCCATGCACTAAAGGTAAGAATTCAATGGAATTTAGAAAACATTTTATTAACTGAATGATTCTCAACTGGTTTCTATAAGAGTTAATGGTTTGAACCCAAGTTTGTTGTGAGGTGCGATCGTCCAGTGTGAGTGTAGTCTTGAGAAAGACTGTTGTGGGTGGTGACTGACTTTCGGACAACCTGAGCGGAAGTCATCTTGAGGGTTCAGTGAGTTTTTTCAAATACAAGTTTCTGTAAATTAGAAACAAAACGTTAGCCTTCTTAGATCTTCAGTTACTACACAAGTGAACATGACTTTTCTCAACATCGTCATTTTTTAATTTCATTTTAGGATATTACTGTGATGCCTCTGCTTTGGCGAACGTCACTGCACCTTGTGATCCTGGTTTCTTCTGTGTTCTCGGAGCCAAAGTTTCAAATCCTCGCGATAATAAAACAGGAAATGTCTGCCCAAAAGGCCATTATTGCGAAAGAGGAACGTACAGCCCTACACCGTGCCCCAAAGGAACGTACTCAAATTCTACCGAAAACAAAAATATTTCAGATTGTAGCCCCTGTCTAGCTGGTTATTACTGTGGTTCTCTAGGTCTTGTTGGTCCGACAAATGAATGTGATGGTGGATATTATTGTCCACCTGGTCAATCAACCAGTAGGCCAACAAAATATGAATGCACGCCTGGTCACTACTGTCCACCAGGAAGTCCAATACAGTTAACTTGTGAATCAGGGAGTTATCAGGATGAGTACAAAGGAAACTCTTGTAAAGAATGTCCCGAGGGGTACTATTGTGATGCTACTATAATCAACGTTACTCACTGTGTTCATGGAGTTCAGCTTCCTTCACCTTGTGTACCGGGACATTTTTGTCTTAATGGTACCAAGTCAGCAAAACAGTACCCATGCCCTGCAGGTTAGAAATATAACATCTTTATGCTTAATGTTGCTGCAGCTAGTGATCTGTAGACAATTGCGGTAACGCTGCAGCGTGATTTAGTTTCTTTACTTAATTTGCGAATACTAATTCCTGCAGACAACATTCTCTTTCTAAACTTTTTTTTCTTGTTAAGGAACACATACGAACAAAACACACCGTAAGAATGTTGCGGAATGCAGTCCCTGTCCACCCGGAAAATTCTGCCAAGGAACTGGTAACAAAATGTGGACCGATGAATGTAAAGCTGGTTTTATATGTTACGGTGGCGCTAACACGTCTAGTCCAACTGATGGAATAACAGGAAAACCTTGCCCAAAAGGGTAAATAAATATTAATTGTATATAAACTAGTATTTACTTCCAAAATTACACAACATAGATAAAATTTTGATTATTTTGCTCCTTACAGGAATTATTGCCCGAAAGGTACTACAGCGACGGTGCCGTGCGATGCGGGTAGCTATGGGCCAACAGAAAAACTTGAATCTCAGTCTCAATGTAAGCTATGCGATCCTGGAAGTTTTTGCGACAAGCCTGGTCTGGAAGTGGTGTCTGGAAATTGTTCTGCTGGGTTTTACTGCCGTGGTAATTCATCTGTTTCGGAGCCACCTGACGATGAGACAGGCAAGTAGTTTGATTTTACATTTAGCCATGCATGGTTGTGGAATTCGTCATCCATACTTTCGAACAAGGACAAAATAAAGTATCCCATTTGCCATGGTTTTTTCTTGTTTGACTAAGACAAACGCTCTAGGTATTTTTTTGTAATTTCGTTTTTTAGCATTGTATAATATAATTTTGAATACCGATTCCATTCACTTGTTTAGGGGGTAGGTGTTGGATTGGCCATTATTGCCCGTCTGGTAGTCCTATTCCTTTCCCATGTGGACCAGGAAGATTCATGAATCACACAACATCTTCCAAGTGTTATACGTGTCCCGCAGGACATTACTGTGTGAATGGCATCAAGCCTTTACCCTGTCCGGCAGGTAAGCGTTCTAACATACTAAGATATTATTATTATTATTATTATTATTATTATTATTATTATTATTATTATTATCCATCTTTATAAGTTTATTCTAATTGCTTTCTTTATTGAAAGCCTTGAGTAGTATCAACTAATTAAGCTTAACTTGTAATATATACTCCATATACTCTTAACTTGTAATAGGTTGGTATTGTCCAGCTGGAACTGGTTATAATTGGACTCCCTGTCCTCGCGGAACATACAGTCCAGTCCAGTACATTTACGAGGAAAGTCAGTGTCGTCCATGTGACCCTGGTTATTTCTGCGATAGTATCAACGCGACGTCTCCAGCAGGAACATGTGATGATGGCTTCTTTTGTCGAAATGGATCGGATTCAAGAACCCCCATGGGTGGACATAGAGGGGATGCTGGTATATGTCCAACCGGTCATTATTGCCCAGCTGGTAATGAACTATCTCCTATAGCTTGCCCTGAAGGCTACTATAACAACCAAACAAGTCGCTCCAAAAGTGGTGACTGCCGGGCTTGCCCAGGTGGGTGGTATTGTGAAAAACCAGGTTTAGAGTGGCCAAGTGGGGAGTGTGACGCTGGTTTTTATTGCATAGAAAGAGCTACAATTCATAATCCTAACAATGTTTCTGACACTGGAGGTCCTTGCCCTCCTGGACATTTTTGCCCTCTTGGCTCACCGTCTCCTCAAGCTTGTCCAGGCGGTGAATATAATTCACTGTGGAAGCAAAGTCACTGTTATGTTTGTCCCTGAAGGACATTTCTGTCCTAATGCGTCCTCCAATTACACTGAATGTTATGAAGGATTTTATTGTCCAAACGGCTCCGCCAGTCCTTCGAAGTGCCCCAAAGGTACCTACAAGAACTACACTATGGGTAACAAAAAGGACGACTGCAAGATGTGTCCACCAGGAAAGTATTGTCCATTGAATGCTATGAAACGTCCAGCTGGAAGCTGCTCTCCTGGGTGGTATTGTAGTGGAGGTTCTTGGGAAAAAGAACCCTTAAATACCGCAGATATAGGCAATGGCACAGCAGTTTGTCCTTTAATTGGAAGTATAGGTGGTTATTGCAAAAAAGGATCTTTCTGTCCTGAGGGTGCTGATGCACCTCGACCATGTACTTCTGGGTATTACTGTGACCGAGATTATCTTGATAAAGAGGCTGGGTTATGTACGGCTGGTTACTACTGCAATGGAAGTACGGTTTCCTCACATCCTGTGAATCAGTCAAACGGGGATCGTTGTCCTAAGGGACACTACTGCCCAACTGGAAGTCCATACCCATTACCTTGCAAACCAGGAACCTACGCCGACAAAGAATACAACCAGTTTAAGAACAACTGTTTGTCCTGTATTCCAGGAATGTACTGCCCGCAGTTTGGAATGCACTATCCCAAAGGAAACTGTACTAAAGGATTCTATTGTCCTGCTGGGCAAACTGAAATGACTCCCCCAGATAAGGAATGTCAGCCAGGTCACTACTGTCCTGAGGGGAGTGGGCAACAAAATCCTTGTTTGGCAGGAGAATATCAACCATACAAAAGGCAAGATTATTGTATACAGTGCCCAGAAGGAAGTTATTGTGATCCAAATGAGGCACGAGTTAACTCATCCAGTGGAGCAAATAGTTCATCCCATGGTGTTGTTGCTCCCACGGACTGCCCTGTTGGATATTACTGCCCTAATGGAACTCAATCAGCCAGTCAATATCCATGTCCTATTGGAACGTTTGGTAACACAACTAAGCTTGCTTCAAAGGGACAGTGCACGCCATGTACTAAAGGTCACTACTGTGCAACTGCAGGCAAGAAGTTTTCTCCTACTGGTAAATGTCATGAAGGGTACTATTGCATCGAAAGAGCAAGTCTTCCAAATCCTAACGATACAGTAACAGGAGGACCTTGTATGCCCGGGTTCTACTGCTTGTCTGGGTCTTATAAACCTGAACCTTGTTCACCAGGAACGTTTGGGCCACGATTACAGATTAACGAACTCTTCAGAGTGTGTTAATTGCAATGGAGGTCAATACTGTGCAGCGTATGGTTTATCGGCACCTAATGGATCTTGCGATGCTGGATTCTTTTGTTCTGGTCGCGCAGTCCTTCCGAATCCTGTGTCTGAATCTTACGGAGATGTTTGTCCCTCTGGTCATTTTTGTCCTGAAGGGACGACCACGCCATTCAAATGTCCACCTGGAACATTCAATAATAAAACAAGAGGAACGAAGGCTGAAGACTGTACACCTTGTCCACCTGGAGAATATTGTCAAGGTTATGGACGCGAGTATCCGAATGGTAAATGTGACCCCGGATGGTATTGTACGAGAGCGGCTTATTCTCCTCGTCCTTTGCCTCACACGAGAGATGTCTACAATAACTCAAATCTCTTCAGTTGCCCTATCTATTCTGTCAATTATACAGGTGGAATTTGCCCAATAGGTCACTATTGTATTGAGGGTTCCTCAAAACCACGACCATGTGATGCAGGAAAGTTTTGTTCTAGAGAAGAGCTTTCTTCCACTTCCGAAGACTGTCATGCCGGTTTTTACTGCAAAGGTGGTGATACTGTCCCAAATCCAGTCAACTGTTCAGCAGGACATTACTGTGTCAAAGGCACTCCCATGGAAGAACCTTGTCCAGCTGGAACATTTTCTCCCGATACTGGGAACCAAAAGAGAGAGAATTGTCAAAACTGTACTGCAGGATACTATTGCCCGTCGCCTGGTGCAACGTCTGTTGTATTCCAGTGCCTACAGGGCTATTACTGCCCAAGTGGGTCCATTAACAACGCAACAGAAATATGCCCAAAGGGATATGAATGTCCAACAGGTAGCCCACTTCCATCCAAGTGCAAACCAGGGTTTTATCAAGATGAAGAAGGAAAATGGACGTGTAAGGCTTGCACACCCGGTTCCTACTGTGATCCAACGTCTTTATCTACTGGAGTTATCCATCCAGTAAAATGTTCTGCTGGAAATTACTGTCCTCGGCAAACAGCTACTGAACAAGAACATCCATGTCCCCCTGGTACCTATGGTAATGAGACTGGTTTAGAAAAGGTTGGGCAATGTCGACCGTGCCCTCCTAGATATTACTGTGGAGCAGCAGGGCTGGTGAAACCATCAGATCTTTGTAATGAAGGTTCGTGTGATATAACAATTATTTCTTTTATTTTCTAAATTTGTATGCTCCATGATTTTTTGTTTATTTGTTTGTCTGTTAATGCATTTGTCATTTGTTAACGTAATGTTGACACTTCTAATCAATTATATTCTACGTTTGCATTATACATAAGCAAGTACTTAAGGGTAAACCTTTTCTTCTTTCTAAAGGACACTTCTGTCGCCTTAATGCCTCCTTGCCTACACCAAATGACGGAATAACCGGAGATGTTTGCCCTCTCGGGCACTATTGTATCAAAGGTTCTTCTGAAGGAGTTGCATGCCCAGCAGGTAATTTTGATATCTTTGTTAGAAACACATAAATATAATGTAAATATCATTCTTAATTAATTTCGGAAGAAGTAACTTTGCGCAAATGACGACTTTCTATTTTTCAGGCACGTTTGGCAATCGCACAGGGCTTAGAAATGACTTGGAATGTCACCCTTGCAGTTCTGGATATTGGTGTCCTTCCCCTACAGTTGTTCCGACTAAAAAATGTTCCAAGGGCTTCTGGTGTATAAGTGGTTCTAAGGAACCTTCGCCCATCAATAAACCATACGGAACTAACTGTCCAAACGGAAGCTACTGCCCTGAAGGCACCCCAATCCCTGTCCCTTGCCCTAAAGGGTCGTACAACCCTTATCGAGGAAAAGAGAACCAGACTGATTGCGTGGCGTGTGATACTGGAAAGTACTGTGAGACCACAGGACTCATAGCCGTGACAAACGACTGTGACCAAGGCTACTATTGCACTTCAAGTGCCCAAAGAAAAAATCCTACTGATGGTGTTACAGGAGACAGATGTCCCATGGGACACTATTGTGTAGTGGGATCCAAAGCACCTGCTCCGTGCGAAAATGGAACTTTCATGAATCATACAGGTAAGATCGACAACGCTGTTTATTAATCTTAATGAAATTTTTAAAAAACCTCTAAATACTTTTTATCAATCTTCCAGGTGGGCACAAGTGCTATATTTGTCCAGCAGGCTATCAGTGTATTCGAGGTGTACTTCCCGACCCATGTCCTATCGGCTTTTATTGTCCTGACGGTACTGGATATGACACAATACCTTGTCCTGTCGGTACATATGGTAATCAAACTGGTCTAAAAGATAAAACTTACTGCACACCATGTACTGGAGGAAACTATTGTCAAGTACCTGGAAAGTCTTCAGTCACTGGCAAATGCGCAAAAGGTGAGGCACAGCGGTACCTAGCAGTGCAGTAAAGTAAAGTAAAGTAACGTCCAGAACTTAATTTCTAATGTTTTTCCTGGTAGGATATTACTGTACATCTGGTGTTAATGTAAGCGAACCAAGTGGTGCCAACACTGGTATTGGTGGCATCTGCCCCGTCGGTAATGAGTGTCCAGAAGGAAGTGCCATACCATCACCATGCAAAAGCGGCTCTTTTGCTCGAATGCCCCAAATGGCAGCTTGCGAACCATGTACGGAAGGTAAGCTGGAGATGAGCTTGTGAAGCTTCTTTAGTATGCTTTATCTTTTGTAACCTTAGTGTTGTAATAATGGTGACGATGATGGCGGCAATACTGATGATGATCTTCTTATTGTTCCTATCGCTTCTACTGGTAGGCTATTTGTTTTTGAGTACAACCTTTCCTGGAAAAAAATACCTTTTCTGAGAAAAAAAAAGACAAGTCATTTTGGTCGAAAACAAAGAGACCCATAACGAAACCTAATCAACCAAACTTGCAGTCGTGAGATAACTGCCAAGTTATATTTTTTATTTGTAAAATTGTAGTACATTGTATTTCAACTAGTACCTAACTGTAGTGAAGGTATCTCTGAAAGAATATTTAATGTTTCAGGATTTTACTGTACTGGAACTACCCAGAACCCACAACCTTGTCCAGTCGGGCATTATTGCCCGCAGAATACTTCTACTGCTAACCAGTATCCTTGTAAACCTGGTACATATAATAACCTAACACAGCAGTCTTCAGAAGCTGCCTGCGTATCCTGCCCTGCTGGGTGGTATTGCGAGGGGTACGCAAGGGTAGAGCCAAATGGTGAATGTGCCGAAGGGTTTTACTGCTCCGGCGGTTCCTGGTCAAGAAAGCCTGGAGATATTGGCAGCGCCAACTACGACAATGCCACCAGTCCTTCTGATACTTGCTACAGGAATTTTGAGTGTGTATGCCCAGCGTGGAACAAGACAACAGGTACGACTATCTCAACATCGTAAAATGTTTACCAAAGGGAAGCACGGGTTGCGTAGCGGTGAGAGCGCTCATGTCTCACCAATGGCAGCAGTTTTCGAGTTCCACTGCCTCGGTGTCGTATTTGAGTAGAGTTGATTTTTAGTTGTGCTTTGAGGTTTTTTCTTCCTTTCTTTCTCTGAACTCTGAATTTTTTGTTCTTTACTAAAGCACTTATTTAATACGCAAGTTAACGTATGGAACTATTCTTGGAAACAACCAGTGATTGAATGAAATGCGTTGGATAAATTAATGATTTTAAAAATCATTCAATCATAACACTACTAAATTATAACTATGAAATATTCCGCCTTTGTATGTATTATTCTTCAGGTGATATTTGCCCTGCTGGTTACTTTTGTCCCCTTGGTTCCAAACGTCCAAAATCCTGTACCTTGGGATACTACTGTGCACATGCCGGGATGAAAACCCCCACAGCACAGTGTAGCCAAGGATACTACTGCAATGATAGCTCGACTACTCCAAACCAGGCAAAATGTCCACCAGGATATTACTGTTCTAACGGCACAGGCGTACCAATGGCTTGTCCTGCAGGTACATTCTCTGGTACATTTGGCAACGTTAAACTCGAAGATTGTCAGAACTGCACTTCAGGAAAGTATTGCGGCGGAACTGGACTTGATAAGCCCACAGACGATTGCGCTGCAGGTTATTATTGTCCAGGTGGTCAGGCCACGTCTACACCATTAGGTCTGGAATGTACTCCTGGACACCATTGCCCTAAAGGAAGTCCTTTCCCTCTTCGATGTACGAATGGATATTACCAAAATGAGCCGCAAAAAGAGATTTGCAAGACTTGTCCAGCTCGTTATTACTGCAACAACACGTTTTCTGCTGTCATAAACCCAGTACCTTGCGAAACAGGTCACTTTTGCCCAGAAGGAACTGGTGACTACAGAGACTTCCCATGTCCCGAACGTAAGTATTGCACGCTTTTGCTTGTGTTCCAAGCTTTTTTTATTTCTCTCAATCATTGTCCTTTTAATTGTTCTCTTCTCGTTTTCAGGATTTTTCAGTGGACAGCGAGGGCTGGAGAACGCTGATAACTGTACAATCTGTACATCAGGCTCATACTGTAGAACCCCAGGTCTAGATGCACCTACTGGTCCTTGTTGGGGCGGATACTACTGCAGAGAAGGTGCCCTTATTCCAAACCCTGAGAATGATCGGCTTGCATCTGTCAATTGGCCTCATCAACTCTTTCCTTTCGAATACCTTAATGCCGCATGTCCTCCTGGTCATTACTGTACCAATGGCAGCAAAGTACCAGAACCATGCCCTCCAGGATTTTACCACAACACTGGTCGCATTTCATCAAAAGCAGAATGCATGCCTTGTCCAATAGGAAAATATTGTCCGAATATTACAATAACGGGTGGTGTGGCTCCTGACTGTAGCGCAGGTTATGTGTGTAGTGGAGGTTCGAGTAAGCCAGAACCTGATAATCCCAACATGGGGTATTTATGTCCTCCTGGATTCTATTGCCCGGCCGGTGAGTAAGTTGTACATAACCTCTGCGCTAAAAACTGATATTTGTTTTTTTACTGCCGTCAACCAAAAATAGTCAGTCGGTACCTTACATATTCAACTGGTGGCAGTAAAAACCGATTTCACAACAAACCATTGAAATATCTGACTTCGCAGAATATCGAAAACCACACTAAATGTTTAGAGAAAATACCTTCTTTTTCTCAGCTGAACTAAACTTGACATAAACCTTGTAAAATCAAAGTAGAAATTTGGCAAGTGTTAGTTTGTGTTGCAAGAGAACTCGAAACCTCTCTTAACATACGTTGCTTAACATTTAACTTTATTCGGTTTTAGGAACAAACGCTCCTCAAAGCTGCCTACCCGGATTTTATCAACCCAACAAGGGCCAAGGAAATTGTACGAAGTGTAGTCCAGGAAGTATGTGTCCGTACCAAAATATGACTCAAGTCGTTGCATGCAAAGCTGGATACTACTGTCCTGATGGAACGCCTAAACCCTGCCCACTAGGCACATATGGAAACAATACTGGTCTAAATAGCATTAACTTATGTACTGATTGCCCTGCTGGGAAATATTGTTCAGAGGCTGGTAGTACAAGACCGAAAGGGGATTGCGCAATGGGACATTACTGTGAAGGCGGGGCTAATACTTCGACTCCAGGTCCAAATACAAAATACCCCGGAAACGGACTTTGCCCTGAGGGACATTATTGTGTGGAAGGAACCCAAACACCTCAACAATGTCCTCCAGGGACATTCCGTAATAGTACTGGAGCTGAATCCATACATCAGTGTCTTGACTGCACTCCTGGCTGGTACTGTGAAGGCTATGGGAACAAGCAACCAACAGCCCAGTGTGACCCTGGTTATTACTGTCCAGAGTTTTCAAGAGCCAATGTATCACAACCAACTGGATATATTTGCCCGAAAAATCACAAGTGTCCAAAAGGAACAGCAGATCCAATAGAGTGCAAACCAGGTAATAAATCTCCCAATGGACATATTTCTATTTATTTATTTTTACTTGTACTGCCCCTCTAAGAAAGGTTTCGTACATTTTTTTAGCCAACTGTCCTAAATGTTGTACCTCTTGTAATATTTCTTAATTTTTGTTAATATTTCTTAATTGTGATCACAACCTATGATTTGATAGGGGCACACTATGATATACCTCTTTAGATCATTTTAGACCACAAAATCAAAAAAAGCAGGAATCCCATTCTCTAAAGAATGGCACGTGGTCTCAAAATGGGCAAAATCCCAAGGAAATGAGGTATATTGGACCGGATCTCTGTTGTTTGACCTTCGCGGTTTTTAATAGTTATATTCAATCGATTATGATTATTAATTTATATTCAATAGACCGAATTAGTCAAATACCGCTGGGTTTCTTGATCGCAGACTCATTAACTAGGGTTAACCTTGTATCAGTGTCAGAATATTCACAGATACCAACGGTAAAGTAAAGAATGCACAATTTCAAAAATATATACCTAAAATATCAAAATAATTCCATGCGAAATTGAGGCTAACCTTGTACAACAAAGATTTTGAAACTGGGGTATTTTTAAAAAATCTTTTAGTATATCTATACTTATAACTAAACTATCATTTTGTTTGTGCAGGGTCAAATCAAGATTTAGAAGGGCAATCTACATGTGACCTGTGTCCATCAGGTTATTATTGTCAACCAACACCCATTAAATGCCCAAAGTACCACTATTGTCCAGCAGGGGTTACTGTACCAATACCCTGTCCAAATGGAACCTTCACCTACGACCACATGGCCGGACTTGCAAACGCATCACAGTGCCTCCCTTGTATAACAGGCCACTACTGTCGTCTTGGTCAGATAATTAGAACTTGTATGGGAGGATACTTTTGTAAAAGTGGAAGTCCAGATCCTAACCCGAATGGCTTATGGTCCACCAGTTGAGGCAGGTCCTTGTCCAATGGGTTACTTTTGCCCTAATGGTACCAAAGCTCCAAAACCTTGTCCAGACAACACTATGAAAAACTACACAGGTGGTGCTGGATATGTTTCGGACTGTCTTACATGTCCTGCTGGAAGATATTGTGTGAACGGTAAGATAAGCTAAACATGATGAAATATTTATCAAGAGGAATCAAAACAATTACAGTCTTCGGACATGGTTACATAAGCTTTCAGTCATCCTTGATATGTTCGTTCAATGGAATGGAGTTCAATGGAGTTATTCACTATTAAAGTGCACCTAACAGCTGATACAATACTTTCTGACTGTGACGTCACCCTTGGATTCATTAAATACACAAATTTTGACTGGTTCACACAAACAGTATTTAAAAAACCATCATCATCATACACGAGGTTTTCACAATATTAATTGTAAATTTGATGTCTCATAATGGCTAGTGTTACACTCAAAAGCCTGGGATGACGTCACAGTCAGTAACATAATGAAAATATAAACCTTTCTAACTTAAGGACGCAACATCCAAATGATGAAATATTTCGTCATTCAACTATTCACTTTATGTAGAATCAACGATGAAAGAGTTGTATCAAGGGTTAGGTGCACTTTAAGAAAAGTGCATGTTTGACTAGCTACATCTTATTACATTGTTTTGAATGCACTTGATTAATCTGATTAACCGTGGTACCGAAATTGTTTTCCAGGGTCGGCTTCCGGAGTTCCTTGTCCTCCTGGACATTACTGTGAGTTAGGAACATACCCCAAGGAGTGTCCAATCCATCGTTATCGAGATATATCTGGAGGCAAAACTCTCAATGATTGCTTTGAATGCCCCTCTGGACATTGGTGTAACGTTACAGGCATGAATAACTATAATAACAGCAGATGCCCTCTTGGATATTACTGCTTACGAGCTCAGGAGCCAACACTTTGTCCGGCTGGAACACGTCGAGAAGTTCCTGGTGCCAAAAATGTAACGGATTGTGGTGATTGTCCGGGAGGACATTACTGTCCAGAAAACCGAACTAACATTAACGGTATCATTTGTCGGGCTAAATATTTTTGTGTCAATGGATCTGTCGCAGAAAAAATCTGTACCGCTGGAAGTTATTGCGAAATACAAACAACGCATCCAAAAATATGTCCAGGTATGTATAGTCTAGAGTGAAGTTCTAGGCTGCGGTACGACTTATTTCCCCATAAGTTGTTGCCTGTATTGATAATGATATGATCTGATTTTTTGTGATGTTAGGTGGAACTTACTGCGAAGAAGGATGGTCCTCTCCAGTGCCTTGTGAATATCCATACTACTGTCCAGAAGGATCGGCTTACAAACATTTATGCAAGCTAGGTTATTTTTCCTTGACTAGGGATAGACCACGTGAGAACCACACCCAGACATGTCAGATCTGCCCAGCTGGCACCTATGGTAATGATGAAAAACGACTGAACTGTACTGAATGTCCTTCGGGATATTACTGCCCTGCTGGTACCATCGGACCACACCAGAACCCATGTCCCAAGGGATATTACTGTCCGTTGGGGAGTGGAGACAAGTACCCCTGCCCTGCAGGTAGCTATGGTAACCGCTCCCTGGCAACAAGTCCATCTGATTGCTATCTATGTCCCAATAATACTTTCAACAATGTAGCTGGAAGAACGGCTTGTAGGCCGTGTGGAAGCAGTTCTACCGCAGGAAAAGGACAGGCTAAGTGTACATGTATTGGTATTAATCGGGCTTTCCAGATATCCGATGGATCTTGTCAGTGTAAGTCCGGTTATGTCTATTTTGATGAAGCTGACTTGTCGAAATCTGAAGGCAATAGCGACAACGACTGTCAACCAGAGGTAAATTTCATGAGAAAGAATTCAGTTTCTTAGGGGGGAAAATACTCTATTATTGTGCCTCCTGTCATGGCTGACATCATGTAATAAAGCAAAGCCTCTATTACATTAAACCCTTCCTGACTCTATTTTCTGACTTTCTTCTTCTTTTCTTTTCTTTTCTTTCCTTTCCTTTTCTTTTCTTTTCTTTTCTTTTCTTTTCTTTTCTTTCTTTTCTTTTCTTTTCTTTTCTTTTCTTTTCTTTTCTTTTCTTTTCTTTTCTTTTCTTTTCTTTTCTTTTCTTTTCTTTTCTTTTCTTTTCTTTTCTTTGTTTTGTTTTGTTTTTGTTTTGTTTTGTTTTGTTTTGTTTTGTTTTGTTTATTTTTGTGGTTTTTTCTTATTCTTTCCTCTCAATTCCAATTTATTCATTTCTACTTTTTGCATTCTTAGTGTGCTATATTTTCCTTTTCGATGCGACCTCGCTACAGTAACAACAAAGTTACCATTCTGATTTTTCCCCCATAAAATTAGGTCGATGCTCGATGTGCTAACGGGCAATACCGCCAATCATCCACGAGGCAATGCAAAACTATGGAAGACTTGCAGAGAGAGTGCAAACAAATAACATGTAGTGGTCCCGGGGAGTTTAAAGAACAGTATGGCTCATGCGTTTGTAACTATAACCCAATTGATTGCAACCTTCAATGTGAAACGTCAAGACCCAAGTTTACCGTCCGAAGAAACGATTTGGGTATACTCGAACTAGTGACCTCAAACGGTTCGTATTCCACCGTCCAGACAATCGCAGGAGAACTTGGCGTTAGTGACTTTGATCGTACTGATCATTCTTCTGAGATTATCTCGTACGGGGTAGATGGTATTAAAGGTTATATCCCGCGGGATTTCAGCCAAGCCAGTGAAGTTGTATCATCAACGCCCGTCACATTTCCTACTCAACCACCGTCTGCGCGTCGTAGACGGAGAGCTATTACCCTTCCTAATAATGAAACCTCGGAAAATAACGCAAGCCAAGTGGTCCAAAACCCGTTATTCTGTTTCCTGATTGGACAATCGTTAGCCTTCAAAATCCTCATTAATGAACAGAACCGCACGTTGAGTCATTATCCTCGATACCGAAAGAACCACTTGTTCAATACTAATCCTTCATTCGACTATGGAAACTTCCGTCAGCTCCATTCTATTATCACCGAGACAAACAAGACTCTCTATCTGTTTGTTCACGTGTTTGAAGAAGCAGGAACGTTCGTGTTTTATGATAACGCCGTGCCGTCAAGAGAGACCGTTGTTTCTGTCATGAAACTGGGAGAAAAATGTCCGTTCAACAGAACAATGGAGGCGACAAATGAGAAGACTTATAACTTACTAGGAGTGAAGAAAGCTGAGGTAGGAATAGCACTTGAAAAGAATTATTTGCACATAAACCGTTGGTTAAATCACTGACGTTTTGCTTGAGGTTACTCGATGAAAACCTTTTCAGCGTAACTGACACGAATACGATGATTTTGTGCGAATTGTGTCTCTTCATCATTATAGTTTTCTCTCTCGTCAAGCGTTGTCGAGAGGTCCAACAAGTTTTTACTATTAATCCGCTTTAGCTTATTCAGAGTTGGTGTAAATTATTTTGTTTGGCGAACGGGTTTTGTCTTTAAAGGTGAAAAGACATCGAGGACTTTAACTACTTGATTGTGCTAACAATTATTCGCCTTTTTCCACAGCCCCAGAATCTAGAACCAAATTGGAAGGTTATATATGGAATGACAGCTTTCATGTTCATCTGTGTGATTATGCTGATCATCGCTATTTTTATTTGGCGGCCAAGAAGTTTTGGAAAGTATCCCATAGCATCGTTAAGGCCCAAATACAAAGCCCTGGGGGCACCTGTTCCCGTGGTACCTATTCCAGGAATAGACGACAACCCTGAAGAACTTGGGCCACGTGGTGTCGCTGAAGGAGCGCCATCTTATGAAAGTCACAATGTCAAATTCGAATTAGAGAACTTCAATGTAAGAACGCTGTATGATAAAATTGAAGATCAGACGTTACATATGAGCTCTCAACTCTCGAGACACCAAGCTGATTTAAAGGGATTCTTTGATCGTATTATGCAACAAACAGACAAGCTCAAGGGAATGCTTGATAACCTCGATGTATCTGCGCTGATTAAAGTGAGTTGCTATGGTTTTATAGTGATTTAGTAAATGATCTTCATTCCTATAACTTAGTACTTTATCAAAGATTTTCAATGCCTCAGGGTTAGTTTGGTATTCTTTGTTGGCCAGGGCTAGCCTGAATTTTGTTTAATATATTCGTATACCCCAATGTATGTCCTTCAATTTCTAAGTGTTTGTATCCTTTAAATAGAACATTGGTATTTGTAAATATTCTGATACTGAGACAAAACTAACTCAGAGTTTAATAGAGACCTTTAGCAAGACGCTCTTGCTAAGGACCGCAAACCTCAAACTGCAGTGTCATAACGAAGTTGTTCCTCGAAGAGCGGCCATATTGAATTTCATTTATGCTGAGTGTTTCTCCGTGTTTACGGGTGTTTCTGGGCCTGATTAGCAGTTAGCGGTAAACCTGATGCTAAAGGTCTCTAGGAAGTCTGTAAACATAGCGGTATTTTAGAATAAAAAGGTGTCGTATTTTGATATTTGACTGGATAATTCCATCCACCTTTGTAGGCAACACGTGAGCAAGAACGTACTGGCGGGGGTGGTCAAGGAGGACAAGGTGACGTGACACAGGAAGCCCACCAACAGGCTGCACCTTCAGACAAATCAAAACACAAAGGCATGACTGCTGGGTCTCAGCTTCGTGAACAGGATCTCATGGCTAGTCTACAGGCTCTCCTTGAAAGAGTAGAAAGGGGAAACTTTGGTAAGAACAGATAGTCTTGTTGTTGTAGCTCTCTTCCAATCGTTGTCGTTGCAATTGTGATCTGTCATTTTTATTTTTTTTATTTTGGTATTTATGTATTTATTTTTGCAATTATATTTTTGTTTGTATCTTTCTTACTATGTTTGTTTTCGTTTTATTTTGTTGTGTTTTTTTGTGTCTTTTGTTTTCGTTTTTCTGTTCTTTGTCTTTTGTTTTGTTTTATATTTTATTTATTTATTTGTTGTTTGTTTGTTTTATTTCTCTTTTTTTTTTTGGTTTTTGATAATGTAACCCTTTTCCAACCATTTGGGATTGCCTATCGAAATTTTGTTCTCAAAAATGCAACATTGTATATTTGGATTGTTTTAGGCCAAGCATATAGCATCGGTACATCTGTATCAGGCATCATACAACAACAAGCGGGAACACCCCAAACAGTACACTCTCAGTACCAAGCCAGTGAACCACCCGCCACTCAATGGCAGATTCACAGTACGAGTGGTGTTAGTGAGTTCTTGCGTACAATGAATAAAGAGAGAATGCACTTGGAACAGCAGCTAAGTAGAGAAGAAGAAACAACCATCCACAAGCTTGTCAAAGAACAGGTAAGACTCGACAGAAAACATCGTAGCATCAGTTGCATTTATACTTATGCAGAACATGACTTTGACTATGATATTTTTCTACGAACAAAAACGAGCTCAAGGTATGAAAGAATTAGTAGAAAAGCTCGCAGAAAAAATATAGCGTCAATACACCTTACTCGTGGTGTGACAATGTTTTCCCAATTCAGCGTGACAACCCTCTAGGGGAATAAACAGCTATTGTTTTGAAACTCGGCGGGATATCATCGTTATTCCTTTCGTATCCTTTGGGATACTCATGAGTTTTTCGAAGAGTAAAAACAAAAGAAAATGAATACCCTGGAGGTTCGTCACGCTGAATTGGGAAAACATTGTCACACCACGAATAAGGTCTATTGTATTAATACTCTTGGAGAACATGACTTTCACTATGATATTTTTCTAGGAACAAAAACGAGCCCAAGGTATGAAAGAATTAGCAGAAAAGCTCGCCAACAGGCTTGCTGCAGGAGACTTAAGCGAAGACGAAATGAAAGCCATAATGGACGATCACGAGAAAGAAGTCGCCAACCTTGAGAATGCACTAGATGCGGAGAAAGAAAAACAGATGGCGAACCTGAGAGATAAGCTAAGGCAACGAAGAGAAGAAAGAGAAGCTGCTCTCTTAAGAAAACAGAAAGAGGAGGTATAGTATTTCCAGGATATTAGCTAAGAGAAGCAATCTCTGATATTTAGGCTTGTACCATCGTAAGTACGGTTTCCTTGCTTTTTCCGAAAGAATAGCATCTGTATGGTCACATGCATAGCATATTCACATGCAACTAAGCACTGATAAACCTGCGGCCCTCTGTTTTAACGTCTCTAAGTGAGACGGCACCACCATTTTACGTGGTCATCCGAGCCACGGCGAAGGTCCAACTATTGGCAATAGTCATTTCAGAGCAAAGAGAGCACTTTCTACTCAGATATTTCAAATCCTGAATGTTGTTAGCAAACCGAGCAAACTGGATGGCTGTATTAGGAAATTAAGAATCAACCAGATGCAAAGTTTTATATGAAAGAAACAGACAATGACATCCCATTTAAACTAAATTTTGTCAGTGTCTTTGCAAGCTAAAGGATATTTTTGAATTTATTTTTAAGGCTGAGAAATCTAAAATCAAACTTGATGACGAGGTCCCCAAAGCTAACGCTGAAGTACTGATCAAAAGCCAGGAAGGCTTGCAGGAAACTATCGTCCAGGAAGAGATCATTGGCCAAGCAAAGGCTGAAGTGGAGGCATCAAATGAAGAAGCAGTAACTTATAGGAAAAGAATGGGTGATATGTTCTGCAGTACAGTGGTAAGATGAATATAAATAATGATAATATTCACATAATGCAGAATGAACTTTTGTGCTGACACACGGTGAAACATTGCACGCAACATTGCAAGCAACAAATGTGAACCCGGGTGACACACGTTGTAACAAAATCACGCAACATCCCTTGTGTCAGCCCGCTATGCTAAGAACTTTGGACAGTGGTTATACATCTTTGGGAGCTAATTGGTTCGAAAATTCAAAATGTTGCACGCAATGTTGCAGCCGTGTTCACACCATGAAATTTGTTGCGTGCAATGTTGCAAGAGTAGAGCTCGATTCAACTTCAGGTTTGTTGCATGCAACATTGCATGGTTTTTGGTAGACACACACTGCAACAGTCCTGCTATGTGCATTGTTGCGTGCAATGTTGTACCGTGTGTCGTAAGCTTTACGGCTTCCACGTTGCTTTTATCTTGATCATTGACGTCGTGCTGTGGTAGCATCATCAGAAACGTATGTTGAAATTCTAAGCCTTTTATTATTTAAAAAAATAATAAAGTAATAAAAGTGAAATTTATGAAACTGTAGAATTATAAAGCCACAAAGGTACGGGCGTAGCAGTGAGAGCGCTTTGCTCTTACTAAGGCGAGCCAGGTTAGAATCCCTGCTCGATGTCCTATATTAGAATCAGAGTTGCTCGTTTATTCTCTCCTGTGCTTTGAGGGTTTTCTTGGTTCTCTGGTTTTCCTTCCTCCTCAAAAATCAACTCCTAAATTGTAATTGCAATCCAGTGGAAGAAGAGCCACTCTGTGGAATCCACTGTTAATTCCCTTCGTCTAAGTACTAATGCTTAAGATTTCTCAATCCGTCTTTAAGACAGAAAATAACTTTGTTGATGACCTTCAAAGGTTTTTTTTAAATAAAACCCATAACCATGATACATCTTGATCAAGTGGTCCTTAGTAAATGAGTCTAAAGAAGGCTCGCATTTTATTGATGCTTGTATGCAATTGTTAATACAGGATGATCTCGTAACCTCGGGATCACTTGATCCTGATGCAGCAGAACGGCTGAAGAATGAACAGATGAGTGCTGAAGAGAAGCTGGCTCGCGACTTGGCTCAACGCAAGGCTCTCCTGGTATCCTTAATGAAGGCTAAACTGGCCAAGAAAAAGAAAGACAGAATGAAGAAACTGCGACAAGAAGAAGAAGCTGAAAAGGCGAAGGTTTGTAATCAACTCCGTTAAGACTCAAAACTCTTTCAAGACTCAAGATTTTAGACTCAAGTGGTAAATGAAATGGAAATGTCTTTTTCTTTATAGGCCATAAGTGAAGGCGAAGATTTGGAAGAACTACAGAAGCAACAAGAACAAAGACGATTGGCCCTGGAAGCTTCGTTAGAAGCAGAAGCAGTTCGTAACGCTGGTGAACTAGAGATAAGAATTAACGAAGAGCACAAAGAAGAGGTTAAACAACTACACAAGACTCTCCTAGAAAAGGTTAGATTTATAGTCTTTTGCCAGGCTTATTCTCTTACTAGACCTTTCGCTGATCATTAGACGCTGAACATTGGGGGTGGAAAGCGATAAATAAGTGAAATATAGGTCCACTTTTAAGCTGAAAATCATATAACAGATCGACCCAATTTGAAAAAAATCACTCTATTTTTTCAAGCCTTTCCCAACCTCGCCCTTAATTTAAATCTACCTAAATTTAAAGAAAAAAATTATGTCTGCCGAATCGAGGACAGTTCGACATTGTTAGAACAGTTGTTATCTTCTTCAAAAATCCAGCTGCTCTTTCCGCGTTGCCTTTTTTCGATTATCCTCTGTCCTTCATACCATTCGTCCGCTTCTTTTCCCTACAACTTCTTATTCGCTACTAATACATGTTTGTGTACAATGCCGTGAGTTATTCATATCAATGTGTTTTTGTATGGTTACAGTTGACTGCAGGAAACAATCTAGACGCGGTACTACAGCAGCAGATCTTGGATCAGTTCCGTAAAGACAATGAAATGCTGCAGTCCCACCTTGAGAAGAATAAAAACAAGAGTCTCGATGAAACAAAGGTTGGTGGAATGCAGTTCCTAGTTTTTTTTAGGCTAAAAAATTTGAAAATTATAATCTTATCGTATTACAAAGCTGATTTCAAATGGAATTAGGGACGGTCCACTAGATAGTTGAGAGTGGTGGGTTGCGTAAATCTTCAAAAAAATATCGAGCAAGCGTTTCACCTGTAAAATAAAAAATGGCACAACCTCACCTTTCAGTAAAGAAATCTCGAGCAAACCAAAAAAATACGTGCGGGGATTACCAAGAAATAAATATGGTGCAAGATAAATTCCTGCAAACGATTGTCCATCCCTTAGAAGGCAAATGTCAAAGTCTCAAATTCCATCGAGGCCAGATATTCACATTCATTTCACATTCATGCTCGGAATAATCTCGTTGGACATGTTCGCACCATCACTTGCCATCACTTACCTATTTCTTTGTCTGGCTGAAGTCTTTATGATGAAACTACGACCACAATTTTCTTCAAATTTTCTTTCGGATGTTTTAGTTCTTTGGTTTTTTTGCAAGATAATAATGATCAAAGGAACTACGTAACTACTTAACTACTTAATTCTTACAACAATGGCATCAAGACGTACAAGGGGAATGAAGAAATATTCTTAACTTGGGGCAATTTTCAAACATAATTGACAAAACTTAACAATGTATTTTCCGGATTTCAGGCTAAGTTAGCAGCGCGTTTAGCACGCAGACAAGAAGAGGCCCGACGTAGGTCTGAAGAAGATGCTGCGAAACGAATATTAGAAGAACAAAGCAAAGCTCTGGCTGCTAACAAACCAGTAGATGCAGACCATGTTGCTGTTCCTGATGTACTGATACCTAATGAGACCGCTGAAGAGCAGGTGAGTGCTCTGGTCTTCGTACATCTATTGATAGTTTTTTTAGTATTTTTTTCATCCTATTCTACGAGGGTTTCTCCAGGTTCTCGAGAACTTGTAACCGAGGTTCAACTGTGTGTTTCAAATTTTTATTACAGGCTCTGAAAAAACAACAGCAAAAAGTAGTCGAGGAGATGCGTATACGTCATGAAGAGGAAGCTCAAAAAGCCAAAGATAAAGTAGGCAAAGAAATGAAAGAAGAAGAAGAAAATGCTTTACGGTCACTAGACGCAGACAAAGAGCGACAGATGAGAGAAATCAAGGAAAGACATGCTGCAGAAATATCAGCTCGTAGTAACGCCATGACTCCTGAAGAACTACAACAGGTAGCGAATTCCAGTCTTTCTTTAGTATTATGAATATGATAGGTTGCGCCAAGGCAGCAACGTGCTCGGAGCTCACTACGGTTGTCCTGAAGGTTGTCCCGAGGGTCGAGGTCAATGTGACTAATGCAGTGTTCTCTCTCTCTTGCAAGAGTTTTATTATGTCAGTTTTCCTATGTAAAATGAACTAGTGCGAAGAGTGTTGGAATGTAGTAGGTTGTGTCTTAGAAGACGGTAAGCATGTTTCAGCCATGCAATAGACCTTTTCTGAATTTGCTTGAGTGACCACGAAACGATGGCTGCAAGCAAGAGGAAATTATTTATTTTCTCTTGCTGCAAGTCAAGGCTGGACTCGATGTGCTCTTTAGTTTTCTGTATTTTATCAAGATCCACCTTGACTTGGAACCATTGTTTAATGGTCACTCGCATTGTTTTTGCAGCTTCTTGCAGCTCATCAACATGAAGTCGATGAAGCACTGGAGAAAATAGATGCTGAACGTAACAGACAGCACTCAAACCTACGAGCCAAACTCGCTGAAAAGAAAAGGAAAAAAACTCGAAGCTATTCAGCGAAAGCAGGAAAATGAAATGTCGAGAGAACTGATGGAACAAAAGAAAGAATTTGATGAAGTTCGCAACGAACAGGTAATGTTCTTGTTGCTTAGCCCGTTTCGTTCCTTCATTTTTTCCTTTCCTTCCTTCCTAGTTACGTTTTCTTTCGTTTATTTTCTTTCTTTTATTTTCTTTCCTCCTTCCTTCCCTTTTTATTACTTTCATTCTTTCATTCATCATCATTCTTAGAGAATCAAAAACCTAACTCACGTTTTTGAATATTACAGGTGAAGGAGGCAGAGAAACAAGCCATGATCGAAGGTATCCGCGAAAATGGTGTTGAAGCAGCTGAGTTTGTCATTCGAAAGGTAATGTTTATTCCATATCCTCAAATTGTAACAACTATCTTTTGTTACATAAGAGACAAGACAATATTTGCCTGTCATCGTAACCTTTAGAAAACTCACTTCACCCTCTCTAAAGTTTATCGTAACCTAGTAACCTAAGTTTTACGAGATTCGTTAGATACTAAAATTAACTTGTTGGTGTGTCGTAGGTCCTAGAGAAGAGACAAGAACAAGAAATTAGTGACTTGGAGAAAATGTTCAGAGAGGAAAGAAGAGTGGCTGTCGATGAAGCACTGGCCAAGATGGAAGAACAACATGCACAAGAGCAGGAAGAACTGAAACAGAAGGAACAGGAAGAACTCGATGCTCTTGGCAGAGAGAAGTTGAGCCCAGACGAACTACAACAACGCCGCGCTCAACTTTTCAACAAACAGCAGTTAAGACAGAGTGCTTTGGACAAGAAGCAAGCAGACGAGAGAAAAAAGATCCAACATGGTGCAGTGGCTGATTGGGAGGTCAGATATGCACGAGCTAAGCTAGAGTTGAAAGAAAAACATTACAAGGTACGTTTTGTTGTGCTTCTTGTTTAGCCTAGTTATTCCTTCCTTTGCTCTCCTTTCCTTTCCTTTCCTTCTCTGTTTCTTTCTCAAAAGAAACTAGCTTCTCAAAAGGGGTTTACAGTCTGCATGCTTGATTTCCAATCACTTGATAGTAAATATATTCATCCCCTTCTTTACCAGGAATACGCCGACTGCCTTAGCCAGCTGACTCCAGAACAGGCAGAGGAACATCGCAAGTCTGTTGAGAAGGCGTTGGCAGCAGCGAGAGAGCTGGATGAAGTGAAAAAGAAACTCGATGAACAGCGAGTCGAAACCGAAGAAAAAATCAGGAAAGAAAATGAAGGTGCTAATTTTTTCATTTTTCATAGAACTTCTGTTTTAAATGCTTTTACGTTGAAGTTGCTAACTGAGAAATTCTTTTGGCAGATTTTGAACGCGAACAGGAGGCATTAATGGCAGCTGAGTTGAGTGCATTTGAACAACAACTCCAGGACGAAGAAGAGGAAGAGAAGAAAAAGAATGAAAAGGCAATTCTTGCTCTAAATGCTAGAAAAGAAGCTTTGCTTATGGAAAAGAAATCCAAGGTCAAACAAGAGATTGAGAAGCTGTCTAAACAAGGAACTTCAAAGGAGGAACAAGAGGCACTTCTTAAAGAACACAGCAAGGATTTGGCGAAACTAATGAACAAAATGGACGCTGACAGGATGAGGATGCAAAGTTCGCTCGAGGAGAGGTTGAAGAAGAAACGAGAAGCCAAAAAGAATGCTAAACTTCACGAACTGACGGATAAGCAAATGGAGGAAAAAACTGAGCACCAAGAAAAACAACAGGCTGAACAAGATAGAGAGCAGGTACGACCATCTTTATTATTTCAGTAGTTTACTTTCTGGTTCAAATCTACAGTTTGTAAAGGAGGAAGAGGCAGCTTTTGTGAAGATGTTATGGTGTTACCAAACCAATGTCAAACTTTTAAAGATATTTTGACATTTGCATCTTTGAAGAAAGTAGTACATTAGAGCAAACCACAAATCCGTGAAATAGTACTAACTAATTCGTACGAAATAGCGCCAATGAAACAATTGGAAAGAAAAGAAAAAGATGTATTTTACTGATATTTAGAGCTTGTGCTATTTCACGGATACATGGTTTGCAGTCAAGTGAAGTGGTCACCTTAAGACCTTACTTGGTGTCCGCTTAATAAAGAACATTTCGGCATCGTGTAAGAGCTGTCCGTTTAATGAAGGGTGTCCAAAAAAGTATCTTTGAACATATGTGTGTTTTGTTCTAGGCAAAAGAAGTAATAGCATTGAAGGAAAGCATTCAAATTGACAACTTAGTGTCCGATACCCTAAAATCAGATGCACCACCCCCACTCCCTCCTACTGTCAAAGCAATGCCAGACAGCTATCAAATGGCCGCACCTCTCAGTGAAGGAGAGCTAACCAATCTACTCATGTCATCACCTCTGTACCAGAAGTTAGAGGCAATCAAATCATTGCTGAAGGAAGGCGCAGGGAAAGGCGTTGGATCATCAACCACAGCTGGTAAGACTTAAAAAATTGTGTCAAAAGATTCCAAAGATTGGAATTCCATTGTATTGGCCCCTACAGTGGAAATATTGGTGTAAGGTACATATGTATAAACATTAATAGTCGCATTACTTGACTCCAAGCGGTTTTCTGTCTTGTGCACTCAATATCGAGATCTCACAGTTGTGATTTAGTAAGATGTTGCATAGGAGTATCTTGCAGCTAACGAAGGGATTTGGGTGGTGATACAGTAAAAACCCGCATAAAAGAACGAGTGAGTTAAGAGCACCCAGCCTGAATTGGGCGTAAGTACCATGTAAGTAAGTACACAATCAGTCGAAAAATTTGAAAGTGTTCTAAAAAAATAAGATCAATATTTATGTGCTAGACATGTTTTGCAGTACACTGTAATAGATAATCATACTGGGTGTCATGCCAAGCTCCTCATCAGTGCCATATACACTGATGGGGGAGACGGTTTAGATCACAGTGTTACCAGTAGCAGACTCCAAGCCTGACCTGACCATAATTTATATTTCTATTGCTTTGATACAGGTTTTATTGCAGAATTTTTAAATAACATTTTTGAACTTACACATTGATATCATCTACATGTATTGTAGTCTATATATTAATACTGTATTTATTTTAGAAACACTTATTTTAAGAACACCTACAGGCTGGTGTTCAGTAAACGCCCGTTAAATAAGAACAAGATCAACCTCAACTCCAAAAAGGTGTTCTTTTATGCGGGTTTTTACTGTACTTCTTGTCCCTTAAAGGTGCACTTGGATGAAAACGCCCCAATTTTTTTAAGTCCGAATAATTGAAGTGTTCGAGGATAATATGACTCGATTACAATTATAAAAATCAGATTAGTAAAAATTTTAGTCTGGGAGCCACTTGCTGTTGAGATATTTTGGGTTAAAAGCAGAACGAACAATAGGGTCGAGTAAAAGACGTCATTTACTCACAATTTATATGCTGAATAAAATTGATCATTTTTCCCGCGACTTTTGACTGTGAAGGAAACATGTTGATTGGCTACTATCTGGGCCATATAGATAAGCTTAAACAAGTTTCAAGTTATTTCCAATTTTCATTGATTTTCACCCCCTAAAGTGCCCCTTTAATAAATGAGAACTAGCAATCATGAGCCAGTATTGGCTATTTTTCTTTTAAAACACCGAGGACTAAACTATAGAGGATTTCGTTTCAGGAGAAGGATACATTGATATCAAAGATGATACTCTGTTTGGAGGCGATGACGAGCTTGTTCCAGTAGACCTCAACACTCTGTCAGGTCGATCGTTCGTGGTCTATAAATTTGGCTGCTTCATCACAGACCTCCTCTCTGTTCACTGCCATCATATCCCAGTGACCCTTCTTCTCGCTACCAAGCTCCCACCTAACACACACCTCGAAAGGAACGCCTATCGAAATTCCTTCTTTTTCGATGCAAATAACAGAATTTTGTACCTAAGAGCTGATCGTATGGACAACGTAGGAGAATTTGTAGTGGTCATTGTACACTGCCTGGCTCACATCGCCGCGGGTGATCTCAGAGATGATTCCAACCCTGTGTTCTTGAAGGAATTCCATCAAGGTCTGGCAGTTACCTGTGATGACCTGTTCTTCTCGCGGTACAGACGCTCCTCTGCTTTGTCTCACACACTTGCCTCATTACCGCAAAGTATCAAACTCGAAGAAGCCAGTCGAGAACTCTTGGAATCCGTTTTCGGAGATTCACATACCGAAGCAGATAAATCAAACGTCGTAGAGGAGCTACTTGATTTGCGTCTTCTTCGTGGGGCCGGCAGAGATGGTGTTCACTTTACGCAGGAGGGATTAATAGAGCGTCTTACAAAGTACAGTGGCTTTCTACTAAGCTCCAACTTACGTGGCTACCTCGGGGATGTCGAAGACAAGACGAAAGACGCAAGATTTCAAGGGTCTGAAGAACATATTGACAAACGGCTGCACCAGCTTACTGGACAAAAACAACAAGACCAACTAAAATCTCGGTACTCCCAGTCGTCTGGGGAGTTACTTGCAAGAGGAATGTCCAGGCAAATGTCACGGACGATGGCAGTGTCCAGAACAGCAACTAGTCTACCTCTGTCTGGAAAACCCCAGTCAAAATCAAAGGACGGATCGAAAGACGAAGATTTATACCGGGTATTCTTAGAGGTAAGAACAAACAGTAGGCTTGTCAATGCTTGGGGGATGACTCTACTTTTGCTTAGGGAAAGTCTTGTTTTCTCTCCCAATGGGCTACTAAAAAGTTAACTTGTAGCCCACGGTCACTCTACCTTTGTACAATCGTAGCCATAAAGAATTTGATGTGTTTTCAGGACATGACAATAAATTGTGCATATACAGTCAATGTCATTAACGTTGTCCATTAAAAAAATATTTACATATTTAGACTAAAAGAAATATCACGTGTTTCCTCGAAGGTTCTGGCATAAAACAAACGCTGTATTACCATTCTCCATCTTAAATCCTTACTAAATGGTCGAGGCATTCTGGATAATCGATTCATGAGTTGAATTTTACATTTAACGTTCAGGCTGACGCACACGAAGAATGGAATACATAATGAAACACGTGATATATCTTTTATAAAACTATGTCTAAATGTCTAAATGTGTGAATGTGTGAATGTGTGAATGTCTAAATGTCTAAATTCATAAATGCATAAATGTGTAAATGTGTAAATGTCTTTTTTCGGTGGACATCGTTAATGACATGGACTGTATATGTGTCTTATTTAACAAATGATCACTTTCTAAAGAAAGTTTGGAATACATTGATTTCATAGAACTTTAACAATCCGAAACTCTGAACTACAATCAATTATGAACAAACCAGAATAAGCCCTTTGAAGGTGCTGTCCAATCTGATCATCAAACAAGGGACGACAGACGTGTTCTTTGGAATCATTTCAATCTTCTGTGTTTCAGTGTTCTTTGCCAAAATGCTTGTAATGTTTAAGGATGGTTAATATAATATATTTTTTCACTATTTTGAAGGTCCAAGTAAGCGAGGTACAAGAAAAGGTAGACAACCTTAACGAAGAGTTCACCAGACTTTCCAGACAATCATTAGAAGCTGATCAAAGTATTAAAGAACTGGAACAAGAACTGATGGCACAGATGGACCTCTTGAAGGACGCCCCCGAAGGCTCTAAGGAATATACCAAGAATAGACAACTAATACGTGAAAGTGCAAGTAAGCTTAACAGTGCTAAGTCTAACCGCGACTCCCTTGCCCTTCAAAGAAGCAACTGCCTTCAGAGGTTTGAATTGTTCAAAAAACAACTCGAAGAAAAATTGAGCCAACTAGAACTGCACAGCGATAAACCAGAGAGTGAAAGACAACAACAGACTGAAAAGAAAATGCAATCTCTTACTAAGGGACAGAAAAAAACGAGCTAAGAAGTAAACGATGAACTACCTTATAAACTTTATAGAGGCTGAATATCAGCCATGACTAATTCTGATCTAAAATTAATACAATTGTAGTCTCATCTTGATTAAGCTTCAGTATTTATTAATGAATAATTGACAAGGTTATTTATGGTCATCAGTCAGAAAACATTGATGTCATGCAGTACATAAACTGCTTGGAATTAAGTTATTTTTTTTTATCATTCCGATAGTCTTATTTTTATAGAATTATGGTCAAAATTGTAAATCTTAGAATAAAATCTACTTAGTAGAAAAGAGTCACAAACATTTCCATTAGAAAAAAGACTAAATTTATCATGTCTTCCAAGTGACTCCTGTTTTGTTTGTTTTTTTAAATTTACATTAGTAGCAGTAGTCGTAGTAGTAAATATTGATGTGTGAGACCAGAGTTAATAGAGGGAACCCTCTATTAACTCTGGTAAGACTAATAAACTTTTTCCTCTCAACTTTACATAAAATATGAGGCTTGCTTTAAGGATCTGCTCGTCACGTTGGGTTTGGTGTTGAACACAATAGACCTCCTCGGCTCTGGAGCGCTTGAGCTTAATGTTGTCCCATTTCAGACCACATGTCATGATCATTCCTTTGAAAATAATCTTCTTTGTTTGAGTTGTATCTATATTCATGTGTCTTCTCATGTGCAACCGAGCGCAAATCTTAAACAAAGAAATGATACTCTAGGGAATGACACGTGGTCTGAAATGGGGGGGGAGGGGACGCCAGAGCCGAGGAGTTCTATAGCACAACACATCAGGATCAGTGCATTTGCTGCTAATCTCTTATACATAATAAAAAATGCATGCTAAACTTCTGTTGCTCTTACTATGATTCACTTGACCTGATGAGGTTCATTTGTTCTCCTGCACCATCGAACTTTTCTTTCACACCCCAGGTATAACTTAAAGATCGTTCGTTAAGTACCTATCTGGATTCACTACTTACAAATATGACGCTTTTTTGACCTTAAAATCGCCGCAGTTCTTGCTTGCGTGGTCGCTACTTTCACATTTGATTTTCTTGTTCTTAGGAACTTCGCGTAAGTATGTAGAATAAGGACTCTTGCATTCACTGTTAGTCAGGCTCCCTCCTCCTACGTCGTTGTTCAAAGGGTGCAAACAAGCAGTGTTCCAACGTTTGTCGGTCAAAGAGTTGAGGCAAGTATTGGAATCTAAAGAACGAACGTATAAACATATAAAATTAACGCGTAGTTAGAATCTATCAAATGCCCTGGAAAGCAACGAATGGAAAACTGGAAACTTATGTGCCGCTTGGAAACTGGGTAAACAACTTAGGTGCTAGAGTGAAAAATTACCCATAGCACATTATTGGCGGTTTCGTTAGTAACTCTATATCCTCTTTGTCTCCTAGCGTCCCTGCACTTCTGCACGTCAGTCTTCACCAGACGGTCATAGCGAGCTGCTCAAGGCTGTCCCTGGGGTGCCGGAACACTTTATTGTTGTCTCTTTCAGCTCTAAAGCCTGATTATCCCGAATGAGTGATGCGTAAATCAACCAAAGTGTCGACAAGACCAGGCTGAATGTTCTTGTTCACCTACCAGTTCCACATGGTACTGCAAACATACAAACAAAATCAGCATTTCAGCCGACTTACTAACCGACCCAATCGATCACTTAATCGACCAAAACATCGAACACTGACTTGTAATACCTTAATCAGTCTTGCGTTGTGGCAGTTGTAGCACTTGCTTGCTCGTAAAGGTTTGAGATTGACTGTGAAAGTAAATTTACCAGTCTCGTGGAAGCAAGCATATTCCTGATTGGGAAAAGTCACATCAGATGCGTTAACTTTTATCATCGTCTCGTCATCGTCGTCATCATCGTCATTATCAACATGGTCATCATAATCATCATCGTCGTTGCCGTCGTTGCCGTCGTCATCGTCTTCATCGTATCATTACCATCATCACCATCACCATCACCATCACCATCACCATCATCACCATCATCACCATCATCACCATCACATCACCATCATCGCATCATCTTCATCGTCGCCGGCATCATCATCATCATCATCATCACCATCATTACCCTCATTGGGCAAACACAGCAAACATTTTGCCTTGAATCCTGTCCGTCAGTGTTAGAAGCTTGCCTATCAGCTCTGCTCGAAGACCACCATCCGTAAAAAACTGGTCAATCAGGTTATATAGCTGACGTGTTTCTTAGGTGTAAGGGGCTTTGTTCAAGATACAGAACATCGCTGTAATCAATTCATTTTTGTTGGTTTGAAGGTCACTCTGAAAGAGTAAATATTTCCAGATGTTAGCATAGTAGTAAAAAATTATGCGTTCGGTGTGTGTAATGAAAGAGAGAGAATAAGACTAGAATACCAAAGTGGGTTCGATTCCCGCCAAGAGCATTTAATATTTTTCTCTTGTTATCTCTATTTCCAGTTGTTAGTTAACCTTTCAATTCGTTTACGCGATAGTTTACGCTACTTACGAAGCTTGAAACATAATTATAGTCATATGTAAACAATGTCATCAAAGACGGAGAAAACATTCCGAAAAACAAGAAAAACTGAACAGTCCAGAAAAATGGCAAAACTTGTTGACCAACACATTTGCGTAGCTGTTGAATTTGTCTTTCATCCTTTGTGATCAATGATGGCAAATGCAGGCTTTAGTTTTGTGTAGTTGGCTCTCTCGCTTCCCCTTTTACTTATTTAACTACCTTTAAGATTTCTGTAATGGCTGATATATCTAGTTGGTAAAGTCTAAGTCTTCAGGGTCCATCTTTTTAAACGCCTGTCCAAAATCCAAGCTTTTTTTGAGGTATTGAAGGTAAGGCACTCTACTTTACACATGACCTAGAATGTTTACGGGAGAAAAAGAAAGTCATTCTCAACAAATAGGTATTCATCCTCAGAAAGTCGCTTATAAAAAAGACAGAAAAAAGGCTAGAAAAAACAAGGAAGAAGAAAAAGTGCTCTTAATACGGTGGGAATCGAACCTGCTTCCACTAACTCTTATAAGATAATTTATTCCAAAATAGAAAAGAAAAAAAACTGCTGCCCTCATGCCATACCCTGAGACTTCCGCTGTGTCGTCGTATGGACTTCGGACATGACGGCGATTAAGTCCCTCTGCCCTTGGATGTACGGGCTACGCAGGCCAGTTTTCTAGACGAAGCATCAGGGCAGAGACCCTGTAGACAATATCTACAGCTAATCCCTTTCACTCTGACACGCACTGGCACGTTGAATAAGCCTGAAGCGAGATGACGTTTTACCCCGACTCTATACTACTCTATATTAATCCGTTCCTGCTTGTAAACAAATCGTTATATTTATTGATACCTTTCCCTGCAGTTCCAGGGTGCCCTCCAGGACCACTCTTCCCAGCACACGTTGTTAACTGGACTAAAACGGTGGTGTTATTTACATGATACTCAATAACACCTGCGTTTCCGCCATTGCCTTGGGCAATAAAAAAGAATGGCCACGAGTTAGACTTATGCTATAAGTGAAAAGTGACTGGCTTGTTTGGTATTGCGTGACAGCACATCTTTATCTAATTAAAAGACAACTGATCACGTGACCCTACCTCCCTTAAAACGACCAGTTTTTTGACCGGTGTCAAAAAGTGCAGCTCTATATTTATATGGATCAATTATGATCATACCAATACTTAGAGTACTTTTCCGCCACAGGGTAAAGTAAAGTGTAGTTTTAAAGAGCATCCCGCAAATGTTCCCCTCGTTCATAAAAAGACGCATACAACGATAGAATTAAGTCATGGTCATTAAGTATGTGCATACACCACACATATGAGGATCAACTCAATTGGATATATGCATATGATTTGAGGGGTATTCTATAAGTATTATAACGACAAAAGAAAGATGTTTAAAGCAAAGCGCCTTGGAATACTATTCATGAATTGTTTAAATTCGTTGAACCATACCGATGGATTGTATTGTCGAAATGCGTCAAAAACGCTTCATTGTACATCTGAGCATGCGTATCGAAGCTGAAATTGAGCCCGCGGTGAATTGATAGCCTTCCCGCCATGTTCCCATGACAATCATGACGTCATCGTATTCGAAAAGTCCCGGATACGAAGTGTTCTCCGTCCACACTATCAAAAGGAATAATCCCTGATTGATTTAAATTGAAAATGATGTGTTATCCCTATAGCTATTACCCCAAAGTCGGTCTTCATGATTGTCAGTATACTCCATCCATCACATCCGAGAACTGTTCTCCATATAGCAGTTCGACTGATCACCTTGGTGATGGTTGGCTTGGTAACGATGTAGTGACACGCTTCTTTCGGCAGATCTGATGATGCTGATTTGATATTGAAGTTAATAAGGTAACAAGCCAAGACTCAGTCACGAAAGTGACGCACAATAATTGACATATGATATATAGAATTCTCTAGCTATGATTGGGATATGAATCAACAGAAAAAGTGCTCAGGGGAAAAAAGAGTGGCAGGTGATATCAGCTGGTCAGTGCAGTTTGTGAATCTAATTGTGGCTCCAAATGATGGCTGACCGCTGACCGGCATGTATTTACAGGCAGATAATTTGTGATTGAATTAGAATTAGATTGAATAAGAAAGTTACTCACCAATCTCGTACTCAGAGTCTTAAAGCTTTTTCGTCAGCGTCTGGTACAGCATACTCGAGTCTTACCTGCGACAGCCCGCTAACCAAAAACTGAACTGGAAGACTTTAGATCGAGATTGGTTACTCCACAGACGAGACAGAAATGATATCTAGTTAAACTAGGAGATGCTTTTTTTTTTTTTTTTGCTTAGTATTATTCTTTATTTTATTATTTTATTTTATTTAAAAAATGTAACTCTAATGGAATATGATCGAAGTTGGCTTTTTATATTAGTTCGGGAAAACCCAGTTGAACGAACAAAAATAGATACTATAGAAGTAGATGCCGGCATGTTCGTGTCAGTTTTTGAGTGGTATAAATATCCAAAAATTTGGAAAATTACAGCCATCAAGAATGACGGATTTCCACTTCGATAACGATGTACAAAGGTTTCGAAAACTTTGTTTTTTTAGAGAATTTATTATTAAAAAAACAAATGAATTTCACAATTGATCGAGGCAATTGATCGCAAATCATTGATGAATAAAAATTGAAGATTTTGCGTAGAAATTTTTGAAAATTTGGATGACAACAAGATTAAGAATGACAGATTAACTGTTAACTGACAAATGAATAAAACGATAGTAGTTAACAGTCAAGTGATCAATATTTCATTATCTTGATTAATATTATGGCCACGCTGGTTAAAATTTTTGAGTTAACTAACGATTGGCCTCAAAATTAGTAATTAACTAGAATAAGGGGTACCCCCTATTGATACCTTCTTATTTAGATGCATGGATTTTTAGTTCATTTCTAGGAAGAAAAGATATTTTGTATCTTGGTTACAAATGAACAGAGGAAAATAACATAATTAATGATCCTGTGAATGATAGAATAACTCATGAAACCACGTACGTATTTTTGTAATTTATCAATTTCTATTCACTTTATGAACTATCTGATTATCTCAAAAGAAAAATTTATTCAATGCATGCGTTCCAAATCAGTCCAATTTCATGCAGCGTGGCCATGGCGGCCAATATGTGCCCTTATTTGTCGTCTCATTAACATAGCCCCAAGCTAGACAACTGTTCAGGAAGTCTTGCCAAGTCTAGCTTGTCGTTATAAATAACTTGTTGACGTGATGAACAATTCCGCATCCTCACTTTTACAACAAATACTGATCTTCTTTTAACAATACCTAAACGAATGTTAACCGATTTGCAAGTCCTAAAACAAGAAAATTCAGGATTGGCATTTCGGAATTCGAACTACTTTTATGAACGGTAAGAACTAATAATTACTGAAGTCAGTAGACGTTGTAACTCTTTTATTTTGATATTCGCAAATGCATGGCTTCCCCTCTAGATCCAAGCGAACGTACGGCTTGTTTAGTTTTAAGTCAATGACTGATCATTTTCCCAGGCTAAAATTTCCACTAATCTGTTTTTCGTAATCATAATGGAGTCATATTATCTTCAAATGTTTTAATAATTCGGACTTTCACAAAATTTGTTGTTTTCATTAAGTGCCCTTATCGATATGAAGATTTGGTTAAGATACACGAGTTATTTTCGTGATGTGCATGTCTATTTGAAATTACACTTGCTGTGCATACATTCATACCAGCTTTTAATTTTTATGTATGCTGACTCATATTGCAGGGTGAATAAAGTTATTATTATTATTATTATTATTATTATTATTATTATTTTTAAAAAAAAATTATTTAAAAAAAAATTATTATTATTGTTATTATTATTATTATTGCTGATGGCTGATGGGAGCGAAGAAATTTTGGGGGTTCTTATCAGTGGTCTGTGGTATTCTCTCCGCATCTCCAAAAAATCAACTTTTGAGTCATAAAACGATTGGAAGAAATATAGAAGAGTCATAACTGTTGATAATATTTATCAATTTCAGAGCAGTTGCCTCATTAGTTCAGGAGATACAATAAATTAAAGTTGCTAAATTTTGCAGTAAACGTAGGTTGGTTGGCAACATCTATATTGATTGGCAACATCTTGCCAACCAACATACGTTTACTGTCAAATTTCACGTTAACTTGAAAACCATCAAGAGATTTGTCCTCAAATTTTCATATATCTTCCAAAGCAATAGGATATTGCCACTTTTGACATTTGTTTGTTTATTGCTTAGATTTTCAAGAATTTCATGTTCTTGATCAAAACAAATGACGTCATAGTACGCCCACCTATAGCGCATATTCTAATTGATAGCCATTTGTTGTGCGAGTTGTGCGCGAGTCCAATCCATAGCCACATCAAGTGACTCATATGTTTACTTTTCTGATATTCAGTCTCAGTTTATGATGGCTGACAATAGCACAGACGTTCACGGCTTGACAGCAACCAAGATAACCTTCAGTGTGTCACTGTGTGTCATAGCAGTTATAAACTTCATTGGAAATTCTCTAGTCATCCATATAATTCGCACCAATAAATTGACAAAACAACCGATGAACTACCTTCTGGTCCACCTTGCTCTGGCTGACATCCTGATTGGCACTTTCATCCCATCGCGATTTATTTTCACTTATTTTCTTTCTCATCCTGAAGGCTTGACAGGAGCGGTCATTTGCAGGATGTTTACTGGAGGTCCACCAGCATGGATTGCAGGCCTTGCTTCCATTTTCTTTCTCGTTGACATCTCTATTGAACGTTACATTGCCGTTATACATCCGTTTCCAGGAAGTGGAGACTTAAATGGCTTAAGGTCAAGTACATAGTCATTATTGCCTGGATTTTTGCTCTGGTGTTTAATAGTCCGTATTTCTTTCTCATAAACTTCGTTAAAGAGGAAAACTTCTGCTATGAAAAATGGCCTGAAGGACGGCTATGGCTACCTCAGGCATACTCTACTCTTTGGTTCTTGTTTGGCGCCCTTTTCCCGGCCATTATCATGATATGTCTTTACAGCAGAGTTATTTTCACTCTCTGGATCAAGCCCGGAAGAGTCCAGTTTTCACAAGTGGGCGTGTTGAAGTTCAGAAAAAGAGCAACCAAGATGGTTGTCATTGTCAGCCTTATATACTGTGTGTGTTGGATTCCTAACCTTACATTGTATTTTCTATATTATATTGGTATTAACTACGACTTTTCTGACCATCATTTTATCATCAGTAACATTCTTATAACGTGTAACTCAGCTGTTAATCCTTTTATATATGGGTTTCAGAGCAAAAAGTTTCGGGATGAGTTATCGATGCTTGTCGGACGCAAGAACCGTGTTCACTCCATGAGCACGAACCCTCAGTTTCTTTCAAGAAAGAGTTCTAAATTTATTTTCCAGCTAGATATTAATAAAAATGTAAAATGAAGGGAAGGGATAGCACCTGCTCACGACATTCAATAAGCAATCAGCACGCTACTAGTGTCGTCCCACAATCCCATGCACGAAGAGGTCGTTACCAGCCTTTTTTGCTTTAAACTTTGAAAAGACAAAGTGCTCAGCTTTCTTCAGTGTTACAAACTCTTTATAACTCGCTAGTCAACTAAACTTCGTCTATATTACATAACGACATATGGCATCGTTTTCCCCCCAAGGAAAACCATGCGCAATTTGACCAGGAATGAGCCAGCGATGTGGTTAGTCCGAGGGAAAACGCGCAACACATTGATTTTGGTATATCAACCAGAAAAGACTAAATGCTTTAAGTTTTTACTTAATTGCGCTCTTTTTCAGTATCAGTTTTTTCATTGAAAAAAAAAAAGAAAAGTGATAAGATGAAATTTCAGAAAGGTTATCCAACGTCTTTTCAAAATAATCATAAAACATGACCAAAAGTGCATTAATACATATTTAAAAAAAGGTCGGTTGGACACCTGAAATCCGGGAAATCTGCGACCGATTGGAATTGTGGGGACAGTGTTTCTCGTTAAAAATTAAAAATACACTTAGCCAGACACATTCGAAAGGTCAGGCCGAACAAATTAAGCTTAACATAAAACAGGACTCTATTTAATTTAAACTAGCTCTAGGCTAACCTGGATGTTCTTGTTGAACCATGAAACAAATAATATTTATATAACACTATTATTCGCCAAACTCGCGAAGTGATTATCGATGGAATATTCACCAAGTCATGAGTTCGCTTCGAGCGGCGAGGTAAACATCTCCATAATCATTGAGCCTGAGGGGAATAATTGTTTTAGTATAATTTTAGACTTTTAGAATATCAGAGAAAAGTCGAAATTCAGGATAAAAAACGTTTTAGTATTACTTCCGATCTGGAAACCTTTGGAAAACCTCATAATCATTGCTCCAGTGGTGATTATCGTCTAAGAATCACCGGTCGCTCGACCAATCACAGCTCGAGAAACTCTATATTCAATTCTAAAATTAAGCTAAAAATGAATATATTGATGGCCTCCGACCGACGTTTTTGGAACTGGTCTATTGAACTTCTTGCATTATTTATCCAATATAACTCTTTGCTTTTTCGAAACACGGATTACCTTCTACTTTTATCATTTATTTGAAGTTGATTACGCATTATAAAATTTTAATCGGTTGGGGAGTTTTAGTTTATTCTATACTTTCACATCCCCATAATGCCTTGCGTCTTTGGGGGTAACCAATCAAAAAACTGTCCCAAATTGAAAGGTTTCTTAATTGAACTTATACTATACCTATCATAACATTTTTTTTTTTGCATGTACAAATCATCAAGAGTTTTGGTCTTACAGAAAATGTATTGACTTACGAAAATGTTTTTAAAATTTACCTTAAACGTCTTCAAGCTTCTATCTTTTTCTGTTTTTTTTTTACTTCTTCATTTTATCTTTGGATACCAAACAAGGTATTGGCAACATTGCCTGATCCGCCTTCAGCAAAATAATTGGGTTTTTTAACCTCTGGTTACCCCCCAAGACGCAAAGTATTATGGGGATGTGAAAGTAGATAATGCTCTCGTAAATTATAGTTATTAAATATGGTTTATGAGAGCACATGTTTCCTGTTTCTTCATTATTGAGCTTGCAGAATTTAATATTCACTTGTCTTAATATATATTCACTTAATCCAAACTGAGATCCTTCTATTTTATCATCGAAAATATCTTACCTATATAATAATATTGCTTAATTAATTTTCGGTTTACCTCGTAGCTTTTCATTCAACAGTTAACTCCTGTGTAACGTACGCTTAACTTGGGAGGTTGACTGCATGGATTACATCTTTAGTCTTTAAATTCGTTATCAGTTTTTTTCTATGAATTCAATTTAGCAGTCTATTACACTCTTATTACACCCATCCTATTGCAAGGGCGGGTCCAGCCAAAATTTTAGGGGGGGGGGGCTAATTGAGTTTAGGGGGGTGGGGAGCAAATTGAGTTTAGGGGAGGCTACTTGAGTTTCTTCCGTCAACACAACGGAAAACAAAATAAAAGCCTCCCTTTGCCCCCCTGGATCTGCCCTTGTATCGATCTATCATCCCCCCTGCACTAATCTTCTAGCTATCTGAGGTCAAAACAAAAGCTCTTTACCGCAAGCACTTTGGTTAGTGCTGGTCTAACTCTAAATATCAAAGCATTAGAGGCAAACCTTACCCTTAGGTCTAGAGAGTAGCCACAAGTCTTTTTGCTTTTCAAAACATCTTTTTACTTAAGCGTCAAAATACGTTTTCAAAGTATTTTCGTTGACAGGTTTGAATGCCTTGTTTTGTCTTGAGAAAAGAAACATTTGACCATCCCCAATATCAAACCACAGTGCATGAAGTTGAAGCTCCTTACTTCTCAAGCGTTCACGTACAAAACTGTAGGACCTGATGTTGTGGAGCTGCTGCAAAACGTTGATCTAAAATGAAATTAATTGTAAAAATTACATCATCTGCATCATTGTGACCATCATTTTCATTGTTATCATCATTGTCATCATCATCATCTGTGTCATCATCATCATTATCAGTGGCTGTGGCGGTGGAGGTTGAGGTGGCGGTGGTGGTGAGGTTGGTGGGAAGAGAGTGAGTTGGAGTGGTAATGGTTAAAGTTCCTGAGCAATGTTAGTAGGAAAAATATTTCATGCTTTTGTCAATCAAAACAATTATATTAACTCAGAACATGGGAAATGTAATTGACAGAAGCCAAAAACCAAGACACCTCAATTATAGCCTGTTGTCTGGGTTATAAAGTAAAAGAAATGGGTGAACAAGGCTGCAATAAAACATGACCAAACTACAACTGTACATACACCTAATTCAAAAAACATTGTCATCGCCAAAGGCGATAGGCGATAGGTCATTCTGACATGGAAATGGTTTCATTGAATACAAAGAACATCGAATCAGTCTCAGCACGAAGGTCCATACTCTTGATGTGAATAAGAAAAAGAAACACAAGTCATTCCAGCAATTCTTGGATCTTGGAATGACATATACCCTATAGATTTGGTGATGACAAGGTTTTTTGAATAAGGTGTAAATTCTTTTTTTATCAAAATGATTGTGTTGATGTTTTCTATCCTAAAAAAAGATTGGATGATAAAATTATTATAACATACTTGTGAAAGTTTATCAATGGGCTCCAGTTTGTCATCTTTGTCAATAATGGCTTCAATCTTATCAGGTTCACTTTCTTCACCAAACACTAAGTGAACTGGTTTTCCCTCCTGAATCATCAGCTGATCTAACTTGGTTATGGATGACTGTCCATGGGTCTTGATCCAGTTTTCTAATGCTGAATCATTTTCTTGTTTTGGCGAGCCACTGCAACTACTCTCGTATAAGCCCTCCATTGCCTGAGATTATAGAAAAGTATGAACAGAATACTTCAGGTTTCAAGGAGTTTAGTTCATGCTCATGCATTAAATTAGAATTAGCACTTCAGGTTTTGCAGAGAGGGAGGAAAACCAAAGAAAAACCCTTAAATTATGGGAGAGAGATAACTCAGGTGATGCTGAGTCCCCTGACCCCCTATGTTAAGAATCAAGTGCATCATTAAATTCATAGTGCAAAACCTTTCATGATTCCCACCCCTATAATCAATCCCTAGAGAGCCATAACGTAACCACTGAGTATAATAATGTAAGAGTACCTTGCAGTTTGAATGTCCACAAACAGCAACATGTTTGACATTGCTCTTAGTAACAGCCAGTTTTAGCGCAGCATGTTCAGAGTATGCATGGCCAGGAGAGCCAAATAGTCTTGCATGAGGCACAAAGTTACCAGCATTCCTAATTACAAACATGTGTCCAGGACTTGAAGTCGTATAGATGTCAGGCACTATGCGACTGTCCATGCAGGAAACAAAAAGTACTTGTGGCTAGAATGAATATAAGGAAAGTATCTCAAGGAAAGCTAGCACCGAAAAGCCCAGGGAGGAGAGGGTACTCCCACATATGGACAATATGGGGATGATCCTCTAAACAGAGTATAATTTTTCGAGCTTCTTGTCATAAAGGTATGCAATTTCAATCAAGTTCCAAGTCCTTCCTGAGTTTTCTGTCATATTCAGGGTTTCTATTTGACCGAAACTGGTTATTATGGTTGTAAAAAAAATACCCAAGATGACATGATTGAAACAGGAACTCAGCACAATAAATTATATCTTTTGTCATAATCAGGGTCTACAAATTTGAGTTTTTTTGTCATAAGCAGGGTACCCCTTTCAGAATCCCAGCGGAACAACACTACCCAAATTCTGGCGGAGTACCCCCTCCCCCCAGGCTTAAAAGGCTGGAGGGGCAAGGGGACAGGGGGTAGGGGCTTAAATTTTCCAAGGAATATAACAGACTAGTATGCACAAAAATAAATGTGTATGTGTGTGTAGTACCTGAAGAAAGAGGGGATGAGAGTTCAAAATTTAATGGCAGCAAATATTTTTAGGGGGGAGGCATGTAGCCATTTAAGTTTCTCCCACTATGTGGTCCAGCCATGTATGTGAAGGGTCACCATTAAAAAAGACATTCAGAATAAAGGAAAGCTGTTGTATAAAAGGCACAAATGTCAAAGTTTTTTCACTAGCATATGGTAAACTAGAAGGAAAGTGTGAATGTAAGTGATTTGAAAACATTATAAGGTGTTTTTACAAGAAAAAATTGTATAACTAGTATGTATTTTTAGCTCTAATTAGCAAAACACTAACCTACCCAACCCCAACTCTAACCCTAAACCTAACCCCTAGACCATGAAGCGAATTCGGTTGGGTGGTCTCATTTTTTAGTCATATTTAAATGATGTATCATCAGCTGTATTCATTATGGTTTAATTTATGCTATCGTAGGGTACGACTACTAGCCGATTAGTTGAAATTTGAATAGAATTGCCCTGACAATTCCCGTACACGACGATACTACCCAATCCAAGGTTCAGGAAAAAACTGGATAGAAAGTCACTCAAGTGTTCATGTCACACCTGGGTCAAGTTGTAATTGCAGTGCATTGTGGGAGCTATTTTAAGGAACTTGTTTCCAAGATGGCATCTATTTTGTCCCCCAAAACAGCCCACAATGCATTGTGATGTCAACTTGACCCAGTTTTTTCCTTGACCTTGGAATGGCTAATTGTATTTACAGCAATACCATTATATATAGTATATAGTCCAAATTCATCTGATATAAGTAAAACATACCTCTGCCTTATTTGCTAGCTTTTTCAGTGTGGGAAGTAAACTTGGCCGCACAGTATTCTGAAATTTCAAGATTCCTTGAATTACTTTATCCATCGTGCAGTTTTAGCTTACCAAGCTCGTTGCAGGCTCTGTAAAAACTGAATGGGATATATAAGATTATATAATTAATTTGAAGTCATTGAATTGATCATAGTTTAAAAAAGCTTCATGTTCGCATGTTTGTACAATGTTAAGACCAATATCATTCATAGCTTGTTAATACACAGACCTCCCTACCAGCAAACAGCTTATAATCGATATGCTCTAGATATCAGAGAATAGCATTATTTAAAATGGATTTTAAATGATTTAAATTAACGTGCAGTGGGGTTAGAGGTAAAGATGATCTCTTCTTATGGACAAAGGGTTCGACGATATTTAAGTAAAACCCCACAAGCTAGAGTCGAGATAAAGCTCTTTGTTATCATAAAAGCTTCATTTTTATCTGGAAGCCATTGTCTGCTTTTTGACTATAGAATCAACGTCATTTACTTTTCTTTTCTTTCGAGCTTTGAAAACGTGTTTTCCTTTTCGCAATAGCAAGATAATTTCGATTGTGATACACAGCTGATTTATACAAAAAACTGTTTCCTTTGATTAATTTGTTACTATTGGAGTGTAATTCTAGTCTAGATTCAGTGTCCTATCGATTAAGTAAATACCCTGAAAGGCCCGAGATGAAAGGTAAGTTCTGTGTTTGATATGCCTGGGGTAAGAAGATGTCAATACGGCCAGCTGATCTGAACTATTGACGTACAAATATGGGGTCACTGTAATGGCGGATGAGATATCATGGTAACTTTAATAATGACTGGTCATTGTACAGTTGAGTTACAGTCTCTAAGCGTGGAGCGGACGAGCGAGAGACTGTGGAAAAGTCTAGGATTTCTGTATGACTGGTCCCAATCCCCACTCGATTTCTTAAAGAATGATCAGGAAAGCCTTGTCATAAATGGCTTGATCCCCACAATAATTTTAAATATCATTTATTACGATTATTACATAAAAATATGTAAATAACAATCATGAAACGAGAATAGTGATGTTTTCGTAGATTGGCAAAAAAAAATGTAAACAATTGCCAAATTTAATGTCGTACATAAAAATATGAACAGGCCTACCCCCTAGGGGTGTTTGGAAAATACTAGAAAACAGTATTGCAGCTGGAAATTTCTTGTTTAAAGTTACTCCCCTATCAAATACGGTGAAGATGATTCGGTTTTACAGTGGAATGAAGTCGCGAAAGAAATTGTCAAACTGCCTGTTGTGCTCGCATAAATATAATGAGTAAAGGGTGCGCTCCGCATCGAAGAACATCTTTAATTTCTCCACCTAAGCTTTTAATCCAAATCAAAAGTTTTTAAGACTTTGGAGCTCTGGCTACCTGCGCAGATAGATAGGGTCTATTAAAGTGCACGCATATGATATTACCTTGAAAAAATTGCACAATTCAACAAATTAGTAAGTTCAGTGACTTTGTACAATTTTGTTAATCGACATTTTCACGAATATAGATGTGAAATGCTCTCTAATGTGTAGAATTATTATGATATCTATTTCGCGGTTTTAATGACTCATAAAAATACACTTATAAAGATAATAACTTTAGAAATCTTGCGTTTTCATTGGTTGCGGAATTTAGCTGCGCAGGGCATTGTGGATATTCTATTGTTCCCATAAGCCCCTTGGGTCACGAGCGAAACAAAAAACATGGAGGAGGAATATGAAGAGAAACGAAAAACATCGCTATTAGACGGTAAGAAACTTTCGGAAGCTAAAAAATAACTCTCGTATTATGTAATTTGAATGTTTTTACTTCTTTTTTGGTGTTTTTTCCTGGTATTTGCTGTCTTTTCGTTGAATTAGCGAGTGTTTTTGTGTCACGTGCGAAGTTGTCATGGATTTACTGTAGAAACAAGTTTTCAAACATTCCTTTTGTGTTCATAGGATGGTTTTCTATCTTTGAACCGTTAAAATATGTGTATTAATATTTTTCGAACACTTTTGCTCAATTTTCCATTTCTTTAAAGAATTTCTAAACCAATTTTCTTCATACTTTGAAGACCAATACCTCTCCTCACCTACTCCTCCCTGTGAACAAAAAATAATAAATAAATAATTTGGTGTTGATAAGCATCGCCCGCTCTGAATATAAACTGCTAACACAACAATTTAAGCGTTCAAAAGGCTACGCCATTACTCAAAGCACTAGCTGTCTAGATTCCTCTCACTAGTATTTACAATCTAAATCAATCTGGTTACTTCCATTATATCTATAATAAATCTTCCCAGGCTAGCCAGTTTAAAAGGCTGTACCCATGGTTTGAGTTTTTTCAGTTCTTTCTCATTCAGTAATTTTGTGCTTCTGAGCAATGAAGAAGTCTAGATATAATACAGGATGCGAAGATTTTCTTTTAGTTTTCATGGACACTTTATTGTCTGTGAGAACATTCTTTAGATCGAGAAATTTATCAGTTGCACTGATATTCTGTTGTCAACAAAAGAATCTTTTGGGTGGCTGTAAAATATATGTCCCAGATATTTAAATTCCTTAACATTCTCAATATCGTTTCCAGAAAATGTTCAATGGACTTCTTGTTCATGAGTGAAAGTAATTGAAAATTCAATTCATTCAACCACTGCTTTTGATGACCACAAACTCATTTGTACAGGCTAAGCCTTGTTTATGAGTCAGTTATTAACAGATAACATTACAATTCTGTGGGATTTCAAACACCATAGTATGGTTCAAGGTATACAGTCTTTACATTACAATTAATTTTTTTTAATTGTTAGCTTTTAAATGAAGCTAAGCCTTTACAAATGAGTCTTTAGTCATAAGATGCTGCAATATTGGAGTATTGGAATTTCATTAGGGAGAGAAGACATATTTTATTCTATGGATTTTTCTGTTGAAATAAATTCCCATTCAATTCCCATTATTATTAAAAAAAACATATTTATTTGACAATTTCAGAGGTTTTGGCTATGAATAAATAGGCCCTTTTTGCAGTTAAACAGTCACACATGTCTGTACTGGAGGGCAAAATTTTGTTTTTTATTATTAAATTTGGTGAGGCTTTTTAGCTATTTTGCTAAAGAAATTTAATCGCAAGACATCCCATTGTCACAGAAGCAGTTTTATTATGATCTCTTCTGGAAAAAAGGTTGAAGAAAGGTTGTTTGATCAGGTGAGAAAAAGTTTGTTTTGCAGTATCACCGTAGAATCACCCATGGGAATTAAAAAATGTTCATTCATTTGCTGTCAGTGAATATAATCAGCACATGATTACTGAGCCTGCAAAGGGCCACCTACTCCCATTCCATTCCCATTAATTATAAAGACATATTTATTTGATTCCCAGTTCCAAGTTTCGTTGGGAATTCATTCCCATGACTGAGAAAAATGTATTTAATCTCCAATCGTGAGTGTTTCTGTGTATTGGGAAACCTAATGTTGTGCTCCATCAAAATTGATCCCAATAAATTTACTGAATGTTGATCGTTATTATAGTTATTTCTTTTCTCAAATATATGGAAAGAATTTCCCTCCAATATTTTTGAAATAGGAATAGGACATTGACTACCATTCCCAAAATGGTTCATGAAATTTCATGAAAGAAAATTCATGAAGCATTTTGGGATTTTTAGGATAATTAGGAAAAAACAAATTTGAATAAAAGAAAGAAAACTTATGAAGCATTTTGGGAATGGTAGTGAAATGACGCCTCACTGCAAATGGCTTATTGAAAATGGATTTCTGTGATGGCCGGCCTGAGCTACAGCAGTAAATCTAATTTTTGGCTGGTATAATGAGCAATAACTTAAACACAGGATCGTTTTATAGCAGAGAAAAATTTAATCCTAGACTGACTTATGGAAATCAGTCTCTCTATTAATCGATTTAGAAGTAATGACTTCCTAGACTTGAATGTTTCTTATTTTCATTTCAGGTGAGGGGACACTATCTGGAACGATAGACTTACTTTGCCTCCCTCCAGTATTGTTGTGTCCCCATATTTACTGGGTAAAGTTAATGTATTTTACTCTTGCTAATGAAAATAGCTCAAACACATTAATGAGCAAAACATTACAGCTGCGGAAGGGGTCATGAGTGAGTGCTGCTGGTCTTAAGGTGTTTCAATACAGTTTCGTGATCACCAAACAGAACTTGCTTCAATGTTAAGTTGGGACATGTTCTGTTTGCTGGATCATTCTAGAATTCATAGTCGCAGTTGTTGATCTTGGTTTGAAGTTTGTACTAATGCTATATTTTATTAAAATCAAAAAGTCTCAATGCAAGAAAATTGAGGCCAGATAAAACCTCGAAAATTAAAAAACATATTAAAAGTGTAGGATGATTCAGATGGAGTACGATGTGCCTGTAGGGAAAAACTGTTAAATTAATACTATGAATCCCCAATTCAATGGACAAACAAAAATATCAAGGATTTAAAGGAAAATCTTCAATATGTAGCATTTGAGGACCAATCGCACACGAACATTTCATACTCTCAGTTTTGTTTATTGCTTTTGGCCCCCCCACTCAGTGTCATTTGGTTTCCATCTCGGGAAAAAATTCGCGAAAAAAATTAAATTTTATCTTCCTCTTGATTCTCGAGATTTTACAAAGAGTCCTTCTTGTGAAAATGGTTCTATTTCATCTGTGCTAAACCAATGCTCATTATTTGGTACACGGAGAAATTAATTATCTTGTCTATATATGCATGGTAACCCTCCATTTGTTTTACAGATCCAAAGGCCTCTTAGGAGATGTGAAAGAACTAACACTCGATTACTGTGGGGGCACAACTACCTGTAACTGCGGTCACTTTAGACCAGTTAGACACAACAGTGAACCCAATAAAAAAAAAAAAAAAAAAAAAAAAAAAAAAAAAAAAAGAAAAAAAAAAAAAAAAAAAAAAAATGTGATATCGATAACAAACTATGAGTCCCCAGCAGCAAGGGCCAACGAACCTGCGAATTTTCTCAGTATGGTGTTTCAGCACAAAATCAGGGGTGTAAGTAAATATTATGGTTGTTCAGATATACACCCCGAGTTTTAGGCCATGCAAGAGAAGGGGGCCAGGGGGAGAGAATCAGAGGGAATGAAATGTGGGACCTTGTTGAGTTTCCATATTCTCGCGAGACACATCTGGATTGGACAAGGATTGTTTTACCAGAAGTTCTAACTTACAACATCTTCCACTTCATCACGAAATTATCGCAAGAGACTGTATATTTACTTACCAGGTTACCTGTGGTAACACAGGTCATGGAATAAAATTGCCTTTTTACACTTGTGGATATGTGAAGCATAGAAACAAAAAAACCCGGTATTGTCGAGGTGGTCAGGCATATGCAAAAATGTGTCACTCACTGTAAGTCAATCTGCTTACAAAGGTTACATAAGACTTATTTTCAGACACTCATACATTTCTTAGACAATGCTTAGCCACTGATCTAAGCATGCTTACATTAGCACAATGACCTTCAGATTATTGATAGAGATGGAATCAGGAAAAGTAGAAGATTGAAACTTTAAATTGGGAGCAAACGAGGTGCTGCAGTGGTAGATGGGTGCCCTGCAGGGTGAAGGGTGGCCGGGTGAAGGTGTTGATAAAACCCATAGGAACTAGGGTGACTCTGGTCGGGAAAACCTCAATAGAAGGCAATTCAGGGTGAGGTGGGCATGAAAACCCTCAAACCTAGAATTAGGGTGAGGTGGGGCATAAAACACCATCAATAGAAATTAGGCATGAGGTGGGGATTAAAACGTGGGATAAACCTCAATAGGGTGCGGGGTGAGGTGATTGGATAAAAAACCTAGTAATTAGGAGTGAGGTGGGGATAAAACCTCATATAGAATTAGGGTGAGGTGCCGATTAGGATAAAACCTCATAGAATTAGGCGTGAGGCTGCACTGATAAACCTCAACAGGGCTGAGACGTGGGGATAACCTCAATAGACATTAGGGTGAGGTGCTGATAAAAAACCTCAACAGGGTGAGGTGGGGATAAAACCTCAATAGAAAATTAGGGTGATGCTGAGCCGGTTGAGGTATGGGACCTGAACATCAATAGAAATAAAGTGAGGGGTGGGGATAAACCTCACTAGAATTAGGGGGGTGACGGTGGGGATAAATCTCAATAGAAATTAGGGTGAGGTGCTGATAAACCTCAAACAGGCGTGAGGTGGGGATAAACCTCAATAGAAATTGGGGTGATGTCGGTGGGATAAACCTCAATAGGTTTAGGGTGAGGTTTGGCCGGAATAAACCTCAATAGAATTCGGGTGAGGTGGGGATAAAAAAAACCTCAAAAGAATTAGGGTGAGGTGGGGATAAACTCAATAGGGGTGAGGGGGGCATAAAACCTCAATAGAATTAGGGTGGTCAGTAGCGGATAAACCTCAATAGAATAGGGGGGAGGTGCCTGATAAACACAACAGAGCGTGGAGGTGGCCAGGATAAACCTCAATTAGGGGGGTGGGGATAAGCCTCAAGAGAAATAAAGTTGAGGTTGGGGATAAAAAACCTCAAGAGAATTAGGGTGCAGGTGGGGATAAACTAAGAAAATAACCTCATAGAATGAGGTGGGGTTATTAAACCTCAGTATATCGACATCTAGGTGAGGTGGGGGAACTAAGCCTCAAGCGACATAAAGTGAATGCTCGTGGGGGCTTAACACCTCAATAGAATTAGGGTGGGGTGCCGGCGAAACGGAATTCAGGGTGAGTGTGGGATAAAAAACGCCTATAAAGAAATAAAGTGAGGTGGGGGATAACCTCACATAGAATTAGGGTGAGGGTGGGGATAAACCTCAATAGAATTAGGGGAGGTGGGGATAAAAAAAACCTCAATAGAATTAGGGTGAGGTGTGATACAACCTCCATCGTAAGGAATTAGGTGACATAGGTGGAGAATAAACCTCAATAGAATTAGCGGTGGGTTGGGGATAAACCTCAATAGGTGGGACGTGGGGGAAATAAAACCTCAATAGAATTAGGGTGGAGGGCGTCGGGGGCAATTAAGCCTCAAGAGAAAAAACCTCAAATAGAATTTAGCGTCGAGGTTGGGGGGATCAAACACCTCAATAGAATTAGAGTGCAGGACGGTGGGGATTAAACCTCAATAGAAATTAGGGTGGGTGGGGATAAACCTCAATAGAAGTAGGGTTTGAGGAAGTGACGCCCGGTGCGGGATTAATACTAAATTAGGGTGGGGTGAGGGATCATAGAATTAGAGTGAGGGAGGGATAAACCAATAGATTTAGGAGCTTGAGGTGGGATAAAAACCTACAATAGATAATTTAGGGTGACTTGGTTTTGAGCGGATAACCCTCCAATAGAATTAGGGGAGGTGGGAATAAAACCTCAATAGAAAGTAGGGTGAGGTGTTGATAACACCTCAATAGAAAATTAGCGGGATGAGGTAGGATAGCTTCAAGAGCAAATAGGGTGACCATGTACACTTGTATTGGGTTACTTAAGGATTTTTTTGTACCATTGTTTTTCAGGGAAAAAAGGCCAACAAGTGATGTACTTGCGGGATTTTTTGGTAGGGGTCGCAGACTTGGACACTTGGTATTTTTTTTTTCAAAACCTAGCCTTGATTTGCGACTTCTTTACATTTTTAAATCTTGAAATTAGAATCTCTAGTAGGGACGTAGCTACTTGTAAGCATGTTGTGCTTTAAAAAATAAAAGATTTACAATGGCACTTAGTAGGTTTATATGTAGTCTTTAATTAAATTCCCATCTTTACCATCTCCAGCCTTTTTTGATAAGTAGCCACCATAAGTGACGCCGCCACCACCAATACCTCGCTAAGAGGCGGTATCCGCCCCTAGCCCTACAACAATTTACCTCCTAGAGGGGCTCGAGCAAGGGCCCACCAACCACCCGCCGCGAGCGGACCCACCAGCATAAAGATGGTACGCCTAAACCGGCCGGACCAGGACCCAAAGAGGAACAAAAAAGTACTGTCACGACAACAGCCATTTAATGAAAAACCATACCAGAAAAAAATCCTCTAATGGTGAAAAAAACCACTGGTGACTAAGGAATCATGAGACATCTAAAACTCCTACAGACCCATGAGGAGTACCTCGATGGCCATGCGGACCTACAGCCTGTGTACTGTGAGGAGTAATTGCCCAAGTAGCGAGAATTACCAAATACAACCACAACCCCACTATCCTTAGGTTCTTCACTGCCCACAACAGTTGGTTCATATATCAGTGACGTGACGTGATTATAAATGCCATTGCAATTAATATATTCCAGGAGTCTGCTTGGGGGACGAGCCTTTTAATGTCTTCAATTAAGGTATTAATGTATCAGAGTCTGCTGAGGGACTAAGCAGAGTCTAATTTATTTCAATTAAAGCTTATTGTTTCAGAGTCATGGCTGAGAGACGGACCTGGAGGCTATAATTTATTCAATACGTATTAATGTATTCCACAAAAAACAGCCTGGATCCGGGGACTACTGCGCCTATAAATTATTCAAATTAAGTATTTTAATGTATTCACAAACAGACTGAGGGGACTGGGAGACCTATGATTTATTTCAATTTAAGGTATTAATGTATTCACAAACAACAGGCTGAGGGACTGGGCCTATGCCTTTATATTCCAATTAAGTATTCATGAATTCACAAACAGCCCCTGAGGGACGGACGCTATGATGTATGCAAATTAAATATTAATGTATTAACAAAAAAGCTGAGGCGCGACTGTCAGGCTTATGATTTATTTCCATTGTAGCCTATTAAAATGCTATTCACAAAACAGATGAGGCGGAACCACTAGGGCCTATAATTTATTCAATTAAGTATCATGTATGCCCAAACAGCTGATGGGACTGGGACCTTGCCTTTATTCCAATTTAAGTTTAACTGTATTCACAAAAAAACAGCCTGAGGGAATGCCGGCCTATAAGTTATTCAATTGCAGTGAATTAATGCTATTCACAAAACAGCGTGAGGGCACTGCGGCCCTATAAATTATTACAATTAAGTTATTATGCTATTCACAAACAGCTTTGAGGCGGACTGCGGGCCTCCATGCTTTATTCATGTGAGCTATTAATGTATCTTCCCAAAAGCCCTGAAGGGGAATGGGCCCTAATTAAATCTTATTAAATTAAAGTATTATGCCTATTCACATGGGTTGAGTGAGAGCGGCTAAATAGTAGAGGAATCTATCGATTCCAGATGGGACATGCTGCGGCTGTTTGAGGTAAGCCTAATAGTAATTCATGCTGATCATCGAAAATAGAACGATTGAAAAGCACAACAACTTGAAGTAAGGTATTTTTTTGATATTTTGCCATATTTGAACGAGTTTGATGCGTATCATTTTCAGCTTGCACTGACTAACTCGTAAAATTTTGGATAATCGACATTTTCAATATTTGTCTGGCATTTTAGAATTTTATGCATAATTACATTTCCCAATCCATTTTGTCGAGTTATTATTGTTGTTAGGTGTTTTAGGGCCATCGAACAAAAATGGGACCCACTTTTGCCAAGTTGGTTCCCTTTACGCGAATTCTAGCTATGCCTCCCCACATCTATCACCACTTTCACCCAAACCCCATGCCTGAACCTCTTGCCGTATTGGAACATTTTCCATCTTGCTCCTTTTCTTTAGATTGATTATTATTAGTTATGTTGTGTAGAGTAAAAAAAAAACCTTGTAAAAAACAATATCACGGTTGTTAACACACCCATGAAATAGTAAGGATAGGGCATTATTTATACTGCACTCACACTAACCTGCCCAGTGGGACTGTCCATTTTACGCGCCATCAGCGCACTCCCATTAAAAATCCTGCAAGAGCCCTCACTCTAATATCCTTACCCACAAACCTTTCAGCAAGAGAAAACAGGCATGATATGCAACAAGGGTTAGACTCTGTCAGAGTTAATTCGCCGTAATTTTTTTGGCCACTGTCTGACGATTGATCACCTAGCCCTGGTAGGCGCAAACTTCGGTTAGCCCACACTGATAGAGGCCCTTGTGGCGATCACTCTTTGTCTGCGCCCTCTAAACCCTTCGACATGTACAGGCATGTGGCGCTTGACCCCTAAACGAGTACATTGACTCCCGCCGGAATAGCTCGTAGGCGTCCACTGGGGACGGACACGCAAAAAGCCTCACCACGATAAAGGTCGAGCATCCAATTCGAGACGGGGTCTAGGGAACCTTGTATGTGATGCGCTATCAAATGTATAGAGTTGTGCACCCATGTGACTGCAAAATTCATTGAGATATAAATAACGATGCAAAAATGTTTTGATGGATGAGATGTGATGGAACAGCCACCATCTTTGGTTGATTCTAACAAAAGAGAAGCTGGCAAGATGAGGAATGCTTTGTATCTATCAACCAAGACAGCGGCGAGGAAGTAAAGGAGTGATGAAAAAGTAAAATGCCGCACCCTATTCTCTTATTTCTATTTTTTTTTCTGACGTGTCAAAAAAAAAAATATTGTCATGTTAGACGAGTGTTTAAACTAGATATATATAAAAGAATTCCTAGCTAGCAATTTTGGGAAAAAAAAAAAAAAAAAAAGTCTGGAAAAAACTAGCCCACAGCCAATATCATGATATTAATGTGTTCAAAATTCAACAATAATAACTTAAAAACGAATAAAACTGAAGGAAAAAAAAAGTGTTTCAATTTGTTGATTTCCCTTTACTGAATTCAATTATTTATAGTTCCTTAGAGATTTTTGAACTACAAAAACAAAAACTATGCTCTTATAAACCCTTTCTGTGATGGACTACAGTGTGTGCCGAAAAAAAAAAATAGTGTTGAATATGATGAGTTCTTCCATATAAAAAGTATGCTATGTCTAAACCATAAAAGAAAAACAATTCTCTACCAAAAAACATAAAATATTTTCTGAAATAAAAACTGATTGCAGGACTCAAAATCAGCGGCAAAAAAAAAAAAGACAAATATTCTATATTCCTGATTGCAAGGGATAAAAGCATAAATAAATCGGACCATCATGAATGTTTGAGAAAAATGTCAACAGAAAAATATTCAGTCAAAAAAAAATTACACTTGTACAAGGAAAACAAGTGTCAAAACAAAAAAATTTGTGTTTATTTTGAGACATGCGAAGGGCCTTTCCTGCAGCTTTGAATAAAAACAGCGAAACAGGCCTGACAATTGTGAGATCCTAGCCTTGGGTAAAAGAAACACCAGCAGGATTGGACAGTGATACCTCTATTAAGGCAACGGCCCCCCTCCTGGGCGGAAAGCCAAGTGGCCTGCCCTTAATAGAGCGTTGGCCCACTTAATGGAGATATAACTACAACTCACCAGATAAAACCACCATAATGGGCTAGATAATGACACCTATAGTGATGTGTGATTCTAGCAATTTGTGGCCCTAGGATCTATGATTATAACAACATCCTTTGGAATTTAATTAAATTAAAATCATGTTGTTAACTTCCCTCCTAGATAACTCTTTGAGAACTTTCACTGTTGGCACTGTAATTTCCAACTGAAAAACTATGTAAAATGTTCTAACAAGCAAACCCCATGAATACTGCGATGTTTGCAGTTGAATTGAAGGCCTATGTAAGCTTGTCCACAAAGGGAAGATTAAGAAGGAGTTTAGCTGACCACCCCATGTATCAAGTTCATAAACATTGCTTAAGGAAGATCACATAGGGCACGTTTCGTGGCCTTGACGGTTAAATAAGCATTTAAGGACCAACAAATAGTGGC